>OX451740.1:1015166577-1015749077 GCA_948472305.1 Vicia faba
AGGGGATGCAGTGTTGGGAAACTTTGGAGCCTCCTTGACAGTCACTAAATTGGTGGATAGCAACTGTGGCAGGATCTGTGATAAGGTCATGCTTAATCGAGTAAACTCTCTCCGGGGTCTTTCAAACTTTTGTGGATTAGTTGGCCGAGGAGCGGCAGCAGGTTTGGCAATCATTACCGCACTGACAGATTGGCGGTGTTCAGGTCGCTCTGTTCTCCGGGAGTTATATACAGCACTAGCCTCCTTTTTGAAGGGTTTCTTCTCAGTACTGGAGGAGGCCACTTTCTGTATCTTCCCTGATTTTATACCAGCCTCGATCCTCTCACCAGTCAGGATCAGATCAGTAAACCCAGCAGAGGAATTACCAATGAGATGGTTGAAAAATGGACCAGATAGGGTCCCCAAGAACATATCTACCAGCTCCCGATCCGTCAATGGTGGCTGCACCCTGCCAGCCAGGTCTCTCCATTTCTGAGCGTACTCCTTAAAACCTTCACCCGGCCCTAGCGACATACCCTGGAGCTGGGTACGCGTAGGAGCGAGGTCGGCATTATACTGATACTGCTTGTAAAAAGCAGTGGCCAGATCCTCCCAGTTACGAATGCTGATTCCATCTAGTTGATAGAACCAATCGAGGTGAGTCCCTGAAAGACTCTCCTGGAAGAAGTGGATCCAAAGGTTCTTGTCTGCTGTGTAAGGCTGGATCTTCCTTACATAAGAACGGAGGTGCATCTTGGGACAGGAAGCCCCATCATACTTCACGAAGGCAGGTGTTTTGAACTTGTGGGGGATCACCACCCCAGTAGATAACCCCAAGTCTCCGAAATCCAATCCAGGCACTCGTTGAACTTCCACAGCCTTTAATCTGTCTTCCAGCTGTTTGTACCGGTCTTCAGCAGGAGGGTACTGGTCGTCGTTGAAGTCTGTTTCAGTATCAGAGCCCACAGGAGTAGTGACCTCCCTTTCATGGTGACTACCTTCTGTCACAGATGGAGGAGTTCTTTCAGCTTCAACAACCAAAGTGTTCCCGAGTCTGCGCCCAGTGTTAAATAGCACAGTCCTCCTCTTCTTCTTAGTCTTCTTCAACAGCATGGTCTTTAACTCTTGTTGACCCTGAGACAAGCCCTTGATCAGCTCCTGAAATTGGGCGTTTTGCGCCTGAAACTGGGCGTTCTGCGCCTGAAGAGCCTTGATAGCCGCATCGGTTGATGATTCAGGAGGGTTCATGATGCTGAAATAAACAGCGAAGAACGGTAAACAACCTGAAAAGAAGAGTATTTATGATGCACATGATGAATGATATGTGTTTATGCAATGCATTCAAGAGTTCGAAAATTCAAATTTGTTGTAGACCAAAAGGAACACACTTTATTATTAAGAAAATCATTGTTTTAATACATCAAAGCCTCATGGGCAAAAATACAAAAAGATCAAGTCACATCCAAAATATGTTGCGCATTTTCTCTGGAGCTATGTAAGTGTTGAGATTCCTTTCCTCGTGCAACAAGCGAGTGAGCTCCAAGACCTTCTTTTCACTGGCATGCCAACTAGTCTCAAGAGAATTCCGCTCTTCTTTAAGCTGGATCCAACTCTTCTGCATCTCTTCCCAGGATGTGGGCATATCAGGGTGCTGAATAACATGAGACACCTCTCCTTCCAAGGCAGGCTCTTTGATTACTGGAAGCATGTGAGGATAAGGCATCACTAATTTCTGAGAGCGGGCTCGTACCCATTTGAGGTAAGGCTCCAAAGGGATGGAGTTCCTGTGCCCCAGTGTCTTGCTGTCTATCCTACTAGGCATCCTCCAAGCTCTGATAAATCTCTGGCGAAGTCCTTGAGTATCGTTATCGAAGTCAAAAACTATGTCAGGAATCAACATGTCATGAGGACCATCCCTCCGAGCATAACCAAACTGTCTCCAAGCCAGGCATGGACTATAAGTAATACCCCCTCTGATTCCAAGTAAAGGAACATTAGGATACTCCCCGCAACGATGAATGATAGTGACATCTTCCCTGGACCTAGGGCACCAATGTATATCTGCATGCGTAAGAGTCATCAACCGTTGTGACCATCTCAAACCCCGCTCGTTCTTCAGGACTGATTGTGGAAGGTGCGAAATAAACCACTTTCCCAGGAGAGGAGTGCAACACATAAGGACACCTCTTTTTCTCATGGTTCGAGTGTAACATGAGTGAAGGAGGTCTCCCAGCAACGTAGGTATAGGATTCCTGGACATAAAGATCTGGACAGCACTGATATCAATGAGCTGATCTGGGTTAGGGAACAACACCAAACCATAAACAAGGAGGGCCACAACCTCTTCAAAAGCTTGCAAGTCAAGGGAGTTCCAACAATCATAGGCCTTTTCAAACAGAAACCTGGCTAAGAACCCTTTGATACCACTTCTAACTTCCCAATGTCCCTTGAGGTCAGATGACTGTAGGTGAAAGGCTTTAGCAATCTCTTCAAGCTTAGGTTCCTTTTCTGTACCGTTGAAGGGTAGCTGATCAAGAATAGGGATCTTCAGGAGTCGGGAGAACTCCTCCAATGTGGGTACCAACTGATAGTCCAAGAAAGTGAAACAGTGATGCAGAGGGTCAAAGAATTGGAACAGGACTTTTATCATATCTTCCTCAATGTTGGTGTTGACCAAGCTGATGAGGCTTCCATGTCTTTCACTGAATGAAGAGTTCTCGGGAATCCTGGATATAAGCTCCTTAAGCTGAGGAGGGATCCTTACAAGACTGATTGGAATTGTCTTTCTACGAACAGTTTCCATGTCCTACAAAACAAGAACAAAGATGAAAATTCGAACCCCTGAAATGGTTAGTTAATGCATATGATGCTGGATGATGTCATGATGCTATGATTAAACACAGATATTTACAAAGACAAACATGTAAGGCACACAAGGCACACAAGACAGGCCCTTAAGGTTTAAGGCCAGCATGGGGTCTGGGTAGTACCCTCTTGAAGTTGGTGGGTTCAACCTGTCCTAATCAAAGTAACCGGGTTCTAAGGTTCCCAATATCACGGGATTGCTTTCATTGTTCATCGTTTCGATTTAGCCACTGAACTGGCGACCGAAATATTCCAGGAAAGCAACCCTCAATTGAGTGTAGTATCGAGTATCAACCAACCTCGGACTGCACCAAAGTCAGTTATCTCACTACCCTAAAGAGGCCAAGATGGTTCAATTAAGGTTCCTAAGGTCTGTTGATGCTTCATGACACCACATGGAGGCCCCGTACTCTCCTTGACTGACTCAAGGGTTACCGGTACACACCAAAGTGCCACATCAACGTAGCAGACTGTTTCAACCATGTCGGTATACCCCGCACAGTTCCCTCACAGCCTTGTTGCTACTTTCTAAGAAGGTATCCCCCAGATCCGGGTTAGGATCTATAGAACTCCCAAGCAACCCACAATTTTAAAGCATACAAGGAAAGCAATTGAAAACACAATGATCTTAGTCCTAAGGTACACCTCACTTTAAGTTAATCCCCAGCAGAGTCGCCAGTTCTGTGATCGGTGGATCTGGAACTGACTGTTTAACGCTGGTTCGCGAAATGTCGCGGTAAGCAAGAGTCGCCACCGTCTTTTATTTTCTCCAAATGGAAAGGACAAAAGCACAGAAAAATTCCTTAACAGAGATTGCTCTCGGTTCGGGAGGTAGGTTATAGAAAGGGAAGGTGTTAGCACCCTTTCTATCCATGGTTATCCATGGGCTCTTAGGTACTTGCTCAATGTGTTTTCAAAATGTTGTTTGCTTTTCAATGTGGGTTTCAAAAATATTCTTTGAAAAGTTTCAGTTCAACTCGTACGTCAGAGTGTTTGAAAAGTTTGTTTTGAAAGTTTTTGAAAGTGTGTCGGTGTGAAAAGATGTTTTGATTTGTTTGAAATTAGAGCAAGTATCCTTGAGAACCTACCTACCCTAAGGAATTCGTCTGTGTAAAAGTCCTTGAAAGTAGTGCTATCCCACCATTGAGAGGTAGGTAGCACCACCGTTGGAGGTGTTCGGGTCAATTCGAGTTTTAGGGACGTGGTGGTCACCAGAGCAACAGTAGGACACCTTAGAAGCTACCCTTATGCCATTGATCCTCTATTTTCCGAGGCAACCGTTTCGAGGCAACTGGATCATGTCATGGACATAAGGACTTACTAAAACGTCCTATACTCGACGACCACCTTTCGAAAGGCAACAGTGAGGCGTACCCTAGGGGGGTGGTGTGTGAATTGTGTGTCATTTTCAGTTTATTGTTTGTCTTGTCATGCAAAGGTGATCTAACGATTTGATTTTATTTTTTGGGCATTCATTCTTTCATGCATATTTATTAACAGTTATATTTGCGAGAAAATAAATCTAAACTATTACAACTGGCGCGGGTCCACATCGCCAAAAAAAACCGAACCCGATTTGACTGAAAATAAATAAAGCGATAAAATAAAAAGCGAGAAATAAATCTAAACTTATTACAAGGCTTTGGGGCATATACAGAGTTATTTACACAATATAAAACAAATGCGCGAAATAAAGAGATTAACAAAATTAGGGCGTTGGACCTTTTTACAAATAATTAAAATTAATCAAGGAATTTAAAATTAAATGAAAAATAGTATTTTTTTGTGTTTTTTAGGTTTAAAAGAAAAAGAGAAAAAAATTAATTAGAATTAAAGTGCTAAACCCTAGTTTTAATGTTTTTTAAGTTTATTATGAAAAAAAAGATTTAATTTCTAACCTAATTAAACTAAACTAATTTATGTACAATTTTTGATTTATAGAAAATAAATAATAAATAATAATATTGTGAGAAAAAAGGAAAAAATTAAAAAAGGATATAAAAAATTAATAATTAACCTAATTCTACATTTTTTTGATTTTTATTATGAAAAAAGAATTAAAATTAAAATTACAACCTAATTAAACTAAATGATTTACATTTTAATTTATTTATAAAAGTAATCAAAATTAATTATATTTTTTTTGTCCTTTCTGTATTTTTAATGTTTTTTTGTATTTTTGTAAGAATTAATTAAGTCAGAAAATAAAACACAAGTAAATTTAAAAAATAATAGGATATAAAGAAAATTAGAAAAAAGAAAAAAAAGATATAACCAGGGAGGTGTGGTCTCAAATTTGGGGGTGCAAGCCTGAAAGGCCTGGCCCAATTGCTGGCCATTTGTTGACTTTTCTAATCCTGTGCACGCCTGTTGACTTGATGTATGGTACACTCTTCATCTTAGCCATGGATCTGAGGCCCTGGGACACGTGGATGAGCTGATATTGAAGTGTATGGTGAGCATCAATGTGAGCGTTGCATGGAACCTGGAAAGGAAAAATAATATTGAATTTTTGCAGGACCTGGGACTTGAACCCAGGTCATTGTGGTTACATGCGCGTGTCTTGGCCAGCTGAGCTATGTTGATTTCATTTAACATATAATAGTCAATAAAATATATAAAAGAAAATGGTTAGTGCTTAGTTAAACGCGCGCAAATTTAAACTCATCCAATCCACTTGTGCCACGCCATCGTCCCTTCCAATTTCCTGAAACACAAACAAAGAAGGCAACGGTTTTGAAACGTTGTTTTAAACATGCTATGAGAAAATAGCGAATAGCCATATAGGCTACATAAATTGTTCGCGATGGTATCTTCTTCTTCGTCTGGGTGTACTGAGTTCAACCATGGTAGTCAGGGACCCTAATTTTTCCCCTAGGCAAAATCCCTAATTTGAGAAAGCTGTAACCCTAGGATTCGAAAATGGCAATTTCTTATTCATGGCACAAAAATGAAATTAAATGCAAGGATTAGCTCAGAAACTTCATCATGAGTATGAATATCTAAAAAAAACTGCAAGAATGTGCTTGAATCGTGCTATATGATTTCAAAATTTTGAAGATGCAGTTGGACTCGTGGATACCAGTTCAAGGAGTTTTGGAAGATGTTATGATTTGGGATACGTTCAAAATTGTCTCAGGAAGCTATTGGTACAAAAATTAAAGCTTGAAAAGATCCCTAGCACTGATTTCAGTTTTGCATTTTATGGCCAAAATTTCAAATGTCCAATGGCTTTTTCAGCGAGCTTTTTGCTATGTTCTAGGTAGGGTTGGACTCAGTGATCATCATAGAATTGAATAGGCTTGCTAACTCTCCTTAATTCATGCTTGTTAGAGAATTGGCCTTAGGGTTTGTCCATTAACCATTTTTTCCTAATTTCTAGCCAAAACCTAGACCTAGTGTGTAAATGAACCTTGGCCTGATTTTTGAGTTGGTTCATGATACATAGAACTTGTCCAAGTTCATATGACACCATTACATTGATTTTTAAATTTTATTTGAATTTTCAATGAATTAAAATGAATTAAATCATCAAAAATTAAATAAAATAAAAAAGTCAACATTTGGTCTTGAAATCAACCATGGGCCACGTGTGTGGCATGACAAGGATGGACAAAGTGAGAAAAATGGGGCCCTTTTGTCAAAATTGGATTTTCAAGGATAGTTGACTTTTGCCATTTCACAAAAATTTCCCAACTTCTACAAGGCATAACTTGCTCAATTTTTAAGCTTTTCACATGTTCTTGGACATTTTGGAAGGGTCTTTGAGTCCTTTAACCAATGCCTTTGGTCCCATGTCATTTTGATTTACCAATCTCAAGTTATGGTCTTTGACTTAAAGTCCCTTTTTGTTGACTTTTGAAAATGACCTATAATGTTGAAATTGATAACTTTTTGTGAGAGCATTTCTTGGATTTGAAGTATGAAGATGAGTTGTAGGAAATGTCTTTCTCTTCAAAATGAGCTTTGGATGGAATTTTTCTGATAATCCATGTGAAAGTTATGCCCTGGTCAATTTCAGTTGACTTTTTCAGCTGTCCAAATATAGCAACTTTTGCATCTTTGATGATTTCTGAGCCAAATTTTGAGAATCATGATCAAGCATTGATCAAATGATGTTTGTGGCTTCAAAATGATAGGTTGACCAAAAATTTGAACTTTTGACTGCCAAATGACCATTTTGCCCCTACAGTTGACTGTAGTGCAATTTAGGGTTTTGACTGTGCAATCTTGAGCTGAATGCCTTGAAACTTGATATGAGGATGCTTGACCATGTTTGTAAGCCTATGAGACTTGATTGAGCCTTTGAAAACTTCCTTTTCTTGATCAGAACCCAAACCCTAATTTTGACTGTATAGGAAACAGTTGAGCTGCACAACCCTTGGGGAATTTTGTGACCTGGCTTGGCAATTTCTTGAGGAATATGGGAGGGCAAATTTTGGGGTATAACAGTGGGCCAGATGGCTCTCATTCAAAACCTGGCTCAAGGACAAGAGGAGCTAAAGGTACTCATCAACAAACTGCATCAAGAGGGATGTAACCCAATGGGGAAGACAACTAGGGTTGAAGATCAAGTTATCATTCAGCCTCCCTTGAGACAAGAAGTCAAGGGAAAATCTCCCCAATTTATTTCAGGGTCACAAGCCCAACAACAACCTCACCAGCATCAACGGGGTAATCGGCGTAAGAAAAATACATCTGGAAGGCGCTTCACTGAGATTAACATGCCATTATCTAAAGTACTGTAACGCTTATTGGAGGTCAATCTGATTGTATTAAAGGACCCTCTTCGAAATCCCAATACCTCTGCTCCTAGCTATCATCCCAATGCATTATGTGCATACCACTCCTGTAGTCCTGGACATGACACCGACGACTGTTGGGCTTTGAAAAACAAGACCCAAGACTTGATTGACAGAGGAGTGCTGGAATTCACACAAAATGGTCAGATGAAAATCTTACGCTGAGGGTTCTCCACCTGAAATGACAAGTTCAGACTAAGAGGCTTTTTTGTTTCATTTGAATTTTCAAGTTTTAATTTCTTTTGTTATTCAAACAATTATATGTTGATGTCAAACTCTGTTTCATTAATGCATTGCATATGTTTGTCTTGAATTCATCCATTCGTTTTCACTATTCTTGAACTATGCTTTCTACTTTCTTTATGACATTTAAACTCTTGCTAAAAGTTACAAGCCTTTAGAGGGAGGATGACGAAAACAATGCCATAATCTCATACAATATACTTTTGGACAGACCTGGCTGACGATGTACAAGCGTTTCTTTCAAATCCTAAACACTAGAGTTATAAGGAAGATAATCCCTAGTCAACCCCTTCGAGCCAAAGAAGTAGAAGTTTTCTGTTTTAAACACAAATTGAAACCTTTAATAAAACTTGGGTGAGGGTAGTCTCTCAGTTAATTCAAAATGCGCGTTTAGCCGCAAACTCTCATTTCGTAATACAACGAACGACATTAAAATTTGCTTTAGAACCAAAAGATAGTGATGGTTCCTTATCACATAGGCAGTCATTATCTCTCAAAAAGAAAAGAAAAGAAAAAAGCCCATTGAGCCAAAACCTACAAAGGAGACTTAAGAAAGCTGGGGCATCCCGCTGACTGTAATCTCAAAAATAAGAATAGTCATGCAAAAATTAGGGATAACAAATAAAAAAAAAGAGGTCATTACAAATCCTCAACAACATGGAAAATGTTGCAAAAAAAAATGATAATGACTGCCTTCCAACAAATTCAACTTGTGTGAACCATCACCAAAAACGTCGTTCCAGACTCATTTGGAGTTCAAATGCACAATTAACTGAGTTTAGGATTGAAGAACATCACGAAGAGCGGGTGGGTACAAATATACTTTGAGCGTTTATCCTTTGTTTCTTAAACCGTGAACCAAGCCACTTTACAACCCTTCAAAAGTCCTAATTGAAGCATGGGTTAGTTCGAAAGCATACTGTTACAAAAGGTATCCTGACTCCTGTAAGGCTTTGCCCTAAATCTTGTGTTGAATTTGTCTTATAAAAAGTTTTCTGCTAAAAAATGCATTTTTCAAAACTTCGAGACAAGCATAAACTTTGCATCACTTGAATATCACTGTTTGCAGTTGGCTATTTGTTTGACAGCAGAGAAATTCACACAACGAGTATCCGATGAACGAAAGCCCTCTCAGTGAACAAAATCACTTCAAAAAGGATGACACTTCCATTGACAAATCTCCTATCAACAAGGGGGCATGACATGTCGCTATCCAGCACACCTGGGGCAGTCCAGTCAAGATTCCAGGAAATCTCTCAAGAAGTACAGAATAACCAGGGGCAAGTCTCCATCTCCGTCACTTGGGGCATTGAACGTCAACCCCGACAAAGGGTTACATACAATCAAACTTTTTGGCAATGCCACAAACATTCGTTACTAGGGGCAATGACAAGTCTCCCCAAAGTCCTTCTCATAGGATGATTCCCCAGCAAGGGTTTAATCTTTGAAAACCTTTCCCCAGCTGAATCAACCTCAAGAATCCTCAAGGACTTCCCCCAACGAAGATGTCACCTCTCTAGCGGACTGACGACAGGGTTTATTTCCCCAACAAAACCAGGATTCCCCAGCTTGAGTTTGCCTCCCCGACTACTACAAATCAAAGGACCACAACTCCTTTTCCCCAGTAGACTACTCTACAATCCCCAGCAAGTTACTGCGAAACCTGGACCCGAACAGATATCAGTTCAACTTCGATTCCCCAGTAGAGCAACGGATGACTAAGACTCCTAAACTCCTTTTCCAAGAAGAAATAAACATACTCCCCACAGAGTTTTCAACTTCCCCCAGCGGAGTTCTCCTCAAACAACAAAACAGGAATCCATTGGAAATGTTTTAAGCAAAGTTTGAAGACACACATACTCTTCAACAGCAGTCCAGGATTTAATGACTCCCCAGCTTTTGTCAAGGATTTATTTTCCCAGACAAAAATACATTCATTAACATTTCACATTTCATACATCCAATTTACATACATGATAAGTGCATACAACACAATCTCATTTACTTTTGAGAACATCATGACATTATTCATTTGATACATCATGACATTGCGTACAACTAACGTTTTACCTTTTCAGGAAAAGGTCAATCAACAGATGGCTACCATCAACCTTTTCAAGTTCCGGATTAATACCTGTATCAAGCCAGGAAAACTATCTGTGGACGAATGATTGTAGATTAATACCTGTAACAAGCCAGGAAAACTATCTAAATGAAGAGATTGAAGATTAACACCTGTAACAAGCCAGGAAAACTATCTTTCTTTCTCAGGTCAGAGATTAATACCTGAAACCAGCCAGGACAACTATCTCATCGGCCAACCTTTTCAAGTTCCGGATTAATACCTGTAGCAAGCCAGGTAAACCATCTGTGGACGAGGGATTGAAGATTAATACCTGTAGCAAGCCAGGAAAACTATCTTTCTTTCTCAGGTCAAAGATTAATACCTGAAACCAGCCAGGACAACTATCTCATCGGCCAACCTTTTCAAGTTCCGGATTAATACCTGTAGCAAGCCAGGAAAACCATCTGTGGACGAGGGATTGAAGATTAATACCAGTAGCAAGCTAGGAAAACTATCTTTCTTTCTCAGGTCAGAGATTAATACCTGAAACCAGCCATGACAACTATCTCGTCGACCAACCTTTTCGAATTCCAGATTAATACATGTAGCAAGCCAGGAAAACTATTTGTGGACGATTGATTGTAGATTAATACCTGAAAATGCCTTTCCTGTTCTTTTCACCCTTTCCTTTATTGGGTAATAGAAAATTCGATGGCGAATCTTACTATCTTCAATAATTGAGATAAAATGCAAAACACCCAAGTCAGTTATCCCACCGTATTACACTATCTAACAATTGTCGTTTCATTTTACTACCTGGTCTTTCTTCAGGAACTTGAAGATCGGCTCAGAAGTAGCAGTCAAATGAGAAATGAATCTGGAAATATAATTCAGTCGTCCCAAGAAACCTTTGACTTCCCTCTCAGTACGGGGAGTGGGAACTTCTTGAATAACTTTGACTTTAGCAAGATCAACCTCAATACCTTTACTGCTGACGACCAAACCCAGTAACTTACCAAATCTCACCCCAAAGGTGCACTTGTTTGGATTCATTCTCAACTTGTATTTCTTCAGTCTCTCAAACAGCTTGTGTAGATGGTCAAGATGTTCTTCTTCAGTATGAGATCTAGCTATCATATCATTGACATATACCTCTATCTCGTGATGAATCATTTCATGGAACAAAGCTACCATAGCACGCTGATATGTTGTGTCGGTGTTCTTCATTCCAAAAGGCATAACCTTGTAGTAGAAAGTGCCCCACTGTGTAACAAAAGTAGTCTTTTCCATGTCTTCAGGTGCCATCTTGATCTGATTATAACCCGAGAAGCCATCCATGAAGGAAAATACCTTGTGCTGAGCAATGTTGTCGACCAAAACATCAATATGCGGAAGTGGGAAGTCATCTTTATGGCTTGCCCAATTCAGATCCTTGTAGTCTACAAACATGCATAGGTTGATGTCTTTCTTTGGTACCAGAACCAAATTTGTAACCCAATCAGGATAAGATGTCATTTCTAAGAACCCTGCTTTAAATTGTTTCATAAATTTGACCTTGATCTTCTCTGACATCTCAGGACGCATGCAACAAACCTTCTGTTTTATGGGGCATAACCCTCTTTCATCGGCATACAATGAACCACAATATCAGTATCCATCCCTGGCATTGAAGAAGTGAAAAACACAAGAAGGGGGGGTTGAATTGTAAAACTTGAAATCAAATGCAGACAACAGGTTATTTTTATCCTGGTTCATTTGATCTCAAACTACTCCAGTCACCCCGTCAAGGTGATTTCGCCTCTCTCCAACGAGGTCTTAATCCACTATATTCCACTGAATATTACAACTTGCTTTAACAACTGTTAAAGCCTTCTTGAGTCAAAACCAAAAACCGGTTTCTCAAGGAAATACTTCTTTACAGATAAATGAAATCTAAGTGTGTTGAATGTTTTCTACAAAACTGTTTATCACAACTGTGATATTACACAAATTAAGCTTATGAGAACTAGAATGCTAAAACAATAGAATAAGTAATTTTAGAGCTTTTAGCAAACTGGGAATGAGGATGAATATGAATAGCTTTAGGCGTGTAGAGAGTTGTAGAGCATTAGCCGTTTCATTCTTCACTGACTTTTTTATATAGCATTGGAAAATGGTACGTTGGAGACAATTATGCCATTTCAATGTCCATTACATTCTTTCCATATTGAGAAGATCTTTGTCTGGAATAATGCCGTTGATAATAAAGAATCTTGAATGCACAGTACCGTTGCCAATTAAGCGTGTTCTGGCTTTGGCTTATTCTGAAGCTGCTAGATGCTGATGAATCGTTGTTGTCTTGATCAGAGTTTAGATTGTTATGCGCAAATCTGTTCGTCAAGCTTCAGCGTAAGCACATGCTTTGATCTTCTGATTCTGGCATCTGATATAACATCCTCTGATGCTGATGTTGATGATTCATTTTCTGATGCTGATGATGATATTATTATGCTGATACTCATCAGAGTTTCTGTAAAACAAAACATAATTTTTAGGTAGCATATATGTCTTACATGGATCATACAATTTGTATATTCTTGCATTTTGTTATCATCAAAACTTTAACTTAGGGTAGTAGATTCAAACTTTGTTCTAACAGGCATTTCTTCATACGACCAAGCAAAGATCTCAACATATTCCTGCAACATCTGAATCAGCCTGTTCTTGATACCGTCTTCTAGGTTGGCACTTATCTTAACTTCTTTCTTGTCTGTGTCAGTACCCAAGTGTACAACTTCAATCGACTCTTCATGAGGCTGTATGTCCTTTTCTTCTTGCAATAACAGTCAGGAAAGTTCTCCAAATATTTCATAACCTTTCTCACCTTCGTCCTCGGCTTGGTAGATCGTATTTTCAAAGTCATAAGTGGCAATAACAGAGTCATTATCAACGGGATCTAGAGTGGATGTGGATCTGTAGTTTATTGTATGGGTGTGTGTAAGAACACATAGATATTAAAATTGTAATAAAGTAAAAAGAAAGACAGAGAGCACAAAAATTTGAATGTAAAACATCGAATTCTTTAATTAAATGAAAATATGCTTATGGAATTACAACCCTTAACAAATGGACCATTTTGCCTTGGGTAAGACACGAGGCTTAAAGTCATTGTTTAAAAATTACATAACCAAAACTTTTGAGAGCAATAAAATGGAAAGTAGCAAATTACTCCTGACTAAAGGAGATGGAGATAAGGTCTTCAGTCTTCCAGTTTCTAAGCTCGTTGCAGACAGTAGGAAAGATCCAACTGTCTAGTGTTGTACCCCAACTTTTTCCCCTAAGATCCCCTCATCATACGATGTTGATTCCATCACAACAAGATCATATTGGGATTCCTGGTTCCCCTCCTTATCTTTAGCTTTGCTCCTTGAGGAATCACCAAGCACCTTGACTTGTGTTCTTTTGTGATCATGAATATTTTTTGTCTTGATTTCTTCTTTTAATTAATAAAATGCAATGTTGGTTTGTCTTTCTTGTTACTCATGTAGGTAAAGGCAATGAGATTCAGCAAGTTGCTCCATGGGTTCATGAGTTTATTTCCATGCCCTAGTCAATAATGTTTGAGAAGTTCAAACCTCGTCATTAAAGTTGTTTTGGAAGAAATGAAATTACAAGATTATTTTGGTTCACCATATTTCAAGATTATCAATATTGATTCAAAACTACAAGGGATTGATTGGAGAAGTTGTCATGCTTGGACAAGGCTTTGTTCCCATTGGTCACAAATGCATATTTCTCTCAATTCTCAAGATATGGAAGTGGTTTTAGTTGCTATGAGTTCTCACTATCATCCTCAACAACTTCTATCTACAAAACATTTGTGTTGATACAAGAAGTTTGTTCAAAATTGCCAAAGTTCCTCAAGGCATTTCTCTTGATCTACGAGCTAGGATTTTGAACTTCAAAGAAACATATCTTGCTCATCTTTTGGTATTTTTAAGTGATTCCAAATACATAATTATCTTAAAAGGATTATCAACAAATCACTTCAAAATTTCCAAGGAGTTTTCACGTGGAAGAAACTTAATGATGAAGAAAGATTACAAGTCCTCCAGATGAACCCCCATTTTCTCACGTGTGACTTTAAATGATTATAACTTGGTAAGTTTTTATCATCATGAGCCCACTCTTTTCCATAATGATCTTGAAGATGTGAACTTTATACCTTATTTTATGTGAAAAATGAGAAAATGGATAGAGGATGCCCTAAGGATACAAAAGATTATATCTCATTTCATGATTTTTTGCCAACATCAATAATTCATAACTCTCTCAATTTTTAGATATTTTGAATGGTTCAAGTTTCAAAGTTTAATTCAAGAGGTCTATGTATGGAAAGTCAACCATTTCTCCCCAAATTTTACTCAATACAACTTTCAGCTCAAGCATCCATTTGATTCCATTCTTTTTCCATTGCAAAGCTTGTAGCCTCATCTTTCTAAAGCATCAAGATTAATGCCTTAAGACCCCTTGAGTTGAGAATGCCATTGGATTGAACTTGGTAACTTAGAACTGAAGTTTCTTCATAAGTCAGAATTTGAAATTCATGTATTGGCCTCTAAACATCAAATTAGCACGTGTTTGTAATCTAAACATGTTTAACCAAGTTGCCAAAATGTATTAGAGCATTAAAATGCAAGGAATGGATAAGTTTTGATGGTAATAAAATCACACTTTTCTCGTGTATCAGGTTCACACGATTTCCCACCAAACTTCATCATTTCACACGCTTGAACATTCCATTTGATTCCCTATAAATAGAGGGTAATCCCCAATTCATTTCCTCAAGCTTTGAAAGCCAAAAACACTCTGTCGAAACCTTGGCATTATGGAGTATTGGACTTCTTGGACTTAGGGTTAGAAACCTTGGCCTATATTGGAGACCTTGTGACCTTAATTGATATTTTGTATGGAGTTCTTGAGGTTTACCTCAAGACATTGGGTTGTTTGTTTATTTAGTGTGCAGGTTGTTGTGATTACATTCCTTGTTTGTAGTCCGAAATTCACCCGTATACAGCCGTTACTCTGCCAAATTTTTTTGAAGACTTAATACACTTGAAGTTTGGTTCTTTCAAGAGGTCTAGTATCTTTTCTTGCTTGGTTTCAATCCAAAGAATGTGAATTATATCTTGGCTCATAATGTCAAGTATTGGCTTCTTGTTGGTTAGATGGTTCTTATCCCTAGCTTTTAACTTTTGCTTTAGGATAGTCTATTCTTCTCCTCCCATCTTCTTAAATTTCAAAAATCTTCTTCCTCCTTTTGAAAACAATTCTTGTTTTTTTTAAAACATGAACCACTTTCATAATAAACTTGGACTTAGGTCCATGCATTTTCAAAACCTTTTCATAAATAAAATTCAATCAATTTTAAAAAAATCTTGACATTTTTAAGAAGACTAAAAGTCAAACAATCTCATTTCAAACCATTTTGCCACTTTGTCTTTTTATTTTAAAACCGTTTTCAAAAAGATTAGACTCTTGTCAATCCTTGTAGTGATGCAAACCACTATACTTCCACAATATGTAGTGAAGATATATATTTTCCACTTGGGTGTTGAGTGAGGCATTGTTGATTTTAAAATCCAAGCCATATCCTCCACTTTGAGATGATGCAAAGTCTCCTTTCTCATGATTGTGGTTAGTAAGTATGTTTTCCACACGGACAATGACGATGATGTCTTATCTCATAAAATTAACCAACACACTTGTATTTTAAAATTTTTTAAAGAGGAACTATGTGTACCATGATCCCCTATTACACGAAAAGGTGGTATGTAGGCACTAAAGATTCACAACAGCGGCGAGTGCAAAAACCCTAAAAATATATTTCTTTTCTCAGCTCCACCATCCATTTTTACATAACATTTCATAGCCAAAATACACAGATTTTACAAAGAGGTTCCTGCGGAGTACCGTAGATGTTTAGGGTGCTAATACCTTCCCTTTACATAACCAACCCCCTTACCTTGAATCTTTCCCCATCTTTTTTGGGTTACTCTCTCTTTTCCCATTCCTTTGGAAATAATAAAGCGCGATGGCAATTTCCATTTTTATTTGTACAAGTCTAGTCAATCCCATGGCTTAGTCTTAAACATTTCTACCGCTACATCTAGGTTGTAGTCATTGTCAGCATCTTCTCCTGCAGAAACAACCTTAATAGCATTCACACCTTTGTCGTTCTTAGGCATGTGAGAAGTAATCAAATTTGGGGTCTCCAGAGGATCAAACTCAATCTCTTTGTTATTAATCATGTCCTGAATTTTGTTTTTCAGGGCCCAGCAGTTGTTTGTATTGAGCTCGGGACTGTTGGAATGATAGGCACACATCGCATTCGGATTATAACGAGAAGAGGAGGTGTTGGGATTCCGAGGAGGCTCCCTCAATGTTATCAGCTCTACTATCAGTAAATGTTACAATGCCTGAGATAATGGCATACTAATCTTCGTAAACCGTATTCTCAGAGCGTATGACCTAAGCTGATTGCCCTATTGTTATTGTTGATCAAGCCCAATATTAGAAATTAATACTGCTTCCACATACTGATTGAGATCATTTTTAACATGGCCCTTCTGGCCATAAACAACATTGGTCTCCTTCTTACCACTGAATGTCTTCTTTACAACATTCATAGACGTAGCCACTCAAATTTTTCCACTATTGATACCCCTTTCGGCATGTTCTCCAGTTAGAATTAGCTCAGTGAAACCAGATGAGGAGCTACCAATCAGATGGTTAAAGAATAGACCTGTCAGAGTGCCCATGAAAATATCAACTAGCTCCATGTTAGATAAAGGAGTTTGTATTCGTCCAGCTAGATCTCTCCACTTCTCGGCATACTCTTTGAATCCTTCATTCGAGCCCATAGTCATGTTTTGTAATTGCACGCGAGTCGGTGCAAGGTAAGCATTGTATTGATACTGCTTGTAAAAATTAGCAACCAAGTCTTCCCAAGTACGGATGTTGGTTCCCTCTAGGTGATAGAACAACTCAAGTTGTGTACCAGACAAACTTTCCTGAAAGAAGTGAACTCATAACTTTCTGTCAGCAGTATGGGCTTGGATCTTCCGAACATAGGACCTTAGATGAAGTTTGGGACAAGAAACACCATAATATTTAGCAAAAGTGGGGACCTTGAACTTGTAAGGGATAACTACCCCTAGAACAAGACTAATCTCATCAAAATCCAATCCAAGCACTTTCTGGATTTCCATGGCCTTGAGGCGATCTACCAACTGTTTGTATCTATAATCCGTAGGAGGATACTGTTCATCAGAATAGTCTTCATCCTCAAGAACTTTAATAGAACCTTGATTGCTTCCACCTTCAGCCTTAACACTTCTACAATCTCCTCTTGATTGTCATCTTCATCAGAGGAGATATCAGCAGTTTGAATCGGTTTAGCGGGACCTTTGAACCTTCTCCCCGTATTAAGGATAGAAATTGGCTTATGAGTATTCTTATTTTTGGTGATGAGGGCCATCGTATCTTGTTGCCCCTTGGCTAGGTTCAGGAGGGTTTCCTGGAATTAGGCATTATGTGCTTGGAGTTCCTTGACAGTCTATTCTAGAGCCATATTTTATTGAAATAAACAGCAAGAAAATAAGAAAACCTGTATTAGAAAACCTGTTATGTAATGATGCATGATATGTAGATGCAATATTTTAAAGGATCTCACGGGGTAAACAAAAGTGAAACGTTAAAAGTTGAATCTGGATGCAGCTTTGATTGAAGAACTTCGGGTCGTTGAATGTCCTTCTGTAAGAATCAAGCTAACCATGTCGAGTGGGTCCTAGCCTTTGACTCAAGATAACGTATTTTGGTCTATGACGATATTGGTTAGAGGAAAATAAATCCTCTTTCCCCCTTGCTAGACGTCTGGTTCATTATAACCTGCATCACATGCCCTTGAGATCCTTGAAATGGTTAAGAAAATGCTATGGTATGACGTCATGATGTTATGTTCGAATAGTTAATCAAACACAAGCAAAGTACAAAAGGCCTTAGGTCCACGCTTGGATGGGGTTTTTAGGTAAGTACCCTCTTGAAGTTTAGTTAGCTCAACCTGTCCTAAAGAATTAACTAGGTTCTAGGGATCTCAATATCATTGATTTTTCCTACAAGCTTCGTCTAGCACAACAACTGACTTGCCACCAAACAAAACCCGAGAGTCGAATCTCAATGAGCCTAGTATCGAGTATCGACCAACTTCTGACTGCACCAAAGTCGACTATCTCACTACCTTCTAATGGCTAAGTTAGGCCAATTCAAGTTATAAAGGTCAGTTAGTTCTTATGACACCACGCGACAGCCTAGTATTCTCCCCGACTGACTCGAGGGGCACCGGTACAAACCAATGTGTCGCACTAACATAGCCATCACTTTAACTATATCGGTATACGCCGTATAGTTTCCATAATCTATTGCTAATTACCTAAAATGCCCCCCAGATCCAGGTGTAGGATCTTTGGAAGAAAATAAACCCCAGCAAGCCCCAAAATGTAAATCAATCAAAGCAAACAAGTATAGCATTAAAAGTGATCTAACTCTAAAGGTGACCCCACTTTTATTCTCATTTCCCCAAGAGAGTCTCCAATTCTGTAATATGGTGGAAGACCTGACTTAGTTTTGCGTTTTATTGCAAATGTTGCTGATAGCAAGAGTCGCCGCCGACTTTTCTTTTATCCAATAAGAAAAGGGTGAAAAGAACAGGAAACACTTTCAAGATATTTTGAGTTTGAGGGGTAGGTTATGAAAAGGGAAGATGTTAGCACCCTTTTCATCCGTGGTTATCTACGGGCTCTTAATCGCTAGCTCATTTTATTTTAAAATGCTTTATGTGTATGTGTTTTTTGAAAATATTTTGAAAAATTCCTAAGTACGATAACTTTGTAATGATTCTTGTATCAGTTAAGAATGCGTACAAAGTGTTGGTTTTTGAAAATATTTCAGAAAAGTGCTTGTGAAAAAGATGTTTTGAAAAGTGTGAGCAAGCAATTAACACTATCCTACCCTTACTCATGGTCTTTCGTATTATCTTCCTCCTCCTTTAGATAGTGTTGTTGTTGTACCCCAAAAATTTGCCCTCTCATTTCTCAAAAGATCATTCTGAACCCTTAGGTTTGCTTTTGACAAGTTTCAAGTATCGGATTACAATTTTCTAAGAAAGTCACGCACAAGGGAAAAATGGTCAAAAATACACTGAAAAGTCAAACCTTGACTTTTTGATCAAAATCAAACTTCAACAATCATATATCATCAAGACATGAAATTGGTTCATCAAGAAATCAAAAGTCAGAAATTACTTTGAAAAAATCAAATTTCTAAACACTTAGAAAAGTTTCTAAGTGTTAAGAAAATATGATAACTTCAGAACTTCTGGGCCAGATTTCACGCAAGTGCCGTCAGAATTTGCAAAGATGGTTCAGAACATGACTCTTCAATCAGAAAATATGGAAACCATATTCTTCAACCAGAACATGATTCTTCAGCATATGAAGACTATGTTCTATGCTTCAATTAGAACATCACCCTTCGAATCTCATTCTAGTCTTCGTCGATCAGAACATCACCAAACCCCAAAACCCCGTGTAAACGGTCTGCTGCACTGCTATGGTACAGTCCTGCATCCAGCTGCCACAACAGTCCAAATTGCTGCTAATCCAGTCCACACCTGCATTTTTCTCAAACCCCATAATTGCACCAAATTAGCATATAAAAGTTGTGTTTAAAGAGCAATGGAACAGTATGCCAAAAAGGTTTAAATCCCATTTGTTTCCACCCCCCCCCCCCCCCCAAAAAAAATACCACAGCAAACTCATCTATAAATAAGTTGTTCCATCACACGTTCAAGGGGCTGGCTTTTGAAAAGAGAGAATCATCAAAGACAAAAAGAGAGAAAAGAAAACAATCAATCCTTCGTAAACCCAGAATTCCCAAACAAAACCAAACCTTTGTTCTTCCCATTGAATCAAGAACATAACGTTCTTTTTCGTTCCTTGCTAACCCCAGAACATATGAAGGCAGCAACTCAAGTCCCAAACACACATTTCAGATTCAAGGTAAGCTATTCTGACTTAGAACTTTCCATTCAAAACATCATTAAATATGTATATATTATAGTGTTGATACTGTCTGTATCATTGCCTAAGTAGAAAAACTGTGGATCAGAACTTTTTGAATAAAGCTAGGCTCAGAATTAGGATTAGAACTTCTATAAACTGTCGTTCTTTTATCTTTCTGTTTTGTTGTTGTTGAGAACTGAATAGATTGCAGATGCTCTAGCTAGTGTAAGGAAGGAGGTGAAGTGTATGACAGAACTTCTGAGTTTTCTTTCCCAGTGTATTAGAACTTCTATGTTTTTTTTACATTGTTATGACACAACATCAGATCTTCTGAGTTTTCCTCACTGTTGTAACACAACACACAGAACTTTTAGGCTTTCTTACTGTTTTAACACACACCGAACTTCTAGGCTTTCTTACTATTTTGACATACACAAAACTTCTAGGTTTTCTTACTGTTTTAACACATACAGAACTTCTAAGCTTTCTTGCTGTTTTAACACACACAAAATTTCTAAGCTTTCTTATTGTTTTAACGCACACAAAACTTCCAGGCTTTCTTACTGTTTTAATACAAACAGAACTTCTAGGCTTTCTTACTATTTTAACACATACAAAACTTCTAGGCTTTCTTACTGTTTCAACATGATGCACAAAACATCTAATTTTTCTCACTGTTATAACACAGAACTACAGTACGCAGCAACCCAGAACTTCTGGTCCCCTCTAACGTTTCTTTCTGAACTACAACATGCCTAACATCAGAACTTTTGGTCCCTTTAATTTTGTTTTTAGCAACTTGCTGATCCTGTTTTCGTTATTTTTTCCCATTTATTTCTCATTCTTATTACTTCAAGCATTAATATTATTTTTATTAATATAAAAAAGGCATTAAAATATTTTATTTTATTAACTAGTTATTTTTCCTTTTAATTTATTAAAACAAAAAAAAACATTTTAAAAACAAATCCTTTATTTTTCTTGTATTGTACAATTCAATATGGTTGTAATAGATAATTAGGATTTAAATTCTTATAAATCCCCATTTGTAAATATGTACCCCACCCCCGAAATGATGTAATAACTTAGGATTTATTTTCCGCATTTTATTTGCTTTCATATATTGTTAGTAATTAGGATGTATGGCAAGATAAAATCAATAAATAGGTAACCCTAATCAAAGACTAAATGCATGTAAATCAAGCACACTTGCACACTAGCACCTCTAGGGTAATCTCACTTTGTTTCCTTTCGAAAAACAGTCATGTCCCTCGAATATGGGCGTTTTAGCAAAGACCCTCGATAAAAGATCGTAGTCCCTCGATGACCCTCAATGTTGCCTTCGGTAAACAATCTAGTCCCTAAACGACATTGCTAAAACGTCCCATAGGTTTCTTTCTATGACTATATAAATGTTCCACACCCGTCCCTTCAAATCCAATGATGGGGCTTCTTACCAAATCAATGGTAAGATAGCAACATCTAAAGTAGAAGGAAAATAATGTATAAGACCTTTTGAGTAGGTAGTATACTTCTAGTTATTCGCTTGATCATAATAAAAACATTTTATACAACCACAATTTCACTTTGGAACATGTTTCAAAAGACAAAACACTCCGTACGCGTTCTTATAGAGACGAGAACCATTACAAAGACATTCCTTTTCAAAATACTTTCAAAAACTACACCACAAACACATTTTCAAAAAGCAAGTGATCTAGAAAGAAACTAAGAGCCCGTAGATAACTACGAATGAAAAGGGTGCTAACACGTTCCCTTTTCATAACCTACCCCCCAAACTCAAGAAATAATCCCGAAAGGTCTTTCCTCTTCTTTCCAACCTTTCCTTATTGGATAAAAGAAAAGTCGGTGGCGACTCTTGCTATCCGCAACAATTGCAATCAAACGCAAAACAACAAAGTCAGTTCTCCCACCGTGTTACAGAACTGGAGGCTCTGCTGGGGATTTTTTTTAAAGTTGGGTTACCTTAGGGCTAGATCACCTTTCTTTGCTTTTCTTTATTTTTTTTGCTTTACATTATGGTTCCTTATTTGGGCTTGTTTTAATCCTCTAGACGGATCTGGGGCACGTTTTTTGGTAAGTAGCAATAAGTTATGGAAATGTGCGGGGTATACCGACATGGTCTAAGCAATATCTATGTTATTGAGACACATTTGTTGGTAACGGTAGCCCTTGAGTAGTCAAGGATAATACGGGGCCGCTGTGTGGTGTCATGAAACACTATCTGACTTTAGAACCTTACTTGAACAACTTGGCCATTAGGAAGTAGTGAGGTAGCCAGCTTTGGTGCAGTCCGAAGTTGATTGATACTCGATACTACGCTTATTGAGATCAGACTTTCGGGATATTTCGGTCTCCAATAAAGAGGCTTGCGCTGAAATAATGTCCGATGAAGAAAGATCAGTGATATTGAGATCCCCTAGAACCCATTACTTTCTAGGACATGATAAACCAAATAAACTTCAAGAGGGTACTTACCTATAAACCTCATGCAAGCCTAAACCTAAGGACTTGTTTGATTTAACTTGTGCTTATGCTTGTACATAACATCATGACATCATACCATAGCATTTTAGACTAACCATTTCAAGTATTTTGAGATTCATCTTTGTTTTGTTTTGTAGGATATGACTCTCACTCGCAGGAACACAATCCAAGTCAACCTTGTACGAGTGCCTTTTCAGCTCAAAGAGTTAGCATCAAGGGTCCTTGAGAATTCTCCGTTCACCAAAAGATATGGACGACTTCTCAACTTGGTTACCTCAAACTTTGATGAAGATATGATGAAGGTGCTTTTCCAGTTCTTTGACCCTTTGCACCATTTCTTTAGCTTCCCCGATTACTAGCTTATACCTACTATGGAAGAATTCTCTCAATTCTTGGGAATTCCTATTCTCGATCAATTACCTTTCAATGGTACTGAAAGAGACCCAAGCCTTGAAGAGATTTCCCGAGCTTTATAGTTGCAACAATCTGACGTCATGGCTAATTGGGAAACAAGAAGTGGTGTCAAAGGGTTCTTAGCCAAGTTCTTATTGGGACAATCTGGATTTACGAGCTTTCAAAGAAATTTTGGCTTTTCTCATCTATGGATTGGTAATATTTCTAAATCCTGACCAACTTATAGATGTAAATGCTGTCAAAATCTTTTTATCTCATAATCCAGTGCCTACTTTGTTGGGAGATATCTTGCATTCTCTCCACTCTCGCACCATGAAGAGAAGAGGAACTCTCATGTGTTGTACTCCTCTATTAGCTAGATGTTTTGTTTCGCATCTCCCCTGATCCGTTACGAAGAACGATCAAGGTTTGAGGTGGTCCAATAGGATGATGTCACTCAGACACTCGGATATCCACTACTGTTCTCGATCCTTGGAGGACATTACTATCATCAATCGTTGTGGGGAATTCCCTAATGTCCCTCTACTTGGCATTGGGGGAGGTATCACTTATAACCCTTTCTTAGCTCTGTGACAGTTTGGGTACGCACGAAGAGATGGTCCTCATGATATGTTCATCCAAGGAGTGGTGTTCGACTACGAAAGCAATGATAAAGGCTACCGCCAGAGGTTCATACGAGCTTGTAGGATGGTAAAAAAGGTGGATAGTAGGACATTGGGGCACAAAAATTCCATTCCCCTTGAACTTTACCTTAGGTGGGTACGAGCCCGTGCTCAGAGTCTCGCGATTCCTTACCCCTCCGTTCTCCCTGTTATCATGGAGCATGTGGTTAAAGGAGATGTCCCATATATTATCCTTCATCCCAACATGCCTACCTCTCTCGAAGACTTGCAAAAGGATTGGATTCAGCTAAAGGAAGAACGAGACACTTTCGAAGCCCAATTCTACGCCAGTGAGAAGAAAGTTTTGGAACTCACCAAGCAGCTTCATGAAGAGTGGAGTCTGAACGCCTACATTGTGCCAAAGAGGATGCGTTCAACATTTTTGTCTTAAGAGATTTTTTATTTTATTTCTTTCACTGTAAGCCCAAAAAGGCATGATTGTTGTACCCCAATTTTCCCCCCTAAGATCCCTTCATCATACCATGTTGATTCAATCACAACAAGATCATATTAGGGCTTTTGGTTCTCCTCCCTATCTTTAGCTTTGCTCTTTGAGGAATCACCAAGCACCTTGACTTGTTTTATTTTGTGATCATGAATGTTTTGTCTTGATTTTCTTTTTAATTAATAAAATGCAATGTTGGTTTATCTTACTTGTTAATAATGTACATGAAGGCAATTTGGCTCAGCAAGTGGCTCCATGGGTTCATGAGTTTATTTCCATGCCCTACTCTATAAAGCTTGAGAAGTTCAAACCTCACCATTGAAGTTGTTTTGGAAGAAATGGCAAAGCAAGGTTATTCATGTTTACCACATTACAAAGTTATCAAGATTTATTCAAAAGTATAAGGGGTTGATTGAAGAAGTTGTCAAGTTTGGACAAGGTCTTGTTCCCATTGGTCACAGGTGCATATTTCTCTCAATTCTCAAGATATGGAAGTGGTTTTGGTTGATATTAGTTCTAATTATCATCCTCAAAAACTTCTATTTACAAAGAAAGAGTGTTGGTACAAGAAGGTTGTTCAAAATTGTCAAAGTTCCTCAAAGCATTTTCTTGATCTAGGAGCTAGGGTTTTGAACTTCAAAGAAGTATATTTTTCTCATTTTTTGGTATTTTTGAGTGATTCCAAAAACATCCTTCTCTTAAAAATGTTATCAACAAATCACTTCAAAAGTTTTAAGGAGTTTTCATGTGGAATAAGCTTGATGGTGAAGAAAGATTGCAAGTCCTCTAGATAAACCCCAAATTTCTCATGTGTGACTTCAAATGATCATAACTTAGTCAATTTTTATCACCTTGAGCCCACTATTTTTCCATAATGATCTTGAGGATGGGAAATTTATTCCTTATTTTATATGCAAAGTGAAAAAATGGATGGAATATGCCCAAAGCATACAAAAGATTATAGGACATTTCATGATTTTTTACCAACTTCAACAATTCATAACTCTCTCAATTTTTGGAGATTCTGAATGGTTTAAGTTTCAAAATGTCATTCAAGAGGTATATTTCATTCCATATTTTTGGTCAAGAGTAAATTCCAAGAGTAAGGCCATGTTTGGATGCAAAACATTATAGGTCACTTTTGAAGAAAAATTTGAAATATTTCTAAGTATGGAAAGTCAACCTTTTTTCCACAACTTTGACTCAATGCAACTTTCAGCTCAAGTATCCATTTGATTCCATTATTTTTCCATTTCAAAGCTTATAATCTCATCTTTATAAAGCATCAAGTATCATGCCTTAAGACCCCTTGAGCTGAGAATGCCATTGGATTGAACTTGGTAACTTGGAACTGAAGTTTCTTCATAAAATAGAATTTGAAATTCATATTCTGGCCTCTAAACATCAAATTAGCACGCGTTTGTGATCTAAACATGTTTAACCAAGTTGCCAAAGTGGATTAGAGCCTTAAAGTGCAAGGATTGGATGAGTTTTGATGCAAATCAGGTCACACTTTGCTCGTGCATCAGGTTCACATGATTTCCCTCCAAACTTCATCATTTCACACGCTTGGACATTCCATTTGATTCCCTATAAATAGAGGGTCATCCCCCATTCATTTCCTCAAGCTTTAAGAGCCAAATACACTCTGTCAAAACCTCACACGAACTTCATACTTTTGAAATCAGTTTCTGAGATTCCAGCCTTTTCTTCCAAAATTCTTTGAACATTCATCTTCCTTAAGCATCATACAAACTCTCCACCACTTAAACCAAGAAAAAGGAGCTATAATTCAAGCTACAGAATTCCAGTTTCAAAGCTTATTTCTTGAACTTCGAAAAGGTAGAATTCTCCACCATTTGGATCGAAATAAAGCACTAACCTGTTCTACCCCTTCTCCTAATTCTTGTGTTTCTTACAATTTTTAAATCCATTGAGAATTGAGAGAGAAATCTCAAACTGAAGGTGCTTGCTATTTTTTGGGATTTTGATTCATATCTCTTTGCATACATTATATAAATTTGGCGCGATTGTGGTGTTAGAATCATCTTGAAGAGACGAATCCTATGATACTAGTCTGGCATCCTAATTTTTCCATTTGAAAGATCTCACAAAATCTCCATTGCAGGGTGGCTGGAGGTTGAAGACGATGACATGTGTTGTCTCAGCCAATGATAGCGTGCCAAACGTTTTAACTTCATTGGTTGCCATTTTTCTGATCTTATGCGTATCTTACTAAGGTCCATATCAAGCACAGTGCGTCTGGTCCATTGATTAGCTTACTAATGCGTTTTGACTATGATCTGATAACCCACATCTTTTGGTTTAATTTTATTTTCTGATTTTATATTTTAATTGATTTAATTTTCAAAAATTCATAACTCTTTTATTTTTTTTCCAAAAATTATGAAAAAATTCACAAAAATACTTTGGATTATTTCTGATCTCATGACTATGTTTTCACATTTTTATTTTGAAATTTGATATTTTTTATATTTTTTGCATTGTTCGCTTTGTTTAATTACTTTAAAAATACTTTCTGACATTTTTTTAATTCTAAAATAATTCCTAAATATCATTTTACATATTTCTGACCTTTTTGATTTTTTTTTTGAATTTTATATTGATGTTTACTATTTTTTATCTATTTTTTATTTGTTTGAACAATTTTAATTAGTTTTAAAATAGTTTCTGACTTTAAAAAACTGCCAAAAAATTCATTAAAATATTTGCGTCCTTTTCTGATTTTTCTATGGTCTTACTTAATATTTCTTGATTAATTTGAGTATAGTTGATATTTTTTCTCTTTCTTTTCTATTTTTAAAAAACATTTTAAAACCTTTTTAATGTATTTATTAAATGCAATATTATTTTGTGATTATTTTCTGGCTGATCTAGGGTTGAATTTTTTATCATGAACTTTGTTAACATTATTGGATCCATGGTGTTGAGTGTAACTCCATAAAAATGGATGAATGATTTTAATAATAGTTTGATTAAAATTTAATTCAAATGTGGTTGTATATTCTTTCCCACCCTTTCTTATCACACTAAGTGTTATTGGAGCATGATCTTTATATCATGTCTCAAAACAAATGATGTATAGATTGCTATTGACCGACCTCAAAGTAGGCACGACTTCTATATAAGTCCACTTAAGATTGCTTAACATAGCGCTAAATTTTGTCTCAATTCGAATATATGATTATTCATGGCCCAAACCTATGTTTGCAAGCCCAAGTATGTTAATTTGATCTATTTGATCCATAACCTTGAGACTCATTATATGGAAGCGTTGGTTCTACCAATCCTCTAATGGATCTACAACATTTTTGATCAACACGGATCACTTAAACATCATTGATCATTAAATGGTACTTTTGAGGATTCCAAATGGATGATATACTTGACAAAAAGTACATGCAACTTGTTGTGTGGAGGCTTAGGTTCTACCAATCCTCTAATGAGTTCCAAATGAAAGTTTCAAGATGGTCATCCAACTAACCACTAATTATTAAATTGTTTTTACTTTTTCGATTTATTTTTATGCTTTATGTACCATTTACTTTAAGCATTACATTTCATGCTTTTTTTTGCTCACTTGAGCATTTATATTCTTGTTATTTCCATGTTTCTCACTTGTGCTTTTCTTCTCTCTTTTAAGACACCTAATAATCAACATGAACCATAAAATGATTTAATGATACTTGGACTATTTGGTTACTATCCTTGGCATTGTGGAGTATTGGACTTCTTAGACTTAGGATTAGAGGCCTTGACCTATGTTGAAGACCTTGTGACCTTAATTGATATTTTTTCTGGAGTTATTGAGGTTTACCTCAAGACATTGGCTTGCTTGTTTGTTTTTGTGTGCAGGTTATTATGGTTACATTCTTTGTTTGTAATCTGGAATTGACCCGTATACAACCGTTACTCTGCCCAATTTTTGTGAAGACTTAATACACTTGAAGTTTGGTTCTCTCAAGAGGTTTATATCTTTGCTTGTTTGATTTCAATCCATGGAATGGGAATTCTATCTTGACTCACAATGTCAAGTATTGGCTTCTTGCTGGTTAGATGGTTTTTATCCTTAGCTTTTTACCTTATGCTTTAGGATAGTCTCTTCTTCTCCTCACACCTTCTTTAATTTCATAAATCTTCTTCCTCCTTTTAAAAAACCCTTCTTGTTTTGAAACTTGAACCACTTTCATAATAAACGTGGACTTATGTCCATGCATTTTCAAAACATTTTCATAAATAAATTTCAATCAACTTAATAATACTTTGGCATTCTTTTTGTGAGAAGACTAAAAGTCAACCAATCTCATTTCAAACCATTTTGCCACGTTGGATTTTTGTTTTAAAACCTTTCTCAAAAGATTAGACTCTTGTCAATCCTTGTAGTGATGCAAACAACTATATTTCTACAATATGTAGTTAAGAGAGATATTTTCCACTTGGGTGTTGAGTGAGACATTGTTGGTTTTAAAATCCAAGCAATATCCTCCACTTTGAGAGGATGCAAGTTCTCGTTTCTCATGATTGTGGGTAGTGAGTATGTTTTCCACATACATAATGACGATGATGTCTTATCTCATAAAATTAACCAACACATTTGTTTTTTAAAATTTTTAAAAGGATGAACTACGTGTGCCTTGATCCGCTATTGCAAAAAAGGTGGTACGTAGGCACTAAAGGTTCGCCACCGCGGCGGGTGAAAAATTCATAAAAAAAATATATTTCTTTTCTCACCTCCACCATCTATTTTACATACAACATTTTATAGCCAAAATATACATATTTTTTCAAAGAGGTTCCTACGGAGTACCGTAGATGTTTTGGGTGCTAATACCTTCCCTTTGCATAACCAACCCCCTTACCTTGAATCTTTCCCCTTCTTTTTTGGGTTACTCGCTCTTTTCCCATTCCTTTGGAAATAATAAAGCGCGGTGGCAATTTTTTATTTTTGATATGTACAAGTCTAGTCAATCCAATGGCTTAGTCTTAAATATTTCTACCGCTACAATGATGTACTCAAATTTGGATTTATTAATGCAACGTGTGTTCCTTTTTTTCCTAAAGAAAATTTAAATCTCTAATTTCCTTGAAATAATTTGCATATGCATTTTCATTCATCATAACACAAAAATATTTCTTACAACAGGTCTCCTTATCTTTCTATTGTTTATTTCAGTGAGATGGATATTGAACAGACAATAAAGGATCTCCAAGCGCATAACGCTCAATTCCAACAAATGTTCTTGGCTCTGGAAAAAGGACTTAAAAACCTTGTTGATAAAAAAGAAGAAGAAGAAAGAGAATAAACCAGCCGGTGTTTTGAATCTGTGAAGAAGGTTCAAAGGACCAGCCAGACGAACTCTAGATTTCGTAACCTCGTCAGGTGAAGGAGACAATCAAGAAGGAAAAAACAAGGAAGTAAGTGACCATCCAGAGTCTGAAGAAGAGGAAGAAGCTGACTACTCTGAGGAGCAGTATCCTCTTGCTGATAATAAATACAAACATCTAGAGGATCGTGTAAATGCTATGGAGATCTAGAGGGTACCCGAGTTGGATTTTGAAGAGCTAGGATTGTAAGTATGAAGTGTGCCTAAGAGGTGGGATGAATTAGGTACTTTTAAAAAAATTATGGTTTTTAGTGATGATGATTCTTATTTCTATGGTTATAAGTGAGTTTAGGAAAGCTTAAAAATGCAAAAAAATAAAGATACACGGGCGATATATCCTGGTTCCCCTCACAGTCTGAGAGTACTCCAGTCCCCTTTCAACATGAAAGAGATTTCCTTATTGTGGCAAACTTAAACAAGAACTACCAACCAAACCAAGAACAATACTCTTGGACCAAGAACAATCATCTTGGATTTTCACTAAGTTACCTATGAGAATAATCCTCTCAATGTAACTATACTTGTATCCAACAACTTGGAAAGACAAGATTTCAACAAAAACACTTAAACTTAATTCCAACAATCCTGGAAAATAAGTAAGTAAATATCAATTTGTGAGTTTGAGTGAGTAGAGTAATATTGATCACTAAAAGTGATTTGAAAATGTATAATATTCTTCTTTCAATAATAATATTGTACAAAGACTCAAGATATATTTGCTCAAAGTTTTTTGTTCAAAGTATGAAAATGTGCAGAAAACTTATGCATGAAAATGAAGAATGCTTGAGTTTGTATTTTACAAGTTCAGAAAATATTTATCAAAGAAGGTGTTAGATCTGGATTTGAAATTGAATATTTATATGTTCATAACACCCTTTTGAAACATCATGAAGTTCTGGAAATGTATCATGAACAAATGCCAAGTTTGAGTGAAAACATGTAATGAAAAGGCATGATCAAAAGGCATGAACAAAGCTGTTATTTTCAAATTCGTGCAGTATGCAATTGATTGCACCCATGGTGTAAATTGATTGCACAAGGTTTTTAACAGCTATTTTTTTCAACATCTTTAAGAGTGCAATCGATTGCACTAACAATGTAATCGATTTCATGCAAAGTCAGTAGCAAAAATTAACTGAGTGCAATCGATTGCACTAACAATGTAATCGATTGCATGCAAAGTTAGTAGCAAACATTTTGAAAAATTTAAGTATGCAATCGATTGCATATGAATGTAAATCGATTGCACAAAGAAACAGAAGCAAAAGATCTGAAATTTTGAAGAGTGCAATCGATTGCACTAAGATGTAAATCGATTGCATGCAGAAGAAAAGTGAAATTTTATCTTTGAAAAGCTTGAGTAATGATTTTTAAATATTTATTTTTCATTTTTGAGCATCTATATCTTAAGATCAAAGTAGATAATATTATTATACCTTTAAAGTTGTAGAGAGCTTTGAGTGAAGATATTTATCCTTAGATGCTTAGATGCTTGATAAAAATATTTGCCTTCTTTGTTATCCATGGTTTGTCTTCATCAAAACAAAAGCTTATTTGTGAAGCTTGATTTTACATTCTCCCCCTATTTTATGATGAAAAACAATCTTTCTTTATGCGATGTACTTTCCGGAAGAGCTTCTCCCCCTAAGATGCAAAACTCCCCCTATGTAGGAGAGGGTTGGAATCCTTTGCAATTCTTCATCTTGATTGGAGAGTACGTTGAAAAATAAGACACATGAAATACAAAGGAAATACAAGCATAAAGTACCATACATCTTTCTCCCCCTTTGACATTATCAAAAAGAAGGGAAAGATGCCTAAAGCAAATAATAATAGAGCAAACCGGAAAAAAATCAGCCAAAACATTAAGGGTGATGAATGTTTGGATGGTTGTAAGACCATGAGCCTTGGTTCGGGAATTGTTGTTGAAGTGGGGGGTCTGTGTAATGAGGATGAGATGCAGCTGGGTTATTTGGGTCGTATGGTGGGATATGAAGGTGAGAATAAAGGTATGAGAATTGTTGGTTCACATCCGAGCGAAAATAATTTATCGGGATTGTAGTGGAGTCGTTGATTGCACTCCATTGATTGTTGATGTTGGTGTTCATAGAAGCAAACTGTTGAGACATGTAGTCCATGAGTTCTTGATTACTTGGACCAGAGGGAGAAGTATGAGGAGGAGGCACAACTTCACCGCCTTCAACTTCTTGGTCATTATCTTCATTTCCATTAACATCTTCACCAATGTAGGTGACGGTCTTTGTCTCCGGATTAAAATGTACGCCCATTCTTGAATCCACATTCTTAATTGAATTTTTTTTTAAATTAGGATCCATATCCACCTTTTCAAAACCACGAAAATCCTCACAAAATTCCTCCATAATCAAAGTGATAAAATAAGCATATGGAAGGAATTTAGACTTTTCATCCACTCTAAGCATATGCATCATGATCATTCTTTCCCAATTAACATTTACTCCTTTCTTCCTTGCATAAATAAGCTGCATCTCGAAGTCGGTAACCGTGCAATGGTTTCCAGCTCTTGGAAACAGTATATAGACCAAAAAATAATTATATAAGCGATCATCTATATGGAGGTTACCTGCACTCCAAGAGTCTCTGGATGGAATAACTCCGCCAAGACCACGAATCCGTTTGGCGCAAAATTCAGCTTCACTTAACCGCCCAATGCTGTAAAAGAGTCCCTTTTTCTGATAGCCATACCAAATCTCATTTTCAGGATCATATAGGGAGCTTCCAGTGAAAGGAATATGCAAGATCTCACCAACAACTTGAGGAGTCAAAGAGATACGAGTGTCTAGCACATATGTGACCATTTTTCCTTTTTGGGGTATTAGATTACTGAAAAACATTCTTACCAAATCCGGGTAGTATGAACCGTATGAAGAAATCAAGGGTTCCAGACCATAAGCAGCTAGATCATTCTGAAAGGTGAAACATTCTTGAGGAAAGGAGGAGAGTATACCATACTTGGGGTTGGATATAATTTTATTTTGAAAGTATTTGATAAATCTGGCTTCTTGCTCTTCAGTGAGAGTTGAAAGCAGTGGATTGGATGTTGAATAAATATTCTTTTTCCCTTTATCTGAAACTGAAGCCTTTCTCTTTGTTCTTGAAGCCATGGATATGGAGATTTAGGGTTTTGGGGATTTTAGTTTTTGTGAGAGAAAAAGATTTTGTGTGAGAGATTTGGAAGTGATTTAGGTAGGTAGGGGATGAGTTATTAGAATTGAAGTGTATTTGGCTTGGGAATATGAGAGAGGAATTCTGACCAGCATTAATTTTCTGTCATAAAAGCTACTTTCAGTACGTGCAATCGATTGACATACCATGTGCAATCAATTTGCACACAAACAGAATAAAAAATTAGCAAAAACGCACATAGTGCAATCGATTGCATTAAAGGTGCAATCGATTTGCACATGAAACAGAATGGACATAATTGGAAAAATTCTTTGTGCAATCGATTACACTCTTTGTGCAATCGATTTGCACCAACAAAAATTGTCCAAAACCAAATTTTTCTTGAAAATTTAAGTATTACATAACATAGATTCATATATAGGATGTATAAAACATATATAAAATTTACATCAAGGGTAGAATGCACCTTATAAGTCGAGTTCGTCAAGTATGCCGAGCTCTCGACGAATTTTATAGAAAGGTTCTTTTGCCAAAGGTTTGGTGAAGATATCGGCAAGCTGATTATGAGTATCTAAAAAGGTTACCTCGACATCTCCTTGAAGAACATGATCACGGAGAAAATGATGTCGAATGTCTATATGTTTAGTCCTTGAATGCATGACGGGATTCTTTGTGATGTTGATTGCACTGGTGTTGTTGCATGTTAGAGAAATGCACCCTAGATCAAGTCCGTAGTCACGAAGTTGTTGTTTTAGACACAAAAATTTGAGCGCAACTACTACCCGATGCAATATATTCAGCTTCGTCCGTGCTTAGAGAAACACATGCTTGTTTCTTGCAGGCCCATGATACTAATGCATTACCAAGAATGTGACAAGTACCACTTGTGCTCTTTCTATCTGTTTTACATCCTGCATAATCCGCGTCAGAATAACCAATTAAGTTGCTGACACTACCATTAGGATACCACAATCCGACATTTGTTGTCCTTTTGAGATACTTCATGATCCTCTTTACCGCCGTGAGATGAGATTCCTTTGGGTTAGCTTGAAAGAAGGCACAAATACAAACACTAAACATTATGTCAGGACAGATTACCGTCAAATATAATAAAGATCCAATCATACCTCGATATTTAGTGATGTCGATTGAAACACCTGATTCATCTTGGTCAACATAAGAACCAGAACCCATTGGTGTAGACATTTCCTTACAGTTATCCATGTCAAACCTTTTCAAGAGTTCCTTTCAATATTTGGATTGGTTGATGAAGATGCCATCTTTTAGTTGTTTGATTTGAAGTCCAAAAAAATAGTTCATTTTACCCATCATGGACATTTCAAATTCTCCTTGCATCATTGATGACAATTCTTCACACATTTCTTGATTTGAAGAACTGAAGATGATGTCATCAACATAGACTTATGCTAGCAAAGTGTCGTCTTTGATTTTCTTGATAAATAGAGTCTTGTCAACTCTGCCTTTTTCGAAACCTTTTTCGCATAAGAAGTTGCTTAAACGATCATACCATGCCCTTGGTGCTTGTTTCAGTCCATAGAGAGCTTTTCTTAATTTAAATAAATGAGATGGATTCTTGAAGTCTTCGAAACCCGGGGGTTGCTTAACGTATACTTCTTCAGTGATATATCCATTCAAGAATGCGCTTCTGAGGTCCATTTGGAAAAGCTGAAAATTTAATGAACAAGCATAGGCAAGTAAGAGACGAATAACTTCTAACCTTGCAACTGGAGCGAAAGTTTCTTCAAAGTCTATTCCTTCTTCTTGATTATAGCCTTGTGCTACCAATCTTGCTTTGTTGCGAACAATTATTCCATTCTCGTCAAGTTTGTTTTGAACACCCATCTTGTTCCAATAATGTGTTTGTTGCTTGGCCTAGGAACGAGTTCCCAAACTTGATTCCTTTCAAATTGATTCAATTCTTCTTGCATAGCTATGATCCATTTGTCATCGCCTAAAGCTTCATCGACTTTGGAAGGTTCAATTTGAGAGACAAACGCCATGTTTAGGCAAGCATCCTTGAGATTTAATCTTGTAGACACGCCTTGACTTATATCACCAATCACTTTATCAATAGGATGATCTCTATGAGTTCTCCATTCTTTTGGTAGATCATTGAGATTCGATTCTTGTTGAGGTGATTCTTCTAGTTGAATGGGTTGATCCTTGGAAGAATTTTCTTGAGGACCTTCTAAAATTTCATCATCATTATCACAAACAATATTATCCTCCTTGGAGGGGTTAGTTTCATCAAAATAAACATGCATAGATTCTTCAATAGTCAAAGTTATTTTGTTGTATATTCTATATGCTTTACTAGAGAGTGAGTAACCAAGAAATATACCTTCATCGGATTTCTCATCAAACTTACCCAAATTATCTTTGTCATTGTTTAGGACAAAGCATTTGCACCCGAAGATATGAAAGAAAACAATGTTTGGTTTTCTCCCTTTGAAAAGTTCATATGGAGTTTTCTTTAAGATTTGTCTAATGTTAACTCTATTGCTAACAAAACATGCCTTGCTCACTGCATCTGCCCAAAAGTATTTTGGAAGGTTTTAGTCGCTAAGCATTGTTCTAGCAAGTTCCACAAGAGACCTATTCTTTCTTTCAACCACTTCATTTTTTTGTGGAGTCCTTGGTGCCGAGAAGTTGTGAGATATTCCATATTCTCCACAGAATTCTTCAAATAGAGCATTTTGGAATTCTCCGCCATGGTCACTTCTTATTAAGGCAATTGTTAGAGACTTCTCATTCTGAATTTGCTTAGCATACTTCTTGAACGCCCTGAATGCATCACTTTTCTGCACTAAAAAGAATGTCCAAGTATATCTAGAGAAATCGTCAACAATAACCAAAGCATATACATTACCTCCGAAACTCCTTGTTCTCGATGGACCAAATAGATCCATACGTTACAATTGTAGTGGCATTGTAGTGGACACCACATTCTTAGATTTGAAAGTTGATCTAGTTTGTTTCCCTTTTTGACAAGCATCGCATAGTCTATCTTTGACGAAATTTCTCTTAGGCAATCCAATGACAAGATCATGCTTGATTAATTTATTCAAGTGTTCCATATGAACATGAGCAATTCTTTTTTTCCAAATCCATGAATCATCGTTGTTCGCCATGAGACATTTAACCTTCAAAGATGGATCATCAAGGGAAATCATGAATATATTATTGATTCTTTTACCTTTAAGTATAACCTCATGAGTGACTTCGTCTTCTATCAAACATTCATCCTTGGTGAACTTGATTTTGAATCCTTTGTCACAAAGTTGGCTAATACTTAGAAGATTGTGCTTTAGTCCTTCAACATAAAGAACATCTTCAATGGATGTGAAAGGTGGAGCACCAACTTTGCCTTTGCCTAGGATTCTTCCCTTATTATTGTCTCTATAAGTGACAAAACCCTTGGCCTTTAGTGCTAGATGTGAAAATTGGTTTATATCTCCTGTCATATGCTTTGAACAACCATTGTCAAGATACCAAAGATTGCACGTGGTCTTCAAGCATACCTGCAAAACAAATTAGGTTTTGTTAGGTACCCAAGTTGCTTTGGGTCCTTCATAATTAGTGCCTTTCTTTACCCATACATGATGCCCACTTGCCACACTGAAGTTTCAAACATAGCTAGCATTAGGTGTATGACCTTTAATACCACAATAAAAATAAGTAGGTTCAAAGTTACTTCTATATCTAGAAGGATAAGATTTCTTCTTAGAAAATGTTTTCTTTTTCAGATAGTGACGAACTATTTTAGGTTTGTTCACTTTCTCTTTGGAAGATTGATCACTTTCCTTAACAAATATAGTTTTGTTAGAACTTGGTTTTGAAAACTTTGAATATCCTAGCCCACTTTTATCATTGGAGTATCTTTGTTGGCTAAGAACACCTTCCAATCCAATTTTCCCTTTTTCATATCTTTCAATGACACTTTTTGATTGGACAATTTGGAAAGAGAGTGAATCACAATTTTTGCATACAAAATTCTATTTTTGTTCATCACTTGATTTTTGTTTTTCTTCTTTGAAATCTTTTTCCATTGAAACATATTTTTCTTCTAAGGATGAAATTTGTTTCTTTTGTGATGAAATGGTTTTATACAGAATTTTGCATTCATTCAATAATTCATCTATAGCACCTTGTGCATCACTATCAAAAATAGAAAATTCATTACTAACCTCATTGTCTTCATCATCGGAATGGTGTGAGGCCATCAATGCTAGATTTTCATTTTCATCACTATCGGAATCGGATGAGGAACTTATTTCATTGTCCTCCCATGCGACATAAGCCTTTTTGTTCTTGAATCCATTCTTGCTTATTCAGCCACCTTTCTTGGAGAGTTTTGGACAATCCGGCTTGATATGACCTTGCTTACCACATTCATAATATGTGATTTCTTGTGTTGATGTGGAGCCTTCCTTTTTCTAAAAATGTTTCTTTCCTTTTGAATGAGAAAAAGGTTTGTCATTTCTACTGAAGAACTTACCAAGCCTTTTAACAAGAAGCATGAAGTTTTCATCTTCTTCTGGATTGTTTTCCTTCTCAACTTCCTTGGAGTCTATCTTCAAAGCAATATTCTTGGATTTCTTTTCTTGATTTTCATGCTTTTCGAGTCTTCCGAGTTCCGTTTCGTATTCTTGAAGTTTTCTAAATAATGTTGCAGATGTCATGTTGGAGAGACTTTTCTTTTCTGAAATTGTCATTACCTTTGGTTGTCATTCCCTATTTAAGGACCTAAGTACTTTCAGATTCAATTCATCATTCGTCAAAGTTTTACCAAGAGCACTTAGATGATTTGTCAAGTGCACAAATCTCTTTCGTAAGTCAAGAATGGTTTCTCCGGGCTGCATTCAAAATAGTTCGTATTCTTGACTTAGGTTATTTAGTCTTGATCTTTTTACTTCAACCGTTCCTTCATGAGTTTGTACTAAGGTATCCAATATTTTCTTTGTTGTTTTGCATGCCGAGACACGGAAGAATTCGTCCATGCTAAGTGCACCTTGAAGAAGGTTTATTGCCTTTTTGTCATAGAGAACTTTCTTCTTATCATCATCATCCCATGCAGTGTTAGGATTTGATGAGCCAACACCATTGATTACTGTTATAGGGATAAATGGACCATTTTCGACGGCATCCCATATTTCTTCTCCTTGTGCTTCTAGATGCTCCTTCATGCGTATTTTCCAGAAGTCAAAATGTTCACCACAAAATAGAGGAGGCTCGTTGTTACTACCAACTTCTCTAAAAGCGGGATTATGATTTGCAGAAGCCATTCTGGATCTTTTAGGAGCAGGTTACCTATAACCTGCTCTGATACCAATTGTAAGTACGAAGTGCGCCTAAGAGGGGGGTGAATTAGGTACTTTTAAAAAAATTCTGGTTTTTAGTGATGATGGTTCTTATTTCTCTGGACATAAGTGAGTTTAGGAAAGCCTAAAAATGCAGAAAAATAAAGAGACACGGGCGATATATCCTGGTTCCCCTCACAGTTCGAGAGTACTTCAGTCCCCTTTCAACATGAAAAAGATTTCCTTATTGTGGCAAACTTAAACAAGAACTACCAACCAAACCAAGAACAATCCTCTTGGACCAAGAACAATCCTCTTGGATTTTCACTAAGTTACCTATGAGAATAATCCTCTCAATGTAACTATACTTGTATCCAACAACTTGGAAAGACAAGATTTCAACAAAAACACTTAAACTTAGTTCCAACAATCCTGGAAAATAAGTAAGTAAATATTAATTTGTGAGTTTGAGTGAGTATAGTAATATTGATCACTAAATGTGATTTGACAATATATAATCTTCTTCTTTCAATAATAATATTGTACAAAGACTCAAGATATATTTGCTCAAAGTTTTATGTTTAAAGTATGAAAATGTGCAGAAAACTTATGCATGAAAATGAAGAATGCTTGAGTTTGTATTTTGAAAGTTCAGAAAATAATTATGAAAGAAGGTGTTAGATCTGGATTTGAAATTGAATATTTATATGTTCATAACACCCTTTTGAAACATCATGAAGTTATGGAAATGTATCATGAACAAATGCCAAGTTTGAGTGAAAAGATGTAATGAAAAGGCATGATCAAAAGGCATGAACAAAGTTGTTATTTTTCAAATTCGTGCAGTATGCAATCGATTGCACCCTTGGTGTAAATCGTTTGCACAAGGTTTTTAACATCTATTTTTTTCAAAATCCTTAAGAGTGCAATCGATTGCATTAACAATGTAATCGATTGCATGCAAAGTCAGTAGCAAAAATTAACTGAGTACAATCGATTGCACTAACAATGTAATCGATTACATGCAAAGTCAGTAGCAAACATTTTGAAAAATTTAAGTATGCAATCGATTGCATAGGAATGTAAATCGATTGCACAAAGAAACAGAAGTAAAAGATCTAAAATTTTGAAGAGTGCAATCGATTGCACTAATATGTAAATCGATTTCATGCAGAAGAAAAGTGAAATTTTATCTTTGAAAAGCTTGAGTAATGATTTTTAAATATTTATTTTTCATTTTTGAGCATCTATATCTTAAGATCAAAGTAGATAATATTATTATACCTTTAAAGTTGTAGAGAGCTTTGAGTGAAGATATTTATCCTTAGATGCTTAGATGCTTGATCAAAATCTTTGCCTTCTTTTTTAGCCATGGTTTGTCTTCATCAAAACAAAAGCTTATTTGTGAAGCTTGATTTTACAAGGACTTGTCTCAGGGGTTGTCATCCCACAAAAATTCAAGGTCCCAACTTTCGCTAAATATGACCTTGTCTCTTGTCCGAAGCTGCATTTAAGGTAATACTTCAGAAAGATTTAACCCCATACTGCTGATAGAATCCTATGGGTGCATTTTTTCCAAGAAAGCTTGTCAAGGACACAAATGGATTGGTTCTATCAGTTGGAAGGGACAAATTTTCACAATTGGGAAGATTTGGCTACAACTTTTTACAAGAAATACCAGTATAATGCTGACTTAGCTCCAACTCTGACACAATTTCAAGGCATGTCTATGGGTGCAGGTGAAGGTTTCAAAACCTATGATAAAAAATGGCGGGATCTCACGGGAAGAGTCCAACCCCATCTATCTGACATAGAATTGGTGGATATGTTCTTAGGCACGCTATCTAGTCCATTCTTTAACCACCTAATCGGAAGCTCCTCGGCTGGATTTAGTGAACTAATCATGACTGGTGAACGTGTAGAAGTCGGTATAAAAAGTGGCAAAATTCAAAGACATGTATCTTCGAGCACGGTGAAGAAACCCTTTACCGGAAAGAAGGAGGCCAGTGTTGCATATGACCATAGGAATCAAAACAAAACTGAACGTCGCCCGACGGTGGGGGCTATTATGATTTATAATCCTGTACCAAATCAACAGCGAAATTATCAGCGTAGGCTAGAAGCGTCCATGAGACGATTCACCCGAATCAACATGACCATGTCCCATGTTTTGCCACATCTTTTGAAGTCCAATCTGGTAACCCTAAAGGAAGCTCCCAAGAACCCAAATACTGCTTCTCCTTGCTACGACCCAAATGCCCGATGTGCCTATCATTCTGAAAGCCCGGGGCATGATACAAATGATTATTGGGCCTTGAAGAATAAGGTAAAAGACCTTATCGAGGCGAAAGAGATTGAGTTTGATCCCCCAGAAACACCTAATGTAATAACGGCGCCAATGCCCAAACATGGTCAAGGTGTCAATGCTGTCGATGATGACTATTTTGTTTCCTCCGTGGATGATTTAACTACTCCACTTTCAACTACTAAAAGGAATCTATTGCAAGTCGGTCTAATTCCAGGCTGTGGTGAAAGTTATCGATTATGTATGTCTCTACCAAATGGCTGTTTGTTACTGAAGATGGGCGTCCAGTGCCTGATGGCTAACAAATAAATCTTGTTTGAAAAAGTTCCTCTTACCAGAAATTCCTGTGAAGATTTCTCAATAATCACCATTTCCAACAATTCTCCCAGGGTCTCCACCAAAAGACCCGTGAGGATTACATCTATTCCAAAGTCCACTCCCCTAATCATCACCATGCCAGGGCAAATACCATATTATTCGGATAAAGTTGTTCCCTGGAACTATGGGGCTGACGTCTATTACTATGGCGTCATGCAATATCTGTTGGCTATCAAAGAAAAAGTTGCGAAAGACAATGATCCTGACATCAGAAATATCATTGGGACCAGTAAGATAACAAGAAGTGGAAGAGTCTTCTCACCCGAGATCTCTCCAAAGACAATTACTACTCCCGTTGATAGTCCTATTGTTATCCCTGCTACCGAGATAAGGGGTAAAGAGGTAATGTTTGAGCCTGTCCAGACGAAGGCGCATCCAGAGGTCATTCCTGAAGCTTCTATCAAGGATATGGAAGAGATACTAAAATAATCAAGAAAAGTGACTACAACTTCATGGAACAGTTGCGGCAGATCCCCTCGAAAATATCAATGTTGGCCTTAATTTTGTGTTCTGAGGCCCATGCCAAAGCCTTGGTAAAGTTTCTCAAGACCGCCCACGTGCCACAAGAGACCTCCATTGATCAATTTGGGAATTGTGTGACCAGTCTAACTGCTGATAAGATATTGGGCTTTTCCGACGCTGATTTATCTCCCAAAGGAAGGAAACATAATGATGCCTTGCACATTTCAATGGAGTGCATGGGCACTACGCTAGCCCATGTTCTGCTGGATACGATTTCATCGCTGAACGTCTTGCCCAAAAATGCTCTTGACCGGCTAGACTGCGAGGGACTTACTTTAAAGCCTAGCAACATAGTGGTGAGGGCCTTTGATGGTTCTAAAAGAACAGTTCACGAACAAGTTGACATCCCTCTAAAAGTTAGAACTCATACTTTTGATTCAACTTTCTATGTGATGGATATCCTCCCTTTCTACTCTTGTCTATTGGGCCGACCTTGGATTCACAGCGCTGGAGCCATCACTTCTACCCTACATCAGATGCTAAAATACCCAATCAAGGGAAAGATCATCATTGTACATGGGGAGGGGGAGTATATGGTTAGGGACCTAAAATCTTTCTTGTATGCAGAAATGGATGGTGAGTTCATTGAAACTCCATGTCAGCATTTTGAGGAGGTCTCGCAAACAGTTGCGCCAGCCAAGACTAAAACCAGGACTCTGAAGGTTACCAGACTGCCATTGAAAATGGCCTATCTGAAGGATGCTAGAGCAGTGGTTGGGAAAGGAGGATGCACCATTTGGGGTCAACTTCCGGATATTCCCTACAAATCCAACAAATTTGGTTTGGGTTTTACATTGGAGGCCCAAAGAGCTGTTGGAAGAACTCGCACGGGGGGCCACCTTTTTGTATCAGCAATCAGGGAGTCAACCCAGTGGAAGACAGTGACGGCAGCTGCGACATGGACGAGTTGATTTTTCCAACCATCAGTGGAGGAATCAATAATTGGGAGGCCAAAGAATTTTTCCCTATTACTTTTATTCAAGAGTAATTCTCTTTTAATTTTTTGTCAGACTTGTAATAATTAAACAATTTAGACTTTAAAACCTTGTCTCTTACTCGAGGCACAATGGTCCATTTGTGAGGGTTGTTACTTCATCTTCATATGTCATCAATAAATCATGGACATTTTTGCATGCAAAACTTTACGCTCTTTGTTTTCCTTTTTACCTTTTTATTTTAAAAGATAACTATGCTCTTACACACACTCACATATCAAAATGAAGATCCACATTAACTCAGGATCCCATGGGTAACAATTCTGCTATGGCCTATTGTGACTTTGAAAATCTGATCTACCAATTCGAAGACGAAGGTGAGGAAGATTGCGAGGTACCAAGGGAACTGGACATACTATTGCAACAGGAAGAAAGGACCATACAGCCCCACGAAGAGCCGGTTGAAACAGTTAACTTAGGTACCAAAGAGAATTAGAAATAAGTCAAGGTAGATGCCAACCTGGAACCTAGTGTCAAGAAGCCCTTAACTCAGTTACTACATGATTACTTTAAGATTTTTTCCTGGTCATACGAAGACATGCCATGACTCGACACTGATATCGTGGTCCATCGTCTGCCGACAAAAGAGGACTTCCCTATAGTAAAATAGAAGGTCCTTCGCATGCGGCCAGAAATGTCAGAGAAAATCAAGACTGAAGTCATGAAACAGTTCAATGCCAGATTCTTAGTTGTCACCTCCTATCCATAATGGGTCCCCAACATTGTTCCCGTGCCTAAAAAAGACGGTAAGATACGTATGTATATGTATTACAAAGACTTAAATAGGGCAAGCCCCAAGGATGACTTCCCGCTTCCCCACATCGATATTCTGGTTGATAACACCGCACAACATAAAGTATTTTCCTTCATGGACGGTTTCTCCGGATATAACCAGATCAAAATGGCACCCGAGGACATGGAAAAAACGACCTTTGTCACACAGTAAGGCATGTTCTGTTACAAAGGTATGCCATTCGGGTTGAAAAACATTGGGGCAACCTATCAGCGTGCCATGGTAGCTCTGTTTCACGACATGATCCATCACGAGATAGAGGTCTACGTGGATGATATGATAGCCAGATCTCAGACTGAAGAACAACACATGGACCATCTGCAGAAACTGTTTGAAAGACTGAAGAGATACAAACTAAGGCTAAATCCGAAAAAATGCACTTTTGGAGTGATGTCCGGTAAACTCTTAGGCTTCGTTGTCAGCGACAAAGGTATCGAAGTGGACCATGCAAAGGTAAAAACAATATAAGAAATGCCTACTCCTCGCACTGAGAAGGAAGTTAGGGGATTCTTAGGACGACTAAACTATATCACCCGGTTCATTTCCCACCTAACCGCTACTTGTGAACCAATCTTCAAATTACTGAAGAAAGATCAAGTGTTGGAATGGAACGACGGCTGCCAGGCTGCCTTCGATAGGATCAAAGAGTTCCTTCAAGAGCCTCCCATTTTGATGCCTCTATTTGAGGGAATACCTCTGATCATGTATCTAACAGTCTCGGAAAATTCAACGGGCTGTGTGTTGGGGCAGCATGACGAGTCTGGCCGAAAAGAGCATGCGATATACTACCTGAGCAAAAAGTTTACTGACTATGAAACCATATATTCATTGCTCAAGAAAACTTGTTGCGCTCTAGCATGGGCTGCTCGCCAGCTAAGACAATATATGTTGACTCAGACTACCTTATTGATATCCAAGATGGATCCAATCAAATACATATTGGAGAAACCCTCCCTCTCTGGAAGAATAGCAAGATGAAAGATGATCCTGACTGAATACGACATTCAATACACTACCCAAAAAACAATAAAGGGCAGTGTGCTAGCGGATCACCTTGCTCATCAGGGTGTGGATGACTATCAGTCCATCAAGTTCGAATTCCCAGACGAAGATATCATGATGGTAGACAATTGTCAAGAACTCAGACCATATGACATACCTGAACAAGGATCTCGATGGACCATGGTTTTCGAAGGAGCTTCCAACGCACTCGCTAACGGCATAGGCACTGTGATCATATCCCCTGAAGGCTGCCATACTCCCTTCACTGCTAGACTATTTTTCAACTGTTCCAATAATATGGCAGAATATGAAGCGTGTATTATGGGTCTCAAGGCTGCCATAGATTTGGGAATCAAGTCCTTAAGTGTATTTGGAGATTCAAATTTAGTCATCAGTCATATCAAAGGAGAATGGGATACGAAGCATCCTAATCTCATCCCTTACAAAGAACTTGTGTTGAAACTGATCCCACATTTTGAGGAAATTACCTTTGAGCATTTTCCACGAGAGTTAAATCAACTAGCGGACGCGCTAGCCACTATGTCATTCATGTTCAAAATCAAGTGAGATAATGAGGCTCCTCAGATCACCATCGAGAGAATGGATGAACCAGCTTACTGTCACGATATTAGTACTGATGAAGTAGTGGTCAAGCCTTGGTTCCATGAAATCAAGAGATATCTCGAGGCCCAAGAATATCCGGAGAGAGTTTCAGTCAAGGACAAGAAATTCCTGAGAAGATTCTCTGCTAAGTTCTTCCTTAGTAACAGAGTTCTCTATAAGCGCAATCACGACTCTACTCTGCTTCGGTGCATAGACAAGAGTGAGGCAGAGAAGATCATGGTTGATCTACATGAAGGAACTTTGGGCTCCCATTCTAGTGGGCACACGATGGCCAAAAAGATCATCCGAGCAGGATACTACTGGTCCACCATGGAAACATATTGTCATCCACATTCACGAACCTGCCACAAGTGTCAGATCTATGCTAACAAGGTACATGTGCCCCCAGTTCCTTTAAACGTCCTGACTGCTCCTTGGCCATTTGCAATGTGCATAATTGACATGATTGGAGAGATCAAACCGACAGCTTCTAACGGACACCGCTTCATCTTGGTTTCCATTGATTACTTCACGAAGTGGGTCGAGGCAGCTTCATTCACTTCTATTACCAAGAACATTGTGTCCTGATTCATCAAACAAAATCTTATCCATCGGTACGGTATTCCAGAGAGAATCATTACAGACAGTGGTAGCAATCTCAACAATACTATGATCATTTCACTATGCGTACAATTCAAGATCCAACATCATAACTCTTCTCCTTACTGGCCGAAGATGAATGGAGTTGTAGAAGCCGCTAATAAAAACATCAAGAAGATCATACAAAAAATTACAGTGACCTATAAGGACTGGTGTTGTACCCCAATTTTTGCCCCTAAGATCCCTTCATCATACCATATTGATTCAATCACAACAAGATCATATTAGGGCTTTTGGTTCTCCTCCCTATAGCTTTGTTCTTTGAGGAATCACCAAGCAGCTTGACTTGTTTCTCTTTTGTGATCATGCATGTTTTGTTTTGACTTTCCTTTTAGTTAATAAAATGCAATGTTGGTTTGTCTTACTTGTTAATAATGTAGGTAAAGGCAATGTGGCTTAGCAAGTTGATCCATGGGTCCATGAGTTTATTTCCATGCCCTAGTCAATAAAGTTTGAGAAGTTCAAACCTCACCATTGAATTTATTTTGGAAGAAATGGTATGGCAAGGTTTATTTTGGTTCACCACATTTCAAAGTTATCAAGATTGATTCAAAAGTAAAAGTAGTTAATTGAAGAAGTTTTCTTGGTTGGACAAGACCTTGTTCCCATTGGTCACAAGTGAATATTTCTCTCAATTATCAAGATATGGAATTGGTTTTGGTGGCTATGATTTCTCATTATAATCCTCAATAACTTCTATTTACAAAGAAAAAATGTTGGTACAAGAAGGTTGTTCAAAATTGTCAAGGTTCCTCAAAGCATTTTCTTGATATAGGAGCTAGGGTTTTAAACTTCAAAGAAGTATATCTTGATCATCTTTTGGTATTTTTAAGTGATTACAAATACATCCTTGTCTTAAAAGGGTTATTAAAAAATAACTTCAAAAGTTTCAAGGAGTTTTCATGAGGAAGAAGCTTGATGATGAAGAAAGATTACAAGTCTTCCAGATGAACCCCCAATTTCCCATGTGTGACTTCAAATTATCATAACTTGGTAAATTTGTATCACCTTGAGCCCACTCTTTTTCCATAATGATCTTGAGGATGTGAACTTTGTTTATATGAAAAGTGAGAAAATGGATGGAAGATGCCCTAAGGATACAAAAGATTATAGGTCATTTTATGATTTTTTTTCCAACTTCAACAATTCATAACACTCTAAATTTTTGTATATTTTGAATGGTTCAAGTCTCAAAATGTCATTCAAGAGGTCTATTTTATGCCATATTTTTTGGTCAAGAGCAAATTCCAAGTGGAAGACCATGTTTGGATACAAAACATTATAGGTCACTTTTGAAGGAAAATTTGAAATATTTCTAAATATGGAAAGTCAATCTTTTTCCCCAACTTTGACTCATTGCAACTTTCAGCTCATGCATCCATTTGATTACAGTATTTTCCCATTGCAAAGCTTATAAACTCATATTTCTAAAGCATCAAGAATCATGCCTTAAGACCCCTTGAGATGAGAATTCCATTGGGTTGAACTTGGTAACTTGGAGCTGAAGTTTCTTCATAAGTCAGAATTTGAAATTCATATTTTGGCTTCTAAACATCAAATTAGCATGCGTTTGCGATCTAAACATTTTTAACGAAGTTACCAAAGTGGATTAGAGCCTTTAAAACGCAAGGATTAAATGTGTTTTGATGCAAACCAGATCACACCTTACTCGTGTATCAGGTTCACACGATTTCCCTCCAAACTTCATCATCTAACAAGCTTGAACATTCCATTTGATTCCATATAAATAGAGGGTCATCCCACATTCATTTCCTCAAGCTTGAACAGCCAGAATCACCCTACCAAACTTGCTCCATAACTCAATTTTCTGTAACTTCGAAATCAGTGTTCAAGCCTTTTTCAATCCAATTTTTCTATCAATTCACCTTTCTTGATCTTCCCTGAAGCTAAACATACAATTACCTTCAAGAATCGTGCCCTATATTGATCCGTAGAAGTCCAATTTCAGAGCTCTGCAACTCAACTTCAATAGGTAGATTTCTCCATCAATTCTTCAAAACTTTGATATCATTGTGAAGCTCTCATTGCCCTGGTTCTAGTCGTAACACTTGCTTTTATCTGGAAACACGTTTTGACCATGAAATATTAAATCCCTTTTCACAAATTTCTTTCCAAATTGCTTGAACTATAGTTTATATAAATTTGCCGCGAAGGTGTGGATGTCTTCGTCTTGAAGAGACGAAGCGAATGGCATATGTCTAAGCTTCTGATTTTACAGTTTGAGAAACCTGCAATTCACGTTGGCTGGAGGTTGAAGATGACCAACGTGTCATCTTCCAACAAATGATGGTTTGCCACTTGTTTTTTTTTTAAATCTGATTTTACATTTGTTTCAGTGCTTTATTCACTAATGATCATGACATGTACAGCGCGTGAGATCCCTTGGATTTGATTACTAACATGTTTTGACTTTCATCCAATGGTCCACTTATTTTTTACTTTATTTTTTATTTCTATTTTTTATATTTAATTGATTTAAACTTCAAAAAATCATAGAAAATTCATTTTTAGTCCAAAAAATCTGGAAAAAATTATGAAAAATATTTTTGATTTTTCTCTTTTTGATTTTTTTCTTTCAAATTTTTATTTTTTCACAATTTTATTTTGTATTTTGATATATTTTATAAATTTTCACTTTATTTAAATTGTTTTAAATGTTTAAAAATACTTTTATGTATTTTTTAATTATGAAAAAAAAAATGGAATGATCCAATGATATGGTGACAAATATTGGTGACCTCATTTACTTTTTATTTCTGACTTTGGTATTTTTTATCATTTTTTATTTATTTTACTCATTTCTTTTAATTTCAAAAATAGTTTCTGACTTTAAAAATATTACCAAAAATTTTATAAAAATATTTGAGTCCATTTCTGATTTTTCTATGGCCTTACTTAATATTTCTTGATTAATTTGAACATAGTTGATATTTTTCTCTTTTATTTCTATTTTTAAAACATTTTAAAAAACCTTTTTAATGTATATATTAAATACAATATTATTTTGTGATTATTTTCTGGTTGATCTTGGGTTGAATTTTTTATCATGAACTTTAATAACATCATTGGATCCATGGTGTTGAGTCTAACTCCATAAAAAATGGATGAATGATTTTAATAATAGTTTGATTAAATTTTAATTCAAATGTGGTTTGAATATTCTTTCCCATCCCTCTTCATCTCATCCTTTTCTTATTGCACTAAGTGTTATTGGAGCATGATCTCTATATCATGTCTCAAAATAAATGGTGCATAGATTGCTATTGACCGGCCTTAAAATAGGTGCGACTTCTATATTAGTCCACTTACGATTGCTTAACATATCGCTAAATTTTGTCTCGATTCGAATAAATGATCATTCATGGCCCAAACTTCTGTTTGCAAGCCCAAGTATGTTAATTTGATCTCTTTGATCTAATAACCTTGATATTCATTGTGTGGAGGCTTTGGTTCTACCAATCCTCTAATAGATCTACAACACTTTTGGTCAACACGGATCACTTAAACATCGTGGATTATTAAATGGTACTTTTGAGAATTCCCAATGGATGATATACTTGACAAAAAGCAAATGTAACTTGTTATGCGGAGGCTTTGGTTCTACCAATCCTATAATAAGTTCCAAATACAAGTTTCAAGATGGTCATCCAACTAACCACTAATTACTAAAGTTTTTTAAATTTATGCTTTTATTTTTTATGCTTTATGTACCATTTATTTTAAGCATTATATTTCATGCCATTTTTATTTTTTCTCACTTGAACATTTACTTTCTTGTCATTTTTACTTTGCTCACTTGAGCTTTTCCTTTCTCTTTTAAGACACCTAATAATCAACTTGAACCATAAAATGCTTTAATGATACTTGGACTATTTGGCTACTATACTTGGAATTGTGGAGTATTGGACTTCTTGGACCTAGTATTAGAAACCTTGGCCTATTTTGGAGACCTTGTAGCCTTAATTGATATTTTGTCTGGATTTCTTGAGGTTCACCTCAAGACATTGGGTTGTTTGTTTTGTGTGCATGACTTGTGATTACACTCTTTGTTTGTAATCTGGAATTCACCCGTATACAATTGTTACTCTGCCCAATTTTTGTGAAGACTTAATACACTTGAAGTTTGGTTCTCTCAAGAGGTCTAGTATATTTTCTTGTTTGGTTTCAATCCAAGGAATGAGAATTCTATCTTGACTCATAATTTCAAGTATTTGCTTCTTGTTGGTTAGATGGTTCTTATCCCTAGATTTTACCTTATGCTTTAGGATAGTCTCTTCTTCTCCTCCCACTTTCTTTAATTTCAAAAATCTTCTTTCTCCTTTTGAAAACTCTTCTTGTTTTGAAACTTGAACCATTTTCATAATAAAGTTGGACTTAGGTCCATGTATTTTTAAAACATTTTTTATAAACAAATTTCAATCAACTTTAAAATGCCTTGACTTTTTTTGAGAAGACTAAAAGTCAATCAATCTCATTTCAAATCATTTTGCCACTTTGGCTTTTTACTTTAAAATCTTTCTCAAAAGATTAGACTCTTGTCAATCCTTGTAGTGATACAAACAACTATACTTCTACAATATGTAGTGGAGAGAGATATTTTCCAATTGGGTGTTGAGTGAGGCATTGTTGATTTTAAAATCCAAGCAATATCCTCCACTTTGAGATGATGCAAATTCTCCTTTATCATGATTGTGGATAGTAAGTATGTTTTCCACACGGATAATGACGGTGATGTCTTATCTCATAAAATTAACCAACACATTTGTGTTTTTTAAAATTTTTAAAAAGAGGAACTACGCGTACCCCGATCCCCTATTGCACGAAAGGTGGTACGTAGGCACTAAAGGTTCTCGACCACGGAGGGTGCAAAAATCATAAAAAATACTTCTTTTCTCACCTCCACCATCTATTTTTTATATAACATTTTAGAGCCAAAATATACAGATTTTACAAAGAGGTTCCTGCGGAGTACCATAAATGTTTAGGGTGTTAATACCTTCCATTTGCATAAACAACCCCCTTACTTTGAATCTTTCCCCCTCTTTTTTAGGTTATTCGCTCTTTTCCCATTCCTTTGGAAATAATAAAGCGCGGTGGCGATTTTTATTTCGATCTGTATAAGTCTAGTCGATCCAATGGCTTAGTCATAAACATTTATGCCGCTACAGAAAAAAAATAGGGACTTCACTGGGGAAAGATTGACGTCTTGCTGGTCCATCCCTAAGTGGGTTTAGCCTATCTTTGTTTATATCTGTATATGTGCTATTGTTGTTTATGTGTTATATGTTGTATATCTGTTTGTCTGGATTTTCCTGGTTTTTTGGATGCTTGGTGATTACTTATAAGTCCTATACCCATACTTGGGCAAACTTTAACATACGACTGGATGTATAGTCATGTTAACTTTGATGGAGTAATCCAAAAAAAAGAGGCATGAGATCCCCCACTCAGTGGAGGCCCCTTTGACTGTAGTGTCATTTACCGAGTAAACAAGAAGACGTACCGCTTTTGATCTGGGAGCCTGCTGAAGCTGAGGACCGTAGAATATCTAACCCATCTTGGCCTTTTAGGTGTAGTGTAAAACCTATGGTGGAGTAATGCAGAAATAGTTATCACGTGATACTACGCTCGGACGCGTTTTTCTTGAGAATATTACTAATTACCGAGTTAATCAAGAAGTTTGTAATATTCGAAGGAAGGATGTAGACTCTGGGAACCTCTAGAACCTTGTTGGGCAGGTGATAACTTTTAGACCATAGCTTATGGGTAGTACCTTCGGACTCATGCTCGTGACGTCGAACCTATAAACCTTATGTTTGTGATCTTGTTTGTGATTGTTGCATCATGCATCCATGCATTCATAAGCATCTTTTGAAGAAATTTTATTTAAAGGGACTTGAAAGTTGACCATTTGTGAATATCTCAGGTAACTTTTGAACATGGATTCTGGAAAAAGAAAGACCAGAAAATACAGTTTCAGAGATCCCAAGATAGATGAGTTGATCAGTCTAATTTCCGAGATTGAGTGTTCTGCAGATTTTTGGAAGAAGTATGGATCCATCATTCCTCTCATGAAGCTTAGGATGAATGATGATATTCTCTCGACCTTGGTACAATTCTATGATCTGATGTATCATTGCTTTACTTTCCTTGACTATTAGTTGATGCCTACACTAGAGGAGTACTCTTATATGTTGGATTTACCTGTTACTGATCGTGTTCCTTTTACTGGTTTAGAGGGTTAGCCAAAACCACATGAGATTGCTGCTTTGATCCATATGGGGAAGTCTGTGGTTGAATCCCATATGACTACTAAAGGAGTGATTAGAGGATTACCAGCTCAGTTCTTATTGGAGAAAGCTCGTTACTTTTTCAGGATGAAGAGTACAGTCGCTTTTGAGGCCATCTTTGCTCTACTTGCTTACGGGTTGTTTTTATTTCCTAATATGGACAAGTTTGTTGACATTAATGCTATAAGGATCTTCATGGTTGGAAACTCATTTCCTACATTGTTGGGTGATTCTTATTACTCTATTCATCTTCAGAATTCTTATCATGGGGGGATGATTATCTGTTGCACGCCTCTATTGTACCGGTGGTTTATTTATCATATTACTCAGTCTGATGCTTTCTGGGATGTCAGGAAAGAACCCCGTTGGTCTCCTAAGATTATGGCACTTACTCTCTTGGATATTGATTGGTATCATTGAGCTTACCAGAATATCGATATTGTCGATAGTTGTAGTAGTTTCCCCAATGTACCTCTTCTTGGTACAAAGGGAGGAATTAACTACAACCATGTTCTTGCACGACGACAACTTCGTTATCCGATGAGGGATAAACCAAATAATATTCATTTGAGTAGTTTCTTTCTGAAGGAGGGGGAAAACCATAAGGAAGCTAGGGAGCAGATTGTGAAGGCCTGGCGTCACATTCACAGGAAGAGTAGGAAAGACTTGGGACCTAGGGGTGCTGTTTCTTTAGAGCCATATCTTCAGTGGGTCCGAGCGAGAGCTATTCAGTTGAAGATTCCATATTCCCGGGAAGCACCTATACCTGATTTGTTCATGAAGACCACTCCTCCCTTATTGGATGATATAGAAGAGCTATAGGTTGCTTTGGTCAGGATGCATCAGGAAAAGGATGGTTGGAAGAATAAGTGTCAAACTTTAGAGATTTCCTATAGAGCAGACTTGAAGAAGAAAGACGACTTGATTGAGATTCTTGAGAGTCGGGTTGTAGATTCCATGGAGAGGCAAGGGGATTTATTTTCTCCTAGGCCTCAGTCAGATGCTAGTTGCTCACTTCATGATTCGGGTGATTGGAAAGAGATTGCCACTAGATATGGGGAAGAAAACTAGAGGTTGAAGGCTCAGATTTCCAGGCTTATAGGGATGCGCCAACGTATAGAGTGATCTCCATCAGCTTTACATGTTAGGGTTTTAGACTTTATTTTCATCTTTTACTTGGGATTATTGAAACTTGTAATCCATTTTGAAGCTATTATAATAAAAAAAATAGTATTTCAAATGTGTTATTACTTTGATATTTGCAATATGTCTATAAATATTAAAGTCCCTTGGAATATTAATAATAAAATAAATCATGTGCATTGCATATCATGCATCATATTTCACATATTTCTTGCATTTGTTATGCATATCCAGCTGTCTTACCAATCTTATTTACCTCGTTCAGCAAGTTGTCTCACCACTACAACACTCGAGCTAATTTCAAAAGGAAGATGGACAACTTAGAACAAGAGAATCGCGAGCTGTGCGAGGAAGTTTCTGCTTTGAAGGCCAACATGGCCAATCTTACTGCTCTGATGGAATCTATGGTGGCTTCTCAGAATCAGCCACCAAGTGTTCAACCTCAAAAAACAAGGGTTACTACTGAAGCTCCGACTGTTCATGTGTCTGTTACTCTATTTGTTATTCAGAATCACATGCCTCAAGGTTATCCATGGGGAATTCTAGAGAAATTTGCACATGAAGGCTTCAATCTTGGTACTCAAGATACTCCAGTTATTCAAACTAATGTTACTCCCGCACCTCCTTTGGTGCATGTTGCTTCTGTTGCACCTCCTTCAGTGAATGTGGTCCCATTTTCTAATGATGATATGTATCGTCCTTTCCCTCCAACAAGTGAAAAATTGGGTCTTTATGATAGAATGGATGATTTTGAAGAGCAGTTTGACAGGATGCAGAGGGAGATGAAGGCCCTCAGAGGAAAGGAATTGTTCAGGAAGAATGTGAATGATTTATGCTTGGTCCCGAATGTTAAGATACGTGCGAAGTTTAAAGTCCCGGAGTTTGAGAAGTACAAGGGTAACACTTGCCCTCGTGCTCATCTTGTGATGTATATAAGGAGAATGTCTACCCACACTGATGATCAACATCTGTTAATTCACTTTTTTCAAGATAGTTTGACTGGTGTTGCGCTGAAGTGGTATATGAGTTTGGACATCGTCAATATCCATACTTTCAACTACTTGGGAGAAGAATTTATCAGGCAATACAAATACAACATGGACATGGCGCCTGACCGTGATCAACTCAGGGCCATGTTCCAGAAAGACAGGGAATCGTTCAAAGAATATGCACAGAGATGGCATGAGGTAGACGCTCAAGTGATTCCTCCCATGGAAGAGAAGGAGATGACTAAGATTTTCTTGAAGACTCTGGGTGCTTTCTACTATGAGAGGATGGTAGCGATTGCACCAAGTGACTTTACTGAAAAGGTAGGCATGGGTATCCGCTTAGAAGAGGCTGTAAGAGAGGTTCGTTTAACAAAAAGTGAAAGTTTCGGAAGTTCGGAGAAGCAATCCTATGGGTTTACCAAAAAGAAGGAAGGAGATACAAATGTTGTCATACAAGAAAGTAGGGTTAATCCGCCTAGAAGAAATTATCAGCGTCATCAACAAGTCGCCTCAGTTACTCCAGTTGTTAGCATAGCTCCGACTACCGTTGCTTATCAGAGACCATCGCATCAGGGGAGTCAAGGGTATAATCAGAGAAGGGAGAGTTATGACCATATTCCTATGAGTTATACAGAATTACTCCCGGCGTTAATTCAAAAGAAGTTGGTTCAGACCTGACCACCTCCCGATGTACCATCACCATTGCCTTGGTATTACAAGGCAGACCAAACATGTGCTTTTCATCAGGGTGCACCAGGGCACAATGTTGAGAACTGCTATCCTTTGAAGACCGAAGTGCAGAAATTGGTGAAGTCTGGTATCTTATCTTTCAAGGATGTTGGCCCTAATGTGAAAGATAATCATCTACCAAAGCATAGAGGAGCCAAAGTTGTGAACATGGTGGCTGGTTGTCCAGGCGACTTTCAGATTTTTGATATTAAATTGGTTATAGAAGATTTGGTGAAAATGCATGCAGACGTCCATGAAATTAGCTACTATATGCATGACCATGCTAGTCGTGCTATTTGCAGATAAAGGTCGATTTGCAGGAGATGATGGATGAGGGCCTCATCCACATAATCAGGCCTAGGTCAAAGTGTGAAGAGAAAGTAAACATGGTTTTTGGATGTCCTGGAGAGTTCAGAATCTTTGATGTGGAACATATGAATGAGGATCTTGTACAATTGCATGCTACTTTCGGCCACATGGTTGGTCAGGTAGAACATCAGTATGGATCTTGCCAAATTTGCTGTCGGGACTCCCGAGGATGTTCAATTGTAAATAAAGGTGTTCAGTTGTTGTTGGATAATGGAACTATCAAGGTTAAAGGTCAGAGGGATGATTACCATGAATTTGATGTAATTGAGGTTTGTTTGGCCGAAGAGGAGTCAAATGATGAGTATGCCTCTGCAGATGAATTTTTCTCCTCGGATGAAGATTTGTTCTCCAAGGATGACTCTGTAATGAATGAATGTGTTGAAGAGGGAGTAAATTTTATTGTGCCTTGTTTCGGTGCACCTACCCATTTTGAAGTTGAATATCATAGCAAGCCAACTATTACTCCATTGGTGACTAGTTTTTCGGGTCCTGTCCCGTACAAGTCAGATAAGGTTGTACCCTACAAATATAATGCTACAACCTTAGAGGATGGTGTGGAAGTTCCCATCCATCTAATTCCTAATGTTGGAAATATTGCTGAGACTAGAAGAGTGACCCGCAGTGGTCATGTATTTGCACCAGTTGTTCGTGGAGATGTCAGTACTGGAAGGAAAATCGTTGAAAATGTTAAACCCAAGAAGGCAGTGGGTGAATCTAGTGGAGCTATGCTAGAAAAAGAGGTGGAACATATTTTAAAGATAATCAAGATGAGCGACTACATAATTGTAGATCAGCTACTGCAGACTCCTTCAAAAATATCTATCTTGGCTTTATTGATGAACTCCTCTTCTCATAGAGAATATTTGATGAGGGTATTGGACCAAGCTTTTGTGGAAAGTGATATGCCGGTAGACCAATTAAGCAAGGTAGTAGGGAACATTACTTCATGTAATAACCTGAATTTCTGCGACAATGAACTTCCCGATGAAGGAAGGAATCACAATTTGGCCCTCCACATCTCTATGAACTGCAAGAGTGATTCATTATCCAATGTGTTGATTGATAATGGATCTGCATTGAACGTTATACCGAGGATCACACTTATGAAGTTGAAATATCAAGGAATGCCCATGCGCCCGAGTGGCATTACTGTGAAAGTGTTTGATGGATCAAGGAAATCTGTTATTGGTGAAGTGGAATTTCCTATTCATATAGGTCCACATTTATTTTAGATTACTTTCCAGGTCATGGATTGTACCTCCTTATAGCTGCTTGTTGGGACGGCCGTGGATACATGAGGCAGGGGCTGTCACTTCGAATTTACACCAGAAGTTAAAGTTTGTGCGTGAAGGAAAAGTGGTAATTATAAATAGGAAACATGCATTATTGATATCTCATTTGTCATCTTTCAGCATTGTGGAGGCAGATGAAGCTGTTGCTGGAACCCAGTTCCAAGATTTATCCATTGATAATGTAAGAGGAAATAATAACTCTATGGCTTCGTTTAGGGATGCGCAGCAAGTTGTGCGTAATGGCCATAATGAAGTATGGGGACAAATTGTTGATCCACCTGTAAACAAGAATAGCTGGCTTGGTGTTTTCTATGAAGAATGATAAGGGTAAGAGCATGAAGCCGAAGTCTGCTGCAGGCAGGTATCAAGATATTTTTTGTAGCGGGGTTTATCTGCATCCAACTGTTTCCGGGATTAATGCCATTGTGGAAGATGAAGTAGAGCCAGAAATGCCAAATTATGTTACGCACGGAGTTAGGGTTCAGAACTGGATCACCATTGATATTCCCTCTTGCATACATGTTTCAAAGTAATTTGATTTGTTAATCTTTTTGAAAAGCTTTCACTCTGCCCAAGGTGAAAAGTATTAATATTGTATGGGCTTATATGTTTACTGTGATTTTTAAAATAAATAATAAAAGTTGTGTTTGTTTCCTAAATTGTGTCTTTATTTTCTGCTTTTTCTTGGAAAATGGTAATCAGAAAAAACCTTTCAAAATAAATAATGACTGAAATACAATCTGCATTATCACTTGTTATATGTTTCAGTTTCTAAAAGAAATCATAAATCATATGTGCAGATTAATTAAAAAACCCGTTGAATACAATGACCCTGCACCCTCTCCCAACTTTGAATGTCCTGTGTATGGGGCCAGAGAAGAAGACTATAATGAGATTCCAGAAGAGGTCTCACAGTTTCTTGAGCGTGACGAAAATGCCATTCAGCCATATAAAGAGCCATTGGAAGTAATCAATTTGGGTTCAGAAGAAGATCTGAAGGAAGTCAAGATCGGAGCATTGTTGCATCCTGGTGTGAAGAGCAGGTTGATTGAGATATTGAAAGAGTATGTGGATATTTTTGCTTTGTCTTACCAAGATACGCCTGGGCTAGATACAAATATTTCATAGCACTGTTTTCTAGTGAAGCCAGAGTGTCCGCCAATCAAAAAGAAGTTGTGAAGAACTCACCCAGATATGGCAGTAAAGATCAAAGAGGATGTTCTAAAGCATATTAATGTCGGTTTTCTTGTGACATCAGTGTACCCTCAGTGGATTTCCAATATTTTTCCAGTATCGAAGAAAGACGGAAAAGTTTGCATGTGCGTAGATTACAGAGATCTAAATAAAGCTAGTCCAAAAGATGATTTTCCATTGCCGCACATTGATATGTTAGTGGATAGCACAGCAAAATTCAAAGTTTTCTCGTTCATTGACGGATTTTCTGGGTATAATCAAATAAGGATGGCTCTTGAGGACATGGAAAAAACAACCTTTATCATACCTTGGGGGGTATTCTGTTACAGAGTGAAGCCCTTCAGATTGAAGAACACTAGTGCAACGTACCAGAGGGCTATGACAACCCTATTCTATTATCTGATGCACAAGGAAATTGAGGTATATGTTGATGATATGATTGCTAAATCCCAGACTGAAGAAGGGCATGTAGAAGATTTATTGAAGTTTTTTCAGTGTTTGAGGAAGTATCGTCTCCGCTTGAATCCAAATAAAGGTATCTTCAGTGTTCGGTCAGAGAAATTGTTGGGTTTCATTGTTAGCCAGAAAGGGGTTGAAATTGACTTGGATAAAGTCAAAGCAATTCAAGAAATGCCAGTGCCGAGAACTGAAAAGAAAGTCAGAGGGTTCCTCAGGCGCTTGATGAACCGATCTTTAAGTTGTTAAAGAAAGATCAAGGTTGTGTGTGGACAGATGATTTCCAAAGGGAATTTGAAATTATTAAAGAATATCTGCTTGAACCTCCTATCTTGCTCCCTCCTTTTGAAGGAAGACCATTGATTATGTATCTAACAGTGTTAGATAATTCCATGGGTTGTATTCTGGGACAACAAGATGAAACATGGAAGAAAGAGTATGCCATTTATCATCTCAGTAAAAATTTTACTGTTGTGAGTCACGGTATTCCATGCTGGAAATGACAAGTTATGCTCTGGCCTCGGCGAAAAAATGTTTACGGCAGTATATGTTGAATCACACTACTTGTTTGATCTCCAAAATGGATCCAATCAAGTACATTTTTGAAAATCCTACTCTTACTGGGAGAATTGCCCCGCTGGCAGATGCTGTTATCTGAATATAACTTCGAATACCGCACTCAAAGAGCTATAAAAAGCAGCGTGTTGGAAGATTACCTTGCTCACCAACCAGTTGATGATTATCAGTCTGCGAGGTATGATTTCCCCGATGGGGATGTAATGTTTCTGAAAGTGAAAGATTGTGATGAACCATTGCCCGAGGAAGGTCCTGATCCTGAATCTCGCTGGAGTATGATATTTGATGGAGTTGTGAATGCTTATGGTAAAGGAATTGTTGCTGTGATTGTCACTCCACATGGATCACACATTCCTTTTACTACAAGGTTGACATTTGATTGTACTAATAATATGGCAGAATATGAGGCTTGCATCATGGGTCTCGAGGAAGCTATTGATCTCAGAATTAAAAGTCTAGATGTGTATGACGATTCAGCTTTGGTAATAAATCAGATTAATGGAGAGCGGGATACTCGTCACCCCGACTTGATCCCTTACAAAGATTATGATATAAGATTGTAACCCTTCTTTAATAAAGTTGAATTCCATCACATCCCTAGAGATGAAAATCAAATGGCGGATGCTCTGGCAACTCTAGCTTCTATGTATCAAGTGAATACTTGGAATGATATACCTCGAATTATAGTTCGGCGGATGGATAGGCCCGCTCATGTGTTTATAATAGAAGAGGTAGTAGATGAGAAACCTTGGTATTATGATATCAAGCATTTTCTCCAGACTCAAGAATATCTGATTGGCGCATCAAATAAAGATAGAAAGACATTGAGAATATTGGCTGCAAGTTTCTTCCTCAGTGAAAATGTGTTGTACAAGAGAAATTATGACATGGTCTTGCTCATATGCGTGGATAGACACGAAGCAGACGTGTTGATGCATGAGATTCATGAAGGTTCATTTGGCACTCATGCTAATGGTCATTCGATGGCTAAAAAGATGCTAAGGGCAGGTTACTATTGGCTAACAATGGAATCTGACTATTACAAATTTGCAAAGAATTTCCATAAATGTCAGATTTATGCGGACAAGATTCATGTGCCTCCGACACTTCTCAATGTTATTTATTTCCCGTGGCCTTTCTCTATATGGGGTATTGATATGATTGGGATGATAGAACCCAAAGCTTCGAATGGAAACCATTTTATCTTGGTAGCAATTAATTACTTCACCAAACGGGTGGAAGCTGCTTCATATGCTAATGTTACTAAGCAGGTGGTTGTGCGCTTCATTAAGAATAATCTCATATGTCGATATGGTGTGCCGAGCAGAATTATCACCGAAAATGGCTCGAATCTGAACAACAAGATGATGTCATAACTTTGTGAAGAATTCAAGATCGTCCATCATAATTCGTCTTCATACAGGCCGAAGATGAACGAGGTTGTTGAAGCTGCTAATAAGAACATCAATAAGATTATCCATAAGATGGTTGTTACTTATAAAGATTGGCATAAAATGCTCCCTTTTGCTTTACATGGATATCGTACATTTGTCCGCACTTCAACAAGAGCAACCCTGTTCTCCCTTGTGTATGGAATGGAAGTGTTGCTCCTAATCAAGGTTGAGATTCCATCTTTGCGTGTGATAATGGAAACCAAGTTGACAGAGGCTGAATGGGTTCAGAACAGGTTTGACCAATTGAATTTGATTGAAGAGAAGAGAATGACGGCTTTGTGTCATGGGCAGTTATATCAAAAGAGAATGAAGAAAGCTTTTGATAAGAAGGTCAAACCTCGTGAATTCAGAGAAGGCGACCTCGTGCTCAGGAAGATCATGTCTTTTAAAGCTGATTCTAGGGGCAAGTGGACTCCCAATTTTGAAGGCCCATATGTTGTCAAGAAAGCCTTCTCTGGAAGTGCATTAATTCTTGAAACTATGGATGGCAAGGAGTTCCCACGTCCCATAAATGCTGATGCAGTCTAGAAATACTTTGCCTAAAGAAATAAAAGAAAAGTTCTCTAAGTTGAAAATTCGAAAGAGCGGCTTAGGCAAAAAGGAGCGTCTCGTTAGGCTGAAAACCCGAAAGGGCGGTCTAGGAAAAAATTAGAGACATAAAAAGAATAAAATTTCCCGCTAAGTTGAAAACCCGCAAGGGCAGCTTAGGAAAAATTTAGGGACTTTCTTGGCAAGTAACTGCATCAGACAAGACTTGATCATTGAAGCAACAATCTTCTTTGGTCCTCACCATACTTCAACATAAGTTTCTGCTCAGGATTTCAAAGTTGTTAGAGGGAATAGTGGTCATTGTATCTCAATGTATCTTTTCATTATATATTACCATTCTCCAAACTTTGTAATTATCCATGGAGCCTCGCCATTCGCAGACTACCATTCAATCAATAAAATTTGATCTTTTTACCCAATTCTTTGTATTTCTTATTTTATTCAGCTTACAAAGACTCCATTTATTATTGATAATAATTTTCAAAGCAAAAAGATTATATAACAAAATTGTTTTAAAAAAAAAAGAATTTACAACTTACTTTTACTTTAGATTTCGTGATTCAAGAGGAAAACAAAGATGGTGATCTCGAGAATGGATGAACTCCCGTAATTTTGAGAAGTTTTATTTTCACCCGGGAAGGTTTTCTCAGGTTGTTTTTACTAGTATGCGTGTGATTCTTGTATATTGAAGACGATACCAATTGGTGTAAGGTGCGGTAACAGTTTTGTGACCCCAGTGTTCCCAGTCAAGTCTTGTTTCTTTTTTATGATTTTTTTGGTTTGCATGGTCTGAGGCCTCAATCCCAGATTCCCCAGCGAAGGTTTCCCTCATATGACGAAAGGTCTTTTTCCCTTGGTGTGTTGTGATGGAATTATTTGAAAAATGTTTCTCTTCTTAGCAGTGTTGGCATTAGCATTGGTATTCATTTCCCAGGTAACTGGACCAGGACAGTGTATTTTCTAAGAACTGTTGAGACAGTTGTCAACTTTTTGGATTTTCATTCTCCAAGTGATGAGTTTGATTTAAAATCCCCAAGAGTTTGACCTCTTTCTATATATTGACTTCTTGATTCCTTAGGAAGGATATCCTAGGGCATATTTTGTTGAAATAGGTTTGGTACGAGATTTCCCAGTGAAGGCCTTGCTATTTGATAGAAGTCTTTTCTCCCCGTGCATGCAGAGTTTAAGTCATTTACGAAGAATCTCCCTTTCGGTGGTTCTTGCATTTTGATCGCCCGATAATTAGGCAAGGGCATGTTTTATTTAAGAAGTGTTGAATTTGTTATCAACTTTTTGCGTTTTCACCGGCCAGGTGTTGGGTTTGATTTAAAATCACCATAAGATTGATTTCTTGTTGTAATGTTTAACTTCTTAACTCTTCAAGTTGTTATCCCCATGAGATTTCATACTTTTTCCCCGGAGAAGTTGGTGCAATGCTTACTCTCAATATTGAAGAACATATCCTTGTTTTCCCTAGTGAAGAACGTATTTGGATTTCCCCTCTTCGATGTGATGATGGTATTTCTCCAATAAAGTCAGCACGAGGTTCCCCGTTGATATCTCGATGACGAGGCATTATCCCCCCTAGTGAAGTTTGTATGATGTTTCCCCAATGAAGTCAGCTCAAAATCCTCAGTTCATGTTTTGCTGATATGATGTATATCTGCCTTATTTGAAATCAGTATTGCAATCCCCAATAGAAGTGCGAACCGTGAAAGCATTTGTTTCCCCATTAAAGTATTTGTGCTATTCCCAGTGAAGTCTGGAGAAGGATGTTATATCCATGTATCGATACTATTTTGTCGCTATGATTTGTTTACTTCCGGATTATGTTCCTTCCCAGTGAAGTTAAGTCGCGAAACAGGATTTTGTTTCCTCAGTTGGTGCTTATATTTATTATGGGATGTTCATCCTGGATGAGATTTAGCCTAGTGTTGTTGGTGCTCGAGTTGGCTTTGCTTGTTTATCCCTAGTGTTATATGTCTGTTTTATCAGTATATACATGATAACACTCATACATTCATACATACATCATGCATACTTAAATTTAGCAAATCATTGCTCATTCACATGCGTTAATATTGTGTTGACATATTACCCTGTTTTGCAGAGTTGGGTTGTCCTCTCTCCAATAGAGTGTCGGCCTTAAGCAGAAAGTGTATATTCTTTCAATTTCCCCACTTAAGTATCCCTCGTGGAAGATTTTGTTTTAGCCTTCCTGTACAACTCTTTGTCTGGACGATTTGGGTTTCCCTCTTGAGTTTATTTCTCAAAGGATATATTTTGATCGACTGTTCCATCCCAGTTTATTTCTGGTTTGAATCTTTGTTTCCCAGTAATATTATTACTTATTATATCTGCAGGCTTCGATCCTTGGTTTGAGAATATGCATTTATTTTTCACAAGAAGACTTTATCTCCTCAGCAGAAATACATTGGCATCTCCCCAGGAAGTTATATTTTCTTTCCCTAGGAAGCCACACTGTTCTCCCCCGAGATTCATTTTTTTACAATCCTCCATGACAGCAAGTAGCAGGTCTCTTTATTTGAGCAACTTGTACTTCCCCGTAAAAGTCGACGTTACTTTTTTGCTATCATCTCTATGACTGGATAGTCTGCAGTTCATTTTCAAATTACTCCAGTGGATGTCAAGTCTTTCAATATGGCAGAGACAGTTCATTATGAAATCTTTACAAGGGGTAGTCTATTTATTTGAGACAACTTAAATATTACCCTTTTAAGGCAGAATGCCTTGGTTAAAGAAGAAGTTGAGACCCGTTCTAGGTAAAACGCCGGAATTCTGGGAAAACTTGTTATCTTTTTGCTACCTTTGGTGAACGTTGGTAGTTCATCGTCAGTGAACGGCGGTGCTATGATATATTTCCTTTCTACCTTCAGTGAAAGTTGTTAGATCACCATCAGTGAAAGTTGGTGATTATTATATTTTTTCTACCTTCAGTGAATGTTGGTAGTTCATCATCAGTGAACGGCGGTGCTATGATATATTTCCTTTCTACCATCAGTGAAAGTTGGTAGATCACCATCTATAAAAGTTGGTGATTGTTATCTTTTTTCTACCTTCAGTGAATGTTGTTAGTTCATCGTCAGTAAATGGAGGTGCTATGATATATTTCCTTTCTACCTTCGGTGAAAGTTGGTAGATCACCATCAATGAAAGTTGTTGATTGTTATCTTTTTTCTACCTTCGGTGAATGTTGGTAGTTCATCGTTAGTGAATGGCGGTGCTATGATATATTTATTTTCTACCTTCAGTAAAAGGTGGTATCTCAGCGTCAATGAATGTTGGTGTTCTTATTTCTTTTCCCTTTCTACCTTCAGTGAACGTTGGTAGTCTCGCCTTTAGTGAAAAGTTGGTGTATCCTTTGACCTTTTTACCATCCACTATGAGTCGGGTCTTTTGATCCACCAGTGAACCATTTTCCTGGTCGTGTTTTTCTTTTGATCTTTATTTCCTTTGCTACATCCTCGGTGGAGTTTTGCGTCCCTTTGAAGTTATTCATGTGCATTCATATTCATAAGCATCGCATGACATATTAGGGCCAAAAATAGGGTTTGTTTTATATTTAAGTATCTGCGATCGCGTCGACACAAAGATTTTTAACCTTCATATCTCCGGATAGAAGAAAATTAAATAAGGGAAGCTGTTGTACCCAAATTTTTGCCCCTAAGATCCCTTCATAATACCATATTGATTCAATCACAACAAGATCATATTAGGGCTTTTGGTTCTCCTCCCTATCTCTAGCTTTGCTCTCTGAGGAATCACCAAGCACCTTGGTTTGTTTTTATTTTGTGATCATGCATGTTTTGTTTTGACTTTCCTTTTAATAAATAAAATGCAATGTTAGTTTGTCTTACTTGTTAATAATGTAGGTAAAGGCAATGTGGCTTAGCAAGTTCATCCATGGGTCCATGAGTTTATTTCCATGCCCTAGTCAATAAAGTTTGAGAAGTTCAAACCTCACAATTGAAGTTATTTTGGAATAAATGGCATGGCAAGGTTTATTTTGGTTCACCATATTTCAAAGTTATTAAGATTGATTCAAAAGTACAAGGGGTTAATTGAAGAAGTTGTCTTGGTTGGACAAGACCTTGTTCCCATTGGTCACAAGTGCATATCTCTCTAAATTCTCAAGATATGAAAGTGGTTTTGGTGGCTATGAGTTCTCATTATCATCCTCAACAAATTCTATTTATAAAGCAAAAGTTTTGCTACAAGAAGGTTGTTCAAAATTGTCAAGGTTCCTCAAAGCATTTTCTTGATCTAGGAGCTAGGGTTTTGAACTTCAAAGAAGTATACCTTGCTCATCTTTTTGTATTTTTGAGTGATTCCAAATAAATCCTTATCTAGAAAGGGTTATTAACAAATCACTTCAAAAGTTTCAAGGAGTTTTCATATGGAAGAAGCTTGATGATGAAGAAAGATTACAAGTCTTCTATATGAACCCCCAATTTCCCATGTGTGAATTCAAATGATAATAAATTGGTCAATTTTTATCACCTTGAGCCCACTCTTTTTCCATAATTATATTTAGGATGTTAAATTTATTCTTATTTTATATGGAAAGTGAGAAAATGGATGGAATATTCCCTAAGGATACAAAATATTATAGGTCATTTTTTGATTTTTTGCCAACTTCAACAATTCTTAACTCTCTCAATTTTTGGAGATTTTGAATGGTTCAAACTCAAAATGTCATTCAAGAGGTCTATTTCATTTCATATTTTTTGTTCAAGAGAAAATTCCAAGTGGAATTCCATGCTTGGATGCAAAACATTATAGGTCACTTTTGAAGGAAAATTTGAAATATTTCGAAGTATGGAAAGTCAACCTTTTTCCCCCAACTTTGACTCATTGCAACTTTCTGCTCAAGCATCCATTTGATTCCATTCTTTTTCCATTGAAAAGCTTGTAATCTCATCTTTCTAAAGCATAAAGAATCATGCCTTAAGACCCCTTTAGATGAGAATGCCATTGGATTGAACTTGGTAACTTGGAACTGAAGTTTCTTCATAAGCCAGAATTTGAAATTCATGTTTTGGCTTCTAAACATCAAATTAGCATGCATTTGTGATCTAAACATGTTTAACCAAGTTGCCAAAGTGAATTAGAGCCTTAAAACTCAAGGATTGGATGAGTTTTGATGCAAAACAGATCACACCTTACTCATGTATCAGGTTCACACAATTTCCCTCCAAACTTCATCATTTCACACGCTTGAACATTCCATTTGATTCGCTATAAATAGAGGGTCATCCCTCATTCATTTCCTCAAGCTTGAACAACCAGAATCACCCTGCCAAACTTGATCCATAACTCAATTTTATGTAACTTCGAAGTCAGCGTTCAATCCTTTTTCAATCCAATTTTTCTATCAATTCACCTTCATTGATCTTCCTTGAATCTAATCATACAATTACCTTCAAGAATCGTACCCTATATTGATCCATATAAGTCCAGTTTCAGAGCTCCGCAACTGAACTTCAATAGGTCGATTTCTCCATCAATCTTCAAAACTTTGATACATTGTGAAGCTCTCATTTCCCTGGTTCTAGTTGCAACACTTGCTTTTATATGGAAAAACGTTTTGCCCATGAAATTTCAAATACCTTTTCAAAACTTTCTTTCCAAATTGCTTGAGCTATAGTTTAAATAAATTTGTCGCGAAGGTGTGGTTGTCTTCGTCTTGAAGAGACAAAGCAAATGGCATGATCTGAGCTTCTGATTTTACAGTTTGAAAGACCTGCAATTCACGTTGGCTGGAGGTTGGAGATGACAAACGTGTCATCTTCCAACCAATGATGGCTTGTCACTTTTTTTTTTAAAATCTGATTTTACATTTGATTCAGTGCTTTATTCACTAATGACCATGATATGCACAGCGTGCCAGATCCGTTGCATTTGATTACTAACACGTTTTGACTCTCATCCAATGGTCCACATATTTTTGACTTTACTTTTTATTTTTGATTTTTATATATAATTGTTTTAAACTTCAAAAAATCATAGAAAATTCATTTTTAGTCAAAAAAATCTGAAAAAATTATGAAAAATATTTTTGATTTTTCTCTTTTTGATTTTTATTTTTTCACAATTTTATTGTGTTTTGATATTTTTATAAATTTTCATTTTATTTGAATTGTTTTAAATGTTTAAAAATACATTTATGTATTTTTAATACTAAAAAAAATATGGAATGATCCAATGATATGGTGACAAATATTGGTGACCTGATTTATTTTTTATTTATGACTTTGGTATTTTTTATCATTTTTGATTTAGTTTACTCATTTATTTTAATTTTAAAAATAGTTTCTGACTTTAAAAAAATTACCAAAAATTTTATAAAAATATTTGAGTCCATCTTTTATTTTTATTTGGTCTTACGTAATATTTCTTGATTAATTTGAACATAGTTGATATTTTTCTCTTTTATTTCTATTTTTAAATCATTTTAGAAAACCTTTTTTACCGCAGACATCTTCTCTGGTTCAGATAAATCGCTCCAAAGATTTCTTCTGATTATTTTACAGGCCTCTTCTCTGGTTCAATTAAATCTCTCAAAGGTTTATCCTGATTCTTTACCGCAGACATCTTCTCTGGTTCAGATAAATCGCTCCAAAGATTTCTTCTGATTCTTTTACAGGCCTCTGTTGGTTCAGTTTAAATCTGTCAATGGTTTATCATGATTCTTTACCATAAAAATCTTCTCCGGTTCAGATAAGTCGCTCAAAAGATTTATTTTGATTCTTTTCCAGACCCCTGCTGGTTCAGTTTAAATCTCTCAATGGTTTATCCTAATTCTTTACCACAAACATCTTCTCTGATTCAGATAAGTCGCTCCAAAGATTTATTCTGATTCTTTTCCAGACCCCTGCTGGTTCAGTTTAAATCTATCAACGGTTTATCCTGATTCTTTCCCGCAAACATCTTCCCTGGTTCAGATAAACCGCTCCAAGATTTATTTTTATTCTTTTCTAGACCCCTGCTGGTTCAGTTTAAATCTCTCAATGATTTATCCTGATTCTTTCCCGCAGACATCTTCTCTGGTTCAGATAAATCGCTCTAAGATTTATTCTGATTCTTTTCCAGACCCCTGCTGGTTCAGTTTAAATCTCTCAATGATTTATCCTAATTTTTTTCTCGCAGACATCTCCTCTGGTTTAGATAAATCGCTCCAAGGTTTATTCTGATTCTTTTCTAGACCCCTGCTGGTTCAGTTTAAATCTCTCAATGGTTTATCCTGATTCATTCCCACATACGTCTTCTCAGGTTCAGATAAATTTCTCCAAGATTTATTCAGATTCTTTTCCAGACCCCTATTGGTTCAGTTTAAAACCTCTGAATAGTTTATCCTGATTCTTTCCCAATAGACGCTTTCCCTGGTTTAGATAAATCACTCCAAAGATTTATCCTGATTCTTTCCAGTAAAATATTAATCAAGACTTCTGCTAGGATCAGTTTTAAATCGACCAAATGTTTATTCTGATTCTTTTCCAAGCTGAAGTCAAGCTTAGACTTAGTCTAATTTTCTATTAAAAGTCACCTTCGGATGGCATCTATAAGCCCATCTCTACCAACTCTACATCATTTCTCCAAATGGCATCTTTAAGCCCATTCCTTACACCTTAACCACAATATCATCAAGTGCAAATTTTTGGGCACTCTAGTGTTCAATCATCTTCCACCTTCAAATCACGAATGGTAGATACGCCAGTCTTACTCTTCAGGTTTAAGAAGATTGAACAAGGGCAGCTGTTGTATCCCAAAATTTTCCCTCTCATTTCTCAAAAGATCATCCTGAACCCTTAGGTTTTCTTCTGGAAAGTTTCAAGTCTCGGATTACAATTTTCCAAGAAAGTCATACAAAAGGGAAAAATGGTCAAAAGCACGCTGAAAGGTCAAACCTTGACTTTTTTAATAATATCAAACTTCAACAATCATATTTCATCGAGACATGAAATTGGTTCATCAAGAAATCAAAAGTTATAAATTACTTTGAAAAAATCAAATTTCTAAACACTTAGAAAAGTTTCTAAGTGTTAAGAAAATATGATAACTTCAGAACTTCTGGGCCAGATTTCATGCAAGTGCAGTCAGAATTTGCAAAGATGGTTCAGAACATGACTCTTCAATCAGAACATATGGAAATCGTGTTCTTCAACCAGAACATGATTCTTCAGCATATGGAGACTATGTTATACGCTTCGATCAGAACATCACCCTTCGAATCTCATTATGGTCTTCGTCGATTAGAACATCACCAAACCCCAAAACCTCGTTTGAACAGTCTGTTGCACTTCTATGGTACAATCCTGCATCCAGTTTCCACAATGCTCTAAATTGCTGTTGATCCAGTCCACGCCTGCATTTTTCTCAAACCCCATAATTGCAGCAAATTAGCATATAAAAATTGTGTTTAAAAAGCAATGGAACAGTATGCCAAAAGGTTTAAATCCCGCGTGTCCCCCCCCCCCCCCCCAAAAAAAAAAAAACCACAACAAACTCATATATATATATATAAGTTGTTTCATCACACGTTCAAGGGGATGGCTTTTGAAAATAGAGAATCATCAAAGACAAAAAGAGAGAAAAGAAAACAGTCAAACCTTCGTAAGCCCAAAATTCACAAACAAAACGAAACCATTGTTCTCCCCTTTGAATCAAGAACATAACAATATGTTCCGTTCCTTGCTAACCCCATAACATCTGAAGGCAGTAGCTCAAGTCCCAAACACATATTTCAGATTCAAAGTAAGCCATTTTGACTTTGAACTTTCCATTCAGAACATCATTAAATATGTAAATATCATAGTGTTTATACTGTCCATATCATTGCCTAAGTAGAAAAACTGTGGATCAGAACTTCTTGAAAAAAGCTAGGCTCAGAATTAGGATTAGAACTTCTATAAATTGTCGTGCTTTTATCTTTCTGTTTTGTTGTTGTTGAGAAATGAATAGATTGCAGATTCTCTAGCTAGTTTAAGGAAGGAGGTGAAGTGTAACACAAAACTTATGAGTTTTCTTTCCCGCTGTATTAGAACTTCTTAGTTTTTTTACACTGTTATGACACAACATCATAACTTATGAGTTTTCCTCACTGTTATAACACAGCACACAAAACTTCTAGGCTTTCTTACTGTTTTAACACACACCGAACTTCTAGGATTTCTTACTATTTTAACATACACAGAACTTCTAGGCTTTCTTATTGTTTTAACGCATACAGAACTTCTTGGATTTCTTGTTGTTTTAACACACACAAAAATTCTAGGCTTTCTTACTGTTTTAACACACACAGAACTTCTAGACTTTCTTACTGTTTTAACACACACAGAACTTCTAGGCTTTCTTACTGTTTTAACACATATAGAACTTCTATACTTTCTTACTGTTTCAACTAGATGCACATAACTTCTAGTTTTTCTCATTGTTATAACACAACAGAGAACTTCTGGTTTCCTCTAACGTTTCTTTCAAAACTTCAGCAAGCAGCAACCCAGAACTTCTGGTCCCCTTCTAACGTTTCTTTCTGAACTACAGCATGCCTAGAATCAGAACTTCTGGTCCCTTTCATTTTGTTTTCAGCAACGTGTTGATCCTGTTTTTGTTATTTTTTCCCTTTTCTTTCTCATTCTTATTACTTCGAGCATTAATATTATTTTTATTAATATAAGAAAGGCATAAAAATATTTTCTTTTATTAACTATTTATTTTTCCTTTTAATTTATTAAGACAAAAAAACCATTTTTAAAACAAATCCTTTCTTTTTCTTGTATTGTACAATTTAATATGGTTGTAATAGATAATTAGCATTTAAATTCTTGTAAATCCTCATTTGTAAATATGTACCCCCACCCCCGAAATGATGTAATAACTTAGGATTTATTTTCTGCATTTTATTTGCTTTCATATATTGTTAGTAATTAGGATGTATGGCAAGATAAAATCAATAAATAGGTAACCCTAATCAAAGACTAAATGCATTTAAATCAAGCACACTTGCATACTAGCACCTCTAGGGTAAGCTCACTTTGTTTCCTTTCGGAAAATAGTCACGTCCCTCGAATATGGGCGTTTTAGAAAAGACCCTCGATAAAAGATCATAGTCCCTCGATGACCCTCAATGTTGCCTTTGTTAAATCATCTAGTCCCTAAACGACATTGCTAAAACGTCCCATAAGTTGCTTTCTATGACTATATAAACGTCCCACGCCCGTCCCTTCACATCCAATGATGGGGATTCTTACCAAATCAATGGTAAGATAGCAACATCTAAAGGAGAAGGAAAATAATGTTTAAGACCTTTTAAGTAGGTAGGATACTCCAAGTTATTCGTTTGCTCACACAAAAACATTTTATACACCCACAATTTCACTTTGAAACATTTTTCAAAATGCAAAACACTTCGTACGCGTTCTTATAGAGACGAGAACCATTACAAAGACATTTCTTTTCAAAATACTTTCAAACACTACACCACAAACACATTTTCAAAAAGCAAGTGATCTAGCAAGCAACTAAGAGCCCGTAGATAACTATTGATGAAAAGGGTGCTAAAACCTTCCATTTTCATAACCTACCTCCTAAACTCAAGAAATAATCTCGAAAGTTCTTTCCTGTTCTTTTCAACCTTTCCTTATTGGATAAAAGAAAAGTCGGTGGCGACTCTTGCTATCCGCAAAAATTGCAATCAAATGCAAAAGAACATAGTCAGTTCTCCCACCGTGTTACAGCTGCCCTACCATTAGTTAGTAGGAAGCTCTATCTATCGGATTTGAAGGGACATGTGCGGGTTATCGTACAGTCATAAAGGTAACAAGTAGGGGTGCTTAAGAAATTTGAAGGTAGCATCGAAGGGTCATTGAGGGACTACGATGTTTTGATTTGAGGGACAGTGCTAAAGAATTTCCCACGTCCGAGGGACATGACTCTTTTCAGAGGCAACGAGTGAGGTTACCCTAGAGGTGCGTGTGTGAAAAGTGATTCAATTCAGTTTATTTATCTTGTATTTAGGGCTAGCTACAATTGTTTTTATGTCTTGCCATAAAAACCTATTAAGCTAAACAGTTATAAGGAAATCAGTAAATGCTGAAAGTAAAGGCATAAATTAAAGGGTCCTACGCTATTACAAAGCTACGGGAGTGGGGTTACCAAAATAGTTAAAACGGGGGAAATAGAAAGTAAACCCTAGTTTAAACTATTACAGACTATAGCAGTTACATAATTGAAAAAATAACGCGAAAATAATAAAGCACGTGAGGTTGTAAGATAAAGGGAAAAAGAAAATTGTTTTATGATTTTGATAGAAAAAATGATTTGATGATTAACCTAAAACCTAGTTAATTTTAATTAATTAAGAAATAAAGTTCATTAATTAAATTAATCAAAACACTAAAATCTAAGTTGATTTTAATTTAATTAAGAAAACCTAAAAATCAAATTAGGGTTGATTAAAATAAAAACCAAAATTTTAATTAGGTATTGTTAAGAAAAATCAAGGGTTTGCAAAAAAATGTTAGGTTTTATGAAAAAGGGAGAAAAGGTGTTAAAAGATAACCAAATGGTAGGGGTGGGTGTTGAACCCACGCACTCAAGACTTTCTAGCAACACAGTCACCACCAGGCCAAACGCGCCTTGGTGATGGATAACAAGCTCAACGCGTTATTTGATCTTCCTGCAAAATATGGAAACATTAAAAAAAATAAGTGGCAAAAGGCTGGATCGAAGCCAGGCCCTTTGACACAGGTTACTTTAACGCGCACGTATCTAACGTTGGTGCGGATGTACATCCATGAGTTTAAATGAAACAAATAGAATAAATACAAAACATGAATGTATTGACCGAAGAGGCACGGGAGCCCTAGCTCCGGCCGTCTTCTCCGGTTGTTTTTTTCTTTCAAACCTACAAAATATACAAAATTAACAACCAAAAAACATCCTACCCCCCTAAATTGAGGGTTATGAGTTTGATGGGATAATTATTTTGGTATAAAAATCCATGGTTTTTGAATTATGAAGCGAATAAGGCATATAGGAGAAAACGAGGTATTTTATGTTTTAGCATGCATGGGGCTTCCACGATGGTCCAAACATGTACTAATGAAACTCAGTAGCGCATTAGTACTGTTACATTCAATCGAAACAATATGAAAATAAAATTATAAATGCATGAGATAATGATAATTTGGCGTGACGTGCATGGGTGTTTCAAGCTCTCTAGATCGTTGCAATTGATTTGTTCTTACTCTCTAACTTTCCTGGGAGTGAATGGAATGATTAGCTTGTGGTGAACATCAATGTAAGTAGGGTTTGAAGTTTTTTAGCGTTCTTTGAAATTTTGAGATTTTGACAACTTTGAGGAAACGGTTTTTTTATGTGTCTTGTTTATATGAAATGAATGAAATTATATAATGTTAATTAGGGCAAAGATTTGTGGACTTGGGACTTGTGTAAGAAGATATGATTTTATCTTATTTATTTTGCATTATTAGTGAATAAATAAAAAATAATTAAAATAATAAAAATAAAAATGGGTCAAGGGATGTATGAATGAATTCTGAGGTGTATAAGGATTATAGAGCATATTTGGACTTTTAAACAATGACCCAATAGTCCAAAACATCAAGCTTGCTCAATTTGAACTTCATGCATTTGCTCAAAATTTTCCAACTTGCACTGGCCATAACTCTCTCAATTTTAATCCTTTGAATGTGATTTTTGAATTTTTGGAAAGATCAAGATGTCATCTACAATCTCTATGCTGATGATTGTTTTTTTGAAGATTTTATCTTAATGTAAGTTGTGTTGACAAAAAGCGTCTTTTTGTTGACTTTTGAAATGACTTGTAATGTATTGGCTCATATCTCTCAAATGAAGCATTTTTTGGACATGAGCTTAGAGATGCAAAGTTGTAAAGAATTGAACTCCCTTCAGGATGGGATTTGGTTTGGGAAAAGTTGATGAAGCATATGAATGTTATGTTTGGTCAATGTTCAGTTGACTTCTCCTAAGGAAACCCTAATTTGGAAACTTTTGACTTTTTATGATTTGAGAGCTTTTCTTGAGGAATCATGATCAACCCTTGATTAAATGATGAATATCACTTCAAAATCTTGATGTTGACCAAAGTTATTAAGGTTTTATTATATGTTGACCATAATTGACTTTTTACCCAATATAGTTGATTTTTAATCATCTGAGTCATTTACTGAGCAAACTTGTGTTGCAAGGCATGAAACTTGGTATGAGCATTCTTAGGGACATATGAAAAACCATGAAAACCATTTGAAACCTTGGAAACTCAATATTCCTTGAGAAATATAAAATCCTAGTTGTAGACCCATTGCTTAGGTGGAGAATTTGTTTGATCAATTCTTAAGAAAACGAGCAAATGAAGACCTTAGGAGAATGTCAAGAAGCAAAATAGGAGGGAAAATTTTGGGGTACAACAGTTTCCCCTGTTCAAACTTCTTAAACATTAAGAGTTAGATTGGCATGTTCTCCATTCGTGACTTAAAGGTGGAAGATGATTGAACACTTAAGTGCCCATAAATTTGCACTCGCATATGCAGGCGTTAACACTGTTGGTTGATGATATTGCTTGAATTGGCTTAAAGATGCCATTCGGAGAGGTGACATATAGTCGTCGGAGATAGGCTTATAGATGCCATCCAAATTAATTGTTGGTAGAAGTATCATAAGGAGTTTGCGCTTGACTTCATCTAAAGGATGCTTTCCAGAATGAACCTCTGGGGAAGGTGTTTGGGTAGATGCTTTTAAGATTTAGTATCTGAGATAAATGCTTGTCAGGATGAATTATTAAAGGAAATTCTTTTCAGAATAAACCTTTGAAGGAAAATGTTATTCATGTAGATAGTCGCCCCGTCCTGTTTCGGGAATTGATCTACAATCTGTTTTTGTTGGTAAACCTGGTGATAAAGATAGTCGCCTCGTCTTGTTTCGGGAATTGATCTGCACCTGGTCATAAATATAGAAAGATAGTTTCCCCATCCTGTTTCAGGATTTAATCTTTGCTCAGTCATATAGATAGTTTCCTGGTCCTGTTTCGGGAGTTAATCTTCAAGCTGTTTATGTAGATAGTCGCCCCATCCTTAGTGAAAAACCTTTACCCTTCTACCCTAATTTCAATGTCCATTCAAATTAGTTTTGAGGTTAAGCATTCAACTATCAAGAATTATTCTAGTTATTATGAGATTGCCATAGTCCTAGGTGAAATCATCTATAATATCATTATTTAGAAAACCTTAACACGACCGTCCAGTTTTAATGTGTTAATAACAGTGAAATCCTATGGTCCCATAGGGTAAAATTATAAATTCTTCTAAACAATCAAATTAATGCATAAAAAATTGTTATGTTGAATGAAACAAAGAGATTAGTATTCTTAACATTGCAAATCAGGGATACCACATATATTATATGTAGACACTACAATAAGTTTGGAATCTTCGATCTTCAATTGCTATCGCGCATGAAGAGTTCTTTCTTCCCAAAGCTCCTCTAGATCTCCAGTCTTCTATCGTGAAATTCTTCAATCATTCAAAAAGTCATTTTTTCCTTCTTCAAATTAGTTTTAAGTAGTCTGATCCTTCCTATGTGATGCAAAAAATCCAAAGTAGCCTCCAGGGTTAAAAAAACACAAGAAATTCCAAAATCAAGAATTATCAGCGCCTGGGCTGACACGGGTCGTGCCAGCGTCTATGATCCTTCCTTCACATGTTGATGCTTCGGATGACTTGACATGGGCTGGGTCGTGTGACATGGGCACCAGTTTCACCTTATGTATTTAGCTTCTTTTCCTTCTTCTCTTGACACGATCCGTGTCAGGTTACACGGGTGACCGTGTCAGGGCCCCAACAACTTCACGTTTTGCTTCGCGTTTGCACAAATCATCTGGATATTTTTACCCGCACCTACGATTACCAAAACCTACCAAACCAAACCATCAAAGGCATCTAAAATACATGAAATTAAAAAAAAACACAAAGATACATTTGTGAAAAGTAACATAACTTAAACAAAATGATTAAAAGACAAACCAAAGTGTTACAAATTTGATGAACTTATATGGGATAAGTGACAAATACGAAGTAGAAATGGTGACCGATCAGTTATGTATCTATTATTATCTAAGATAGGGTGTTTGTATGTTTTTGAAAAAATGTGACATCCTAATTTACTTGGAAACTACTCTGACATTTGTTTATTATTCGTCGAGTAGTTTTAGGGTTGTTCTTGCTAAAAACCAAATATGAGACTTCCCTGCTGCTCGGAGGATGACAGGGAGAGACTTAAACGAGTGAGAGGATGTTGTTTATGATATTGAGATATTCAGAGGCTTACACGAGCATGTGTAATCTTCAATCAATGTGACGTGCTTATCCCTCATTCGAGAGCCCTGTATATAGAGGTGCATATACCTTACTAATTACTGCATGTAACTGTTATGGCTTTCCATGTTATGTAACTGATTTTCCTTAAAGGCAAGTCATGTTCATCGTCGCCAATGATGGATATTATCATAACATGCACCATCATATAATGATGAGCGGTTATGCCCTCAATGGACCGACCATTGTGTATCATTTCCATTAAGGTCGGGCTTAGGGTAACCTCTGGATCCAGGGTATGAGCCCGGCTGCTTCCTCTTCATCTTCTTCCATGGCTGATTATATGACTTGCCGATCACACAACCCAATTTATGCCTTATAATCTCGACCCGGGATGGTAATCGGCTAATTGTCTACTTGTCTTTCTCGGTCTTTAAACCATGTCTTTCCTTTTATCTCTTCTAACATGGGAAGTAGATCTATGTATAAACATAAGCCCTACGAGCATATGGATTTTACCTGAAAACTTATGGTTGGTCAATGTAGAAATGGATCTATGCTCTAGGCTAGACCCTTAAGACCAAACGATGATACCTTGGCGTGCGTGTTACTCACACCCTAGTTTCTCAACAGTTACCTAGTCCCCTAGGCGTAATCATTGCTAAGGAAGATTTTGAATGTTTATACACGCTTCCTCTTCTTTAAGTGCTTTATTTCCCATAACTTTTCTTTTATAAAAACCTTTCCTTTTCTATTTACGAAAGACTTCCCTACTTCCCTTTGCAATCGCTCTCATTCGTTTCTTCCAAATAATATCTCAATAAACCACTGTTACCAGGTATTTCTTCTCTTCCTTTACCTTATTTTTTGTACAATTTTATATTATAGGGATGGTTATCATCAGAGAGTGTGATGATTTTGGAAATAAAATATGTAACAATAATGAGGAGCTGAGAGTCGTATGGGAGAAGTGCATGCTAGAGATGAGAGATTCTAAAGGGTGTAGATGAGTATGCACAGGTTATGAATAAAGTTTACAGTGAATTTTTTACTTCTGAAAGTGATTCTGACCCCAATTCTTCAGGTTCGATGGAGGTCCTGATGGAAATTTTCAGCTCTTTTAGTGAGGAGTTGATGGGTTACGAACAAAGCTCCATCGATGAAGTGGAGATAGCGAAGCATCTCCCTCTGTGAAAATTGTCCTCGACTGGGAATGAGGATGATGTGGTTCTTGAGGCTTGTATCTGTAGTGAACAGGTATGTATGTCTCGGCCAAAGGGAGTACAAATGAGTGGTTTTATTTCTATGTTAAAGTGTTGGAAGATATGTTTATCCACATCCATTTTACTGATTTTAAAGTGGATGTATTGAAGATGGTGAGTGTAGCCCCCTGTCAAATTCGCCCGAACAGTTGGGGTTTTATCAAAGCTTTTGAGATGATTTGTGAAGCGTTGGATGTGACTCCGACTACTGCTTTGTTTTTTTTCTTATTTTGAAGTCAAGAATGTAGAATTGGAAGCTGGATTTCCATTAGAAAAGTACCTCGTATGAGCTTCCTTCAAGCCCTTACCACTAATTACAAGGGCTTTAAGGATCGGTTCCTTCGGGTTAGGTGCGAGCCGAGGTGTTCTCAAGTTGTTTATGCCACCAACGGTCATCCCAAGTTCCCTTTGTACTTGACGGAGAGTCCTTTACCCATATCTAGGTTCAATTATGATAAGTTGAGTGATGTTAAGACTCAATCTCAACAAGTGTTAGACTCCTCCCGTCTATTCAAGGTCAAGGACTTGTTACCCTGCTTGATAAAGAGGTTCCGACTTTTCTGGGTAAGGCTCATTTTAATTCTCCGTCGCCTAAGGGTTTTTTTACTCCTTTCTTACATACTATTTTTTGATGTTTTTTGTAGATAGGATGACTGGTCTCTATATTAATGAGCAAAAGAATTTGATGGTTGTTGTCCGTGCTTCTAGGAGAGGGGATGGAGGGCCTACTGAGTCCAAATCTGACATGACTTATTCTGAACTCCGAGTAGTAAAGAAAAAGAAAAAACCCAACCAGAAGGCAGGCGTTAACATCAGCGTGCCTCAATCTCCAGCCAAGCATTCTCTGGAAATTGAGGAGCCATCTTAGAGATCTCCAAAGTGGATGCAGGCCGTAATGACATATGAGGTCTTCCAGGTTTATTAGGATATCTCAGCTCTGATGCAGGAGACTGGTGCGGGCTCGGATACGGTCTTCAATGAGAATAAGTTCTGGTCAAACAACTTTAATAGCATAAAGTTCTTTTATGACCAACTCAATGCCACCGAGGATGTCAACAAGGTAAATAGCCTTGGTCCTCAGAAGTTCACCCAAAACCTGAGTTCTTACCTTATAAGGTGTGCTATGTTGGCCCAAGATTTGTTTGAGTCTGCGGACGACTTAGAGGAGAGGTGCACAAACCTTAAGAAGGATGTACAACAGTTGATAGAGAGCAAGAAGTCTTATGCTGAAAAATGTTCAGCTCTGGAGAAGAACTTGCTTGAAGAAAGTTCAAAGAAAAAGAGTTTGACCAAGGAAAATGAGGATCTTAAGTCCTGATATGCCAAGCTTACTGATGGTTTGAATGTTGCAGAGAGGTCTTGTGATAACCTGCAAAAGTCCTTGGAGAAGTCTAAGATGAATGTCCTTAATGTCGGGGATATGGCTTTCGACCGAGCTAAGGATCAGGTGTTGTGCCTTTATCCATAGTTGGACATCTCCTCAATGGACTTTTTTAAGAACATCGGGATGGTAAGCTGGTGGACGTGGAAGGTGATAAAGATATTGATGAGTCCTCGACCACAGGTGAGCCGGATATCGATGATGCTTCCCATAATGATGTGACCAAGTGATTCCTTATTTTTCTTGAATACTTGATTGTTTGTCATCCTTTTTTGGTGGGTTCACTTTTGTAATAGCTTTTGAATTCCTTTTTCCTATTCTGACAGTTGCTCTATGGGCCTTTTATCATTAATCGTACTTTTACTTTTGTTTTGCAAATTCCTTTTTATGTTGGTTTTCACTTGTATTTATTTTGTATGCCCATATGTGAGAAGATTATGGATGTATGGTAGCCCCATGATCATGTGATTTTGGAAAAAAACACAATCATTAGTTTCTAAGGAAAGTCCCTAATCCTCTCTAATATGTCTGATGCTGCTTTACAACAAATTGGTTGTTCTCATGGGAATGATTTCATCCCGGAATTTATCTTCGTAGGGTTTGTAACTCTGTTTGAGAGATAATTATGCGGAATATGAGTGTTTATTAAATCATTTATTCTACTTGTATTTTTAAGCCATCACCTAGAATTTCTTGTTTTGAATAGCCACGTAGGCTTGTGGAGGTCGGGAGGCGTCTTTATGTGCTTAAACACTTTTGGGTGCTGGACTCTGTACTTATAAAAGCTGAGATGATTGGGCTATAAGGTTATTTCTAGTTGGCTCATGAGGATCACATTTTAGTTGGTTCTAATTTGGTCCACGGTGTGATGTTCGGGGAGGTTACACTTGAGGAGGCTAAAGATATGAGTCAATGTGTAGAACCTTTGAAGGGGTGAAGTCCAATTTAAGGTTTAGCATCAAGAAGGTTACACCTTAGGCGGATCGCAGTATGAACCAATGTGTAGAACCTTTGACGGGGCAGAATCCAATTTAAGGTTCATCACCGAGAAGGTTACAAATGAGGCGGCTCAAGATGTGAACTAAGGTATAGAACCTTCGAAGGGGAAGAATCCGATTTAAAGTTCATCACCGAGAAGGTTACACCTGAGGCGGCTTAAGATATGGCCCAAGGTGTAGAAACTTTGAAGGGGCGGAATCCAATTTAAGGTTCATCACCGAGAAGGTTACACCATAGGCGACTCAATATATGAACCAAGGTGTATAAACTTTGAAGGGGTAAAATCTGATTTAAGGCTCATTATTGAAAAGGTTACACCTGAGGCGGCTCAAGATATGAACTTAGGTGTAGAAGCTTTGAAGGGGAGAAATCTGATTTAAGGTTCATCGATGAGAAGGTTACACCAGATGAGGCTCAAGATATGAAACGAGGTGTAGAACCTTTGAAGGGGCGGAATTTAATTTAAGGTTCATCACTGAGAAGGTTACACCTGAGGCGGCTTAAGATATGAACCGAGGTTTTGAACCTTTGAAGGGGAGGAATCTGATTTAATGTTCATCGTCGAGAAGGTTACACCTGAGGCGGCTCAAGATATGATCCAAGGTGTAGAACCTTTAAAGGGGCAGAATCCAATTTAAGGTTCATTATCGAGAAGGTTACATCGGAGGATGCTAAAGATATGAACCAAGGTGTAGAACCTTTGAAGAGGCAGAATCCGATTTAAGGTTCATAACCTAAAAGGTTATGCTTGAGGCGGATCAAGATATGAACCAAGGTGTAGAATCTTTGAAGGGGCGGAATCCAGTTTAAGATTCATCCTCGAGAAGGTTACACCGGTGGCAGTTTAAGATATGAACCAAGGTGTAGAACCTTTAAAGGTTCCGAATCCGATTTAGGGTTCATCGCTGAAAAGGTTACGCTTGAGGCAGCTCAAGATATTAACCAAGGTGTAGAACCTTTGAAGGGGAAGAATCCAATATAAGGTTCATCGTCGAGAAGGTTACACTTGGGGCGGCTCAAGATATGAACCGAGTTGTAGAACCTTTCAAGGGGCAGAATCCAATTTAAGGTTCATCTTCGAGAAGGTTACACCTGAGGTGGATCAAGATATGAACCGAGGTGTGGAAACCAGAAATATTATACCTGAGGAGGTTAAAGTTTGAACCAACGTATAAAGCCTTTCGAAGTGAGTATTTTGACAAAAATGATGCTTTTATAGGTTTCCTTGTTAAAAACCCTGACACTTACAAGAGAAAAGAGTGCACCTATTTTTTATTTATTATTACACGAGTTTACATGACTTTAGCTGAAATAAATCCTAAGTTTCATTGCTAAGTTTCATTTCTAAGTTTCTGTCCCTTACATAGAAATTTTTGTGTCTTCTAATGTCTCTAGCTTGTAAGCTTCATTGCTAAGTTTCTCAACAACTCGGAAACGTCCCTCCCGGTTTAGTGAGAGCTTCCTCTTATTTGTTGGAATTGGGATTCTCTTCAGAACCAAATCCCCTTTGAAGAAGCCTATTTGTTTCACCTTCATGTTGAATCTCTGGGTTATCTTTTGCTTGGTTGCAATCTCACGGACATATGTCGTGTTTCTGATTTCATCAAGTAGGTCGGCTTCGCTTGCTAGATGTTCGTTATTTTTACAATTTTCAAAGATTACTCTTCTCCATGATTGAGTGTTGACTTCTATCGGGATCATGGCCTCATCCACATATACCATTCTAAATGGGGTTTCTTTGGTTGTGGAGTGAATCATGGTGTGATAAGACCACAATATCTCATGGAGATACTCGAATCATAATCATTTTGCTTCATCTATCTTCTTTTTCATCCCGGCTAGGATAACCTTGTTAGCTAACTCGTCTTGTCTGTTCGCTTGATGGTGTTCTACTTAAACGAAGTGGTTGATGATTCTGAGCTCTCTGCATAATTCTATTACAAATGATCTTGCAAACTTGATTTTGTTATCTAAAATGATAACCTGGGGTAACCCAAATCTGCAAATGATATTCATCCAGTAAAAAATGTCTCACCCTTTCAGACGTGATCCGGGCCACGACTTCTGCCTCCATCAATTTGGTGAAATAATCAACAACGACAATTAAGAATTTTAGTTATCTTGGTACCACCGAGAACGGGCCAAGTATGTTCGTTCCCCATTGATGAAAAGGCCATGGAGATACTACGATATTGAACAGTTCAGCCTGGGTATGGATGGATGGTGAGAATATCTTGCATTTGTCACATCGGCTTACAAATCAGACACAATCCTTAAGCATGGTAGGCCAATAGTTCCCCACCCTCAGTATTATGCTGGACAAGGCCCAACCTCCAATGTGATTCCAACTTATGCCTTCATGCACCTCTCTGATTACTAGGCTCATGTCGTCTTCTGAGACACAGCGTATCATGGGTGTTGATCTTTCCATTTTGTATAGCTTATCTGCCACCATGAGGTATCTCACTGAGATCCTTTTCACGCGTTTGGCCTCCTTTTTGTCAGGTGGGTGTTCATTTTGTAGCAAGTATTTGATTATGGGAGTAATCCACTTCACTTTTTCTTTTATAGCGATCAATTCTTCTTTCTCAATGCTTGGTAATTCTAATGTTTCTTTAATCACCAGTTTGTTTAGACCAGAGCCCTTTGTGCTAGCTTATCGAGCCAACAGGTCAGCTCGGGTATTTTCTTCTCTTGGCATGTGACATATTGTGAACTCTTGGTATTCCTATGTGAGCTGCATAGCTCATTGTAAATGCTTCAGCAGAATGGGGTCTTTTGTCTGAAACTCTCCCCCGACTTGTCCTACCACTGATTATGAATCGGTCTGGAAAAGAAGGTGGGTTATCCCAATTTCTTTAGTTAATTTCATTTCGGTGATCAAAGCTTTGTACTTGGCCTGGTTGTTGCTAGTTTAGAAGTTGAAGCGCAATGAGTATTCCAGGACCAAATTGCAGGGTCCTTCTAGTACAATGCCAGCCCCACTGCTTCTCAAAGTCGATGATCCATCCATAGGTAGAACCCATTTTGAGGATGTTTCTACATTCATCATAGCACTCGGTTCTACCAAGAATATGGCCAATACTAGAGACTTTATACTGATGTGTGGGTGAATTCTATGTCATATTTTGTGAGCTCTACAACCCATGCTACCATTCTTCTAACTAAGTCTGATTTCTTGAAGATTTGTTTTATGGGGAAATTTGTTTTCACCAGGATGGTGTGGTCCTGGAAGTAGTGCCTCATCTTTCTCGTTGTTATGATTAATGCCAAAGCTAACCATTCTATTTTTTGATATCTGAGTTCTAGTCCTCGCAGTACCTTGCTAACAAAGTAAACTGACTTCTCTCGTGACTCCCCATCTTGGAATAGAACCGACCCTATGGCTCTGTCTGACACTGCTAAGTATAGTCCCAATAATGTGTTTTCTTTAGGTCGAACTAGTATTGGGGGAGCTGACAAGAATTGCTTGACTTCTTGGAAAGCTCTTTCATAGTCGTCGGTCTACTAGAAATCAGCCTTCTTTTTAATTGCTGCAAAGAAGTGAATTAATTTATAACATGCACAAGACAAAAAACGAGATAAGGCGGCCAATCAGCCGGTTAGTTGTTGGATTTCACGGATGAATGTTGGGCTTCTCATATCGATGATCGCTTGGAATTTGTCTGGGTTGGCTTCTATTCCTTGGTTCATCAGCATGAACCCAAGGAACTTTCCAGCTTGAACTCCAAATGTGAATTTATCTGGATCCAAGCGCATGTTATAACTTTCAAATGTTGTGAAAGTTTCTTCTAGGTCCTGAACGTGTTTCCGCTCTTCGGCGGTCTTGACTACCATGTCGTCTAAATAAACTTCCATGTTTTGTCCAATTTATGGAGCGAAGACCATGTCCATTAATCTATGGTAAGTATCCCCTACGTTCTTTAGGCCAAACATCATAACCTCTTAGTAATAGTTGCTCTGCTCTGTTATGAATGATATTTTTGATGCATCCGCTGGGTTTATATGGATTTGATTATACCCGAAATAAGCATCCGTGAATCTTAACAGCCTGGACCCAAAAGCTTCATTGATCAACTAGTCAATGTTAGGTAGTGGATATGGATATTTTGGGCACGCCTTATTGAGGTCGGTGAAGTCTATGCATATTCTCCACTTCATGATTTTCTTCTTAATCATAACCAATTTGGATAGCCATGTGCGATATTGGATTTATCTGATGAATCCAGCCTTCATCAATTTATCCACCTCTCCGACTATTACTTTTATCTTTTATTTTCCGCCTTTTCTCTTTCACTGGGATACTGGTTTCACCACGGGATCAAGCTTCAGGTGACGACACATGATGTTAGGGGTCAATTTTGGGGATGTCAGACGGTTTTTGAGCAAACAAATTGATATTTCTCTTCAGAATGTTAACAATATTGGCCTCCTCCTCTGGTGATACATTAGTTCCCAAGTGGGTGATTCATAAATATTGGAGACCGATCTGAATTTCTTTAGTTTCTTCTTGAGGAGCCAGATTATCTTCTCTAGTATCTTCCTGGGGGTCGATATCGACCACATTGAATTTGTGGATCTCTGTTTCTTTCACAATAGTAGCCTTATTTTTCAGTTTCAGACTATATTTGTAGCACTTTCGTTCCAGGCCTTGATCTCCTCGTATCGTTCCTACCCGAACCTCACCAAATGGGTACTTCATAGTGAGGTAGAGGGTCAATAGTGCCGCCTCTAGTGCAATGAATGATGGCCTACTGATTTTGATGTTGTAGGGAGACACTGCATCAAAGATCAAGTACCTTATTCTAACTTTTTTTGGCATTCTCCTTTGTTATGAATATGGTCAGAACCGGAAGGTGTTCGAGCACATGCACCTACTCATTGGAGAATCTGACTAAGGTTCCATTCAAGGGAAACAACTCTTTTAGGTCGAAGTCCATGCCTTTGAAGGCTTCCCAGTACATCATGTCAGCTGAGCTTCCAAGATCGATTAGTACCCGTTTGATACTCCAATCCGTGATCTGAACTTTAATGAGCATGGGGTCGTTCTCATGTGGTAAGATTCATTTTGCATCTTCTCAGGAGAAGGTAACAGCCTCGGGATCTCCACCTTTGTTTGTCCATTCCACCTGAGCCACATGTATTATATTCTAGGCATACCTCTTTCATGCCGAGCTGGTGGAGCCTCCTCTAGCAAATTCTCCAGATATTATATTGAGGGTGTGTCGGGTAAGTCTCGTTTCTCGAACTTCATATGTTGCCTTCCTTTCTTTGAATGGAATTCCGAGGTGTCGTTTTCCAGCTTGCTCGACATTACCTTTGACATAATATAACAACTTTCCTCTTTGGATTAACTTTTTAATTTCTTTTTTCAGTTGTTGGTATTCCTCGGTGTGGTGTCCTCGGACTCAGTGACATGCACACCATACCTAGGCATCATCACCCAAGATTTCATTTACTCCCTTGGGATTTCAGGCTCTAGGCACTAAGTTAAGGTGATTCACATCCTTCCATATGTCCTCTCTTCTGGAATTTAGAGGGGTGAGGTCTTCATCCGAAACCAAAGGTCATCAAGATGATCATTAGGGAGGTCATTCCTGAGGTGGTTGTCGATCATGAGACCTTCTCTTCTCCTTCTTCTGCCTGGAACTTTCTTCCCGATTTCTTTCTTTTTATCTAGTGTCTCTAGTTCTTTTTTCCATATTTATTTCTTCTCCCTTTACGTAGAATTCAGCCCAAGTGATTATCTCGTCCATGTTGGCGGTCCGTTTCTCGGCTAGTGACTCGTTGAATTGGTCAGCCCGGAGACCATGCTGGAAAGATGCGACAAACATATCTTGATTGGGATGAGAGACCTTTATAGTTTCCTCGTTGAATCGGGCCATGTAATCCCTCAAGGACTCTGACGGGAGATGACGAACATTAAATAATGTTGTAGTTGAAACCTTCTGATAACGGCTCACCAAGAACTACTGAACCATCTTTTTGGTGAAGTCTTGGTAACTGACAATATAGTACCTAGGGAGATTCATGTACCATCCCAGGGCCGATTCCTTGAAGGTGTTAGCCATAAGCTTACACTTTGGTGAATCGTTATCCCCAATTATTGCCATAATATTATTGACGGTAATGATATTCTCATGGGGTTGGACTTGCCGTTGTAAGTTGCGAATGTCAGGGTTTTTGAAGTTCACTTGAACCTGATAATCCCAAATGGCTTGGGACAACGGTTGAGGCTCCAAAAGCTCGAGCCCCAGTTTAGCATCATCTTGGATCTTCATTTGTAGTGTATCGCTTTGTTGGCGAAGATCATCAATCATGGCCAATAGTTGAGCCATGTCTGGAGGAGGGTCCCCCTCAGAAGACATTGTTCAAAGGTTGCTTAATGCATCCTGGGATATTTTTACCAGGCCCCACGGTGGGCGCCAAATGTTCTTTCTAAACACAAAATATGAGACTTCCCTGCTTCTTGGAGGATGATAAGGAGTGCCTTAAATGACCGAGAGGATGTTGCTTATGATATTAAGGGACTGAAAGGCTTACACAAGTATGCGTAAGCTCCAAGCGATGTGTCTTGCTTACCCTTCCGTCGGGAGTCCTATATATAGAGGTGCATAAACCTCATTGATTACTGCGTGTAACTACTATGTATTTCCATGTTACGTAACTGAGTTACCTTAAAGGCAAGTAACATCAACAATCGCCAACGATGGCTATTATCACAACATGCGCTGTCGTATAATGATGAGCGGTTACTCTTTCAATGGACCGACCATTGCATAACGGTTCCATTAAGGTCGGGCTTAGAGTAACCTTTGTATCTAGGGTATGAGCCCTTCTACTGCCTCTTCATCTTCTTCCATGGCCGATTACATGACCCGCCGATCACATAACATGGTTTAGGCCTTATGATCTCAACCTAGGGTGGTAACCGACTGATTGTCTACTTGTCTTTCTCGGTCTTTCAACCATGCCTTGCATTTTATCTCTTCTATCCCGGGAAATAGATCTATGTATGAACATGGGTGTTACATTAGTGGTATCAAATAGGTTGGTTCGTCCGACCAAGTTGTTGAGTCTATAGAGTGTTGAAATTATGGTATTCAGATCACATATTTTCTAAGAGATGTAGAGACACTGTAATCTGACTTCAACATATTGAACAAATATAAAACATTTAACAATGTAGTATGGAAAGAACACGCGAAATTGTTAACCCAGTTTAGTGTACAACAACACTTACTATGGGGGCTACCAAGCCAGGAAGGAAATCCACTAAACAATATCAATTTAAAGTTATACTCCCATGTTTACAACTTTTCACTTAATCACTACTTGTGTTATAATTCTACCTAAGACTCACCTAGGTATGAGACCCCTCTCACTTTCCTGTCAGTCATAAATAGTGACAAGAACACAATTCAAATGAGTGATTTAAAATTACAACTCAACTAACAGTCCAACTCAAGTAACAACCAATATAAGAGTGTCTCACAACATTAAATAGACTAAACCATAAATATTAATATATTAACAACTCTAGCTCGTATCTTCTCTAGGTATAGAGTCTTCTTTTTAAAACCTTTTTCTAGGCCAGATTGGGCTTCAAAAATGCAGAAAAGAGAGTGCACAAGGTCTGCTATAACTCCTCCAAGAAAATAGGTCTTCAATCACTAGTTTCCTAAAATGTCAAAATATTTAGAAAACTTGAATACCAATATATATCTCTGATTTCTCAGTCTTGAATTCCATGTATGATTACTAAATATTCCCAGAATATTCAACCTTTTGTAACAAACTAAAAAAATCTAAAAATCCAATTGTAACCGACACAATGTTTGATGATTCTGCATAGGACATCTTATTCAACATGTTTCCTTTGCAAGTTAGAGCATCCTACTAAAAAATTTTCTACCTAATTTGTTTTACTAAAATTAATTCCAATCAAAAACACGAGAATTAAAAGTATTGTGATGGTTGAATAGTGTCGGTGTGTTTCTTTTATATATAGTTTGTTGTGATGGTGTGAAATAGTGAAATGGCTGGAATAAACGATGTTGTGATTACTACTGCTTCACATGCTATGGCTCAGGCTGTACAACATTAGCCTAATGCTGGAGGGAGTGATGGGTCCTGTGTCTTAGAAACTTTTCAGATGGAGCGCAGGTTTGGCTGAAAGAGATTGAGAGGATCTTTCGGGTCATGGACTTCTCGAAGGCCTAAAATGTGTGGTTTGGTCCACATATGCTGGCTGGAGAGGCTGATGATTGGTGGGTTAGCACCCGTTATAGGCTGGAAGGCGTAGGTGAGGTATTACTTGGGTTGTGTTCAGCAGAGAGTTTATGCGAAAATATTTTCTAGAAGATATGCGCGGGAAGAAAGAGATATAATTCCTGGAGTTGAAACAAGGGAATCTATATATAACTGTGTATGCTACTAAGTTTGTGGAACTGGCCAAGTTCTACCCACACTATAGTGAAGCAATTGTTGAGTTTTCAAAGTGTATCAAGTTCGAGAATGGTTTACATCCAGAGATCAAGAAGGCGATTGGATATCAGCAGATTCGTAGATTTTCGGAGTTGGTGAATAGCTGCAGAATTTACGAAGAGGATAGTAAGGCTCATTACAAAATTATGAGCAAGAGGAATGGAAGGCCACATTAGATTCATGAGAAACCTTACAATGTTCCAACTGATAAAGGAAAACAAAAAGTTGCTGATGGTAAGAGGCCAAGTGGGGGAGGTGCTCCGGCTAACCTCAGATGTTTCAAATGCAGTGAGTTGAGACACTGAATCAGTGAATGTTCGGGCGATGTGAAGAAGTGTTTTCGTTATGGGAAAGCTGGTCATGGAGTAGCTGATTGCAAACACAAATCAGTGATATGTTTCAATTGCATTGAAGAGGGACTTATTAGTACTTAGTGTCAGAAGCAAAAGTAAGCTCAATCCAATGGGAAGGTGTTTGCTTTAGCAGGGAGTCAGACATCTAGTTATGATAGATTGATCAAAGGTATATGTTTCATTAGTAGTACTCCTTAAATTTCTATTATTGATACTGGTGATACAGATTCCTTTACTGTTAGTGATTGTGTGAAAAGGTTGAATCTTGTATTGTCTTCTATCAATGGAGAAATGGTTATCAAGACTCCAACTAAGGGATCAATGACTACTTCTCTAATATGCTTTAAGTGTCCTTTGTCAAACTTTGACAAATTTTTTTTTATGGATCTAGTGTGTCTTCCATTGAGTGGTTTGGATGTAATCTTATGTATGAACTAGTTGGAATTCAATTATTTTCATATTAATTGCTATAACAAATTTGTGCGTTTTCTTGCTCCGAATGAGGAGGAGGAAGCTAGTTTCTTGTCTGTTAAACAATTGAACGAGTTAATTCAGGATGAAGCTTAAGTGTTTTCACTGATGGTGTCTTTATATGTAGAAAGTCAATCTAAAATTGATGAGTTGCAAGTGGTACGCGATTTTCCTGAAGTTTATCCATACGACATTTCAGATGTGCCACCAGAAAGAGAAGTGAAATTTTCTATTGATCTTGTTCCTAGTACCAGGCCTGTTTCGATGGCACCATATAGGATATCGGCATCTAAGTTAGCAGATTTGAAGAAGCAATTAGAATATTTGATTGGGAAGAAATTCATGAGACCAAGTGTATCACCTTGGATAGCTCCGGTGTTTCTAGTGAAAAAGAAAGACATTAGTATGATACCGTGTGTAGATTACGAACAATTTAACAAAGTGAAGATCAAAATAAGTATCCACTTCCAAGTATAGACGAATTTATGGATGAGTTCATGGGTGCACGTGTTTTTATCAAAATCGACTTGAGGTCGGGTTATCATCAGATTTGAGTAAAAGGTGATGATATTCAGAAGACGACTTTTAGGACTCGATATGGGCATTATGAGTATATTGTGATTTCATTCGGGGTTTCTAATGTACCAGGTGTATTCATGGAATACCTGAACAAAAACTTTTATGAGTATTTAGATAAGTTTGTGGTAGTCTTTATCAAGGACACTTTGATTTACTCTAGATCAGAAGAAGAGCATGTTGAGCATTTACGAATTGTTTCGCAAGTGTTGGAAGAGAAGAAGTTATATGCTAAGTTGTTGAAGTGGGAATTCTGGTTGGAAAAGGTTAGTTTTCTTGGCCACATTATTTTGGATGATGGTGTTACGATGGATCTATCCAAGGTAGATGCAGTGTTGTAGTGGGAAGCTCCAAAATAAGTTACGAAGATTAGAAGCTTTTTGGGCTTAACTGGTTATTGCAGAAGTTTATTGAATGTTTTTCTAAGTTAGCACTTTTGTTAACTCAAATAACTTGCAAAGGAAAAACGTTTGTGTGGGATGTTTAGTGTGAAGAAAGTTTTACAGAGCTGAAGAAGAAATTGATGACAACTCTGATTTTGATATCACCTAACCCAGGAGAATCTTTTGTTGTGTATTGTGATTCATCTAAATTGGGTTTAGGTGGTGTACTTATGCAGAATGACAAGGTGGTAGCTTATGAATCAAGGCAATTGAGGATTCATGAATGGAATTATCCTACGCATGATTTAGAACTGGCTGTAGTAGTGTTTGTGCTAAAGATTTTGAGGCATTACCTCTATGGTTCCAGATTCGAGGTGTTTAGTGATTATAAGAGTTTGAAGTACCTGTTTGACCACAAGAAATTAAATATTAGGCAACGAAGGTAGTTAGAGCTGTTAAAAGATTATGACTTTGGTTTGAATTACTATCCAGGTAAAGCTAATGTTGTAGAAGATGCCTTGAGTCAGAAATATTTGCATGTGTCTGCTATGATGGTTAGAGATCTAGAATTGATTGAGCAATTCATAGATATGAGCTTAGTCTGCGAGTTGACTCCGCAAAGTGTGATGTTGTTAATGTTGAAGATCAAAAATGATTTTCTTGATAACATTAGATAAACTCAGAAGTTGGATGTAAAGATGGTGCACGTGATGGTTAGAAATAATCAGTTTGAAGACTGTGATTTTAAAGTGGATGTGAAAGGTGTGTTAGGATTTCGGGACAGAGTTTGTATCCCGAATGACTCTTAGTTGAAAAAGTTGATTCTAGAAGAAAATCATAGGATTAGTTTGAGTATCCATCCTGGAGCTACTAAAATGTACCGAGACTTGAAGAATTTATTTTGGTGGCCTGTGTTAGAACAATGTTTGAATCTAGTACCCTATATTTAAGTTTTGATGATAACAAAGTGAAAAGATATAGTAGTTAAATATTTTATGATTGAATTATATGCTGCCTAAAATTACTATGCTCTGACTTGCAGATATGCTGATTAAAATAAGCAAGATCACGTTTTCAGCATCAGAATATGAGTTTGTGCATCAGCATCAGAAGTTGCTGAATCAGAACGTCAAGATCAGATGATCAACGCTTGCACATGCTGAAGCTTGATGAACAGAACTGCGCGTAAAACACTCTGATACAGAATCAAATTAGTTCATCAGCAGCGAAGCAGAATCAGAATGAGCCAAGCCAGATCGTGCATTGAAGAAGCAACGGTACTGTGCATTGAAAGCTAATCAATACCAACGGCATCATTCTAGACAAGATCTGCTCAAAAAGGAAAGCTTGTTAATAGCATTGAATCAAGAATATTTGCTTCAACGTTCATCTTCTCAAAGTGCTATATAAACCAAGCTTTGAAGATTATCACGGCTAATGCTTCCAAACTCTCTACACGCACAAAGCTGAACAATAATCTTCACTCTACAAGTCTTGCTAAACCAACAAACTCTGATACTTTATTAGCGTTTAGCAACCTAGTATTCTAAGCTTCATTTGTGTAAACATCACAGTTGTGATATAGTTTTGTAGAAACATTCACACACATTTGATTATACCTTTGTAAGAAAGTGTTGCCTTGACAAACCGGATTGTGGTTTGAATCAAGAAGGTTTTAGCAGTTGCTAAAGCAGATTTGTATTCAGTTGAATATAGTGAATTAAGACCTCGTTGGAGAGAGGCGAAATCACCTTGAACGGGTGGACTGGAGTAGTTTGAGATCAAACGAACCAGGATAAAAATACCTTGTCATTTGCTTTAAGTTTCCAGTTTTACAATTCAACCCCCCCTTCTTGTGTTTTTCACCCCTTCAATTGGCATCAGAGCGCCTGGTTCTGAGCTAAAACACTTAACCGTGTCAGTAAAAGATCCAGCGTCAGAAAAACATTATGGCAGGAAACAACTCTCATTTCAGCAATGACACCAATGAGGACAGAGACAGATTCAGCGGCAAACCTCCAGTCTTTGATGGAGAAAACTTTGACTACTGGAAAGACAGAATTGAAAGCTTCTTTCTAGCACATGATGCTGATCTGTGGGATATGGTGACAGATGGATACACGCACCCTGTTAATGCAACTGGTCAGAAGATTGATAGAAAATCAATGACTGATCAACAAAAGCGTGACTTCAAGAATCACCATAAGGCCAGAACCATCCTTCTCAGTGCCATCTCCTATACTGAGTATGAGAAGATCTCCAACAGAGACACAGCTAAGAACATCTTTGACTCTCTCAGAATGACGCATGAGGGGAACGTTCAAGTCAAGGAAACAAAGGCTCTGGCGCTCATTCAGAAGTATGAGGCGTTTAAAATGGAAGAATCTGAATCCATTGAAACTATGTTCTCTAGATTCCAGATTCTGGTAGCTGGTCTCAAAGTTCTGGACAAGGGATACTCTACTGCTGACCATGTCAAGAAGATAATCAGAAGTTTACCCAAGCAGTGGAGGCCTATGGTTACTGCTCTGAAGCTGGCGAAAGATCTCAACAAAATCACTCTGGAGGAACTTATAAGCTCCCTCAGAAGTCATGAGATAGAGCTGGAAGCTGACGAGCCTCAGAAGCAAGGTAAGCCTATAGCTTTGAAATCTAACAGAAAATCTGAATCTAAAGTTTTGCAGGCAGTTGAAGAAACATCTGATGGATCCTCATCAGAAGAAGACGAGCTTTCTCTTCTCTCCAGAAGAGTAAATCAACTGTGGAAGCAAAGACAAAAGAAGTTCAGGAATCACAGAAGATCTGATCAGAACGAGTCTTCTTCCAGATACAGAAGAACAGATTCTTCCTCTGGATACAGAAGATCTGAAGGCTCCTCAGGTAGCAAGAAGCCAAATACAAAAGACATCATCTGCTACAAGTGCAATGAGCAAGGTCACTACAAGAGTGACTGTCCAAAGCTTCAGAGGGAAAAGCCAAAAAGGAAGTTTGGAAGAGAGAAGAAGAAAAGTCTCATGGCCACATGGGATGACTCTGACTCGTCTGAAGCTGACTCAGAATCAGATGATGAAAGGGCGAACATAGCGCTTATGGCTAACATTCCAGATGACAGTGAAGCTTCTGACTCAGACTCAGAATCAGACACAGAAGAGGTATTCCCTAACTTCGCTGTTAACTTTACAAAGGCTGAACTTGCTGAAAGCCTCAATGAAATTCTGGAACGTTATCAGCAGATTAGAGCTAAATTCAGAGACCTGAAAAGGACTCTTGAATCTGACTCTAATAAGTCTGAGAGTCTCAAATTGGAAAACTCTGAGCTGAGAGATAAAAGTTTAAAATTAGAAAACTCTTTACAAAACTCTCAGAAGGTACCAATTTCTGAAACTCCCAGCAACGCTGATGAGATCATCAAGGAGTATGATCATAGTTTCCAGAAGTTCCTTGCTAAAAGCATAGATAGAAGCAGAATGGCTTCAATGATCTATGGAGTTAGCGGAAACGGCAGGAAAGGAATAGGATACCTAGGTAAGGTTCCTACACCTAAAAATGTCATGGATTTAGTTATTAAACACACTCCTCTAAATTCACACTTTGTGTATGGTCACACACATGACATCAAATATACTAGTAGTAATCACTTTGTGAAACCAAAATTCAACCAGAGTTTTGGTAAAACTAACAAATCAGGACCCAAGAAGATCTGGGTACCTAAGGATAAAATAATACATGTTGCAGATATCTTTAGCAGCAAGTCAGAAACACCAGTCATGGTACCTGGACTCTGGCTGCTCACGTCACATGACGGGAAGAAGGCATATGTTCCAAAGCCTGGAACTTAAGCCTGGAGGCCACGTTGGCTTTGGAGGCAATCAGAGGGGAAAGATAATTGGCTCTGGAACTGTAGGTAACGGAAATCTTCCCTCTATTAATAATGTTCTGCTTGTTGATGGATTGATGCATAACCTGTTATCCATAAGTCAATTAAGTGATAACGGTTATGATATAATCTTTAATCAAAAATCATGTAAAGCTGTTAGTCAGAAAGATGGGACTATCCTATTTAATGGTAAGAGGAAAAACAACATTTACAAAATCAAACTTTCTGAACTTAAGAGTCAGAACGTAAAATGTCTTCTGTCTGTTAACAACGAGCAATGGATCTGGCACAGAAGATTGGGACATGTTAGTATGAGAAGAATATCTCAGATTAACAAACTCAATCTGGTCAGAGGACTTCCAAATTTGAAGTTCAATTCAGATGCTCTGTGTGAAGCATGTCAGAAAGGCAAATTTGCAAAACCCTCTTTTAAATCCAAAAATGTTGTTTCTACCTCTAAGCCATTAGAACTTCTGCACATTGACTTATTTGGACCAGTTAAAACTGCTTCTGTCAGTGGCAAGAAGTATGGGTTAGTAATCGTAGATGACTATAGCAGATGGACATGGGTAAAGTTCTTAAGACACAAGGACGAGTCACACTCTGTGTTTGTTACCTTCTGTAACCAAGTTCAGAATGAAAAAGATCTTAGAATCGTTAAAGTCAGAAGTGATCATGGTGGAGAATTTGAAAATAAAGATTTTGAGTCATTCTTTAATGACAAAGGCATTCTGCATGATTTCTCTTGTCCTAGAACTCCCCAACAAAATGGAGTTGTAGAACGAAAGAACAGAACATTGCAAGAAATGGCCAGAACCATGATCAACGAGACAAACGTTGCTAAGACTTTCTGGGCAGAGGCAATAAACACAGCGTGCTACATTCAGAATAGAATCTCAATAAGACCTATTCTGGAAAAGACTCCATATGAATTGTGGAAGAACAGAAAGCCCAACATTTCGTATTTTCATCCATTTGGATGTACTTGCTATATGTTAAATACTAAGAATTATTTGAACAAGTTTGATTCTAAGGCACAGAAGTGTATTATGTTAGGATACTCTGAACGCTCAAGAGGGTACAGAGTATACAATACAGAAACACAGATTGTGGAAGAATCAATCAGTGTTCGTTTTGATGACAAGCTTGACTCTGAAAAGTCAAAGCAGAATGAAAATCTTGCAGGTATAGAAATTGAATTTGCAGGTTCTGAAGACAGGTCATCAGAAGCTCTCAACACAGACACTCCTTCAACGTCTGAAAGAAGCAATGCTAGAAATCCTACAACTGCTGCTGATCAACCTCTGAAGAGAGTACCCAGAAGCAGTGTGGATCATCCAGAAGAAACTATTCTAGGGAGAAAGGAAGATCCAATCAGAACAAGAGCAAGCTTCAGAAACTCTGAAGAAACTCTGATGGGACTTGTGTCTCTGATTGAACCTTCTTCTATTGATGAAGCACTTCTGGACAATGACTGGATTCTGGCAATGCAAGAAGAGCTGAATCAATTCACCAGAAACGACGTATGGGATCTCGTTCCAAGACCAAAAGGATTCAACGTCATTGGAACAAGATGGGTGTTCAGAAACAAGCTTAATGAACAAGGTGAAGTCGTCAGAAACAAGGCACGACTGGTTGCACAAGGTTATAGTCAGCAAGAGGGGATAGACTATACAGAAACCTTTGCCCCAGTTGCCAGGTTAGAATCTATCAGACTTTTAATCTCATTTGCTGTTAATAGAGGCATCACTCTGTATCAGATGGATGTCAAAAGTGCATTCTTAAATGGTTATATAGAAGAAGAAGTGTATGTTCACCAACCCCCAGGTTTTGAAAATACAAAACATCCAGAACATGTTTTCAAACTGAAAAAGTCACTGTATGGTCTGAAACAAGCTCCCAGAGCTTGGTATGAAAGGCTGAGTAACTTTCTGCTTGAAAATGAGTTCACCAGAGGGAAAGTGGACACCACTCTATTCTGTAAAACAGTTAAGAGTGACATTTTAGTCTGTCAAATTTATGTTGATGATATAATCTTTGGATCTACTAATCCTTCTCTTGGAAGAAAATTTGCTAAGTGTATGCAGGCAGAATTTGAGATGAGCCTCATGGGGGAACTGAAGTTCTTTCTAGGAATTCAGATCAATCAAACTCCAGAGGGAACTTACATTCATCAGAGCAAATACATCAGAGATCTTCTGAAGAAATTTGACCTCTCAGAATGTAAGCCATCAAAGATTCCAATGCATCCCACGTGCATTCTGGAAAGAGAAGAGGTAAGCAAAAGCGTAGAACAGAAAGTCTACAGAGGTATGATTGGTTCTCTCCTTTATCTGACTGCTTCAAGACCTGATATTTTATTCAGCGTATGTATTTGTGCTAGATTCCAATCAGATCCTAGAGAATCTCACTTAACAGCTGTTAAGCGAATTTTCAAGTATCTGAAAGGTACTACTAATCTGGGTTTGTTTTATAGAAAATCTAGTGATTACAGTTTAGTAGGCTACTGCGACGCTGATTTTGCTGGAGACAGAGTGGAACGAAAAAGTACTTCTGGAAGCTGCCAGTTTCTGGGAGAAAATCTGATCTCGTGGTCCAGCAAAAGGCAATCAACTATTGCTCTGTCAACAGCAGAAGCTGAGTACATAGCAGCAGCTGGATGTAGCACACAGATGCTCTGGATGAAAAGTCAGCTTGAAGACTTCCAGATTTTTGAGAGTAACATTCCTATTCTTTGTGATAATACTTCTGCTATTTGCTTAAGTAAGAATCCTATTTTACATTCTAGAGCTAAGCATATAGAAATAAAACATCATTTCATTAGGGACTATATTCAGAAAGGAATTTTAAACTTGAAATTTATAGATACAGACCATCAATGGGCTGATATCTTTACTAAACCCCTTTCAGAAGATAGGTTTAATTTCATTCTGAAACATCTCAGCATGAAAGTATGCCCAGAATGAAAATTCTTTAATTCCATATTCTTATCTTTCAGAATGTATTTATATTACTGTGAACTTCTGATCAATCCTCTTTCAGAAAGTTAGAACATGCAGATTGTATCAGAGGCAAGTCTAAAGATCTGAGAGTCTAATCTCAAATACAGACGTGCTGATCACTACATCAAACAAGTGTCATCCAATCATCAGCAAATCCCTGAAGCAGAACGCGTGCACGTTTCTGAGAAGGCAAAGCGCTGATTGGGTGCATTGAGACACATGTCTGGTAACCGTTTTTAAGTATCTTTCTCAAATCCCCCAAAATCAGCAAGCATTAAATGCAAAAGTAATCACGCCTGTTAATGGCAATCATTATTTTTTTTCTCTCTCTTAAAAACGTTTTATTTTTCAAAATAATTTTTGAAAATTCTATTTAAGCACATTACTCTTCATTCTTAATCTTTACGCTTTCCCATAATCTCTTAAGCATTCTCTGTATTTTTCTTCATTTTCTGATGTACTTTTGACTATGTTTTGACTATGTTTGTGTAATGCTCTTGTGATCTGAACTATTTTTAATATAATTTGTTTTTCTGATCTAAATTGTTTTAGCACATCACTAACACTTTTTGATTGCTGACAAAAAGGGGGAGAACAAGAATGATATTTAAAATCAATAACGGCTAACTAGACAGAAACTCTCAAACATTCTAACTCTATTACTTGAAATGTTTTTCTGTTTTGTTGTTAAGTCTACAGGCACAAGGAAGCTCCGAACACTATGAAGACTAAGAACTAGAAGCTCTGACCAAAATATAAAAGCTTATGTTGCTCTGATCAAATATGAAGTTCTGATATATGAAGATCTGATCGACCTAACACTCTGATCCGAAGCAAAGCTCTGACAGGAAAGCTCTGAAGCTCTGCTTTCTGATAAGTCAAAGACTTACAATCTGATGCTCAAAGATAGAAAAAGATCTGACTCTGAAGAACACACATATCAAAGGGAAGTAACAAACTCAGGGGGAGTATCTCTTAACTCTGACTTCTCCGTACTTCTTATTCTGCTACATAGATCTGATAACTTTTCACGTTATTTTTCATTTAAAATATCTGGTTTTTGTCATCATCAAAAAGGGGGAGATTGTTAGAACAATGTTTGAATCTAGTACCCTATATTTAAGTTTTGATGATAACAAAGTGAAAAGATATAGTAGTTAAATATTTTATGATTGAATTATATGCTGCCTAAAATTACTATGCTCTGACTTGCAGATATGCTGATTAAAATAAGCAAGATCACGTTTTCAGCATCAGAATATGAGTTTGTGCATCAGCATCAGAAGTTGCTGAATCAGAACGTCAAGATCAGATGATCAACGCTTGCACATGCTGAAGCTTGATGAACAGAACTGCGCGTAAAACACTCTGATACAGAATCAAATTAGTTCATCAGCAGCGAAGCAGAATCAGAATGAGCCAAGCCAGATCGTGCATTGAAGAAGCAACGGTACTGTGCATTGAAAGCTAATCAATACCAACGGCATCATTCTAGACAAGATCTGCTCAAAAAGGAAAGCTTGTTAATAGCATTGAATCAAGAATATTTGCTTCAACGTTCATCTTCTCAAAGTGCTATATAAACCAAGCTTTGAAGATTATCACGGCTAATGCTTCCAAACTCTCTACACGCACAAAGCTGAACAATAATCTTCACTCTACAAGTCTTGCTAAACCAACAAACTCTGATACTTTATTAGCGTTTAGCAACCTAGTATTCTAAGCTTCATTTGTGTAAACATCACAGTTGTGATATAGTTTTGTAGAAACATTCACACACATTTGATTATACCTTTGTAAGAAAGTGTTGCCTTGACAAACCGGATTGTGGTTTGAATCAAGAAGGTTTTAGCAGTTGCTAAAGCAGATTTGTATTCAGTTGAATATAGTGAATTAAGACCTCGTTGGAGAGAGGCGAAATCACCTTGAACGGGTGGACTGGAGTAGTTTGAGATCAAACGAACCAGGATAAAAATACCTTGTCATTTGCTTTAAGTTTCCAGTTTTACAATTCAACCCCCCCTTCTTGTGTTTTTCACCCCTTCAGCCTGGATTGAAACACAACATGGTGAAGTTTTTATATGTGTGTTTGACTTATCAGAATTCGAAATTCGAACATCAGAAACATGCAGGATTCATAAAATTATTAGATGTTCCAGAGTGGAAATGGGATATCATATCGATGGATTTTGTGATAGGACTGTCGAGTGATCCAAGAGGGCATGATACGATTTGGGTGATTGTTGATAGGCTGACGAAATGAGCTTATTCCATTCTGATTAATATCAGTTTTCATATACCAAAATTGGCAGAGATTTATATAAGTGTAATTGTGAAGCTTCATGGTGTTCTGTCAAGTATTATATCTGATAGACATCCACACTTTACTTTGGTATTTTGGAAGAGTTTGAAGGATGCGTTGGGATCTAAGCTGAGATTGAGTTCTGCTTATCATCTGTAATACCCCAACTTTTAGAAGTTATTTATTTAATGAATTAATATGAGTAATTATGAAAAGTTGATGTTTTATATGATTATATGTGTGATATGTTGGCATGTGGTTGCTTATGATGTGGGACATGTGATGTGAATGAAGTGATTAGAGTCCTCGGAATAGTTATATGATTATTTAGTAATTATTTGAACTATTATTTAGAATAGAATAATAGAAATAATTATTTAAATAGAATAATTTTAGTTAGAGTGGTATGTTGGTAATTAGCAGGAAGAATGGGGACGTGATGGTAAATAGAGATTGACTAAGTGAGGGAAATTAATTAAGATATTAGGGGTCCTTTGTGATAAAAGAGGAAAAGGTAATCGTATTCTCGCAATCGATCGTGAAACGTTAAGAAAGAGAACCGACGTTGTGGAGAAAAGTGAAGCTAGAGCATAGAGGGTTAAACAATCACCGTAAGAGGCACGAAGAACAGAATAAATCACTTGGAACAATAAGGTAAGGGGTTTTTATATGATTATTATGTTTTATCTAAGTGGTAGATAGATGTAGGAGTTTTCCTTAGGTATTGACAATGGTGATTTGGTGTTGTTGTGGTGGAGAATTAATGGAATTATGATAAATCTTGACCCGTAATTGTGGTATGTAGTATACCAAGTTGTTGTTACATGATGATTCCCTATGATTATATAGTGTTTTAGGACCTGTTACATGATGAAATCGCATGGAAAATTGGCCAGATGCAATACATAATCGCAAACAAGAAAACCTTGTTCGCAAGGAATCGCTGAGCGACGGGTCCTATGTCGCCGGGGGGCGGTGTTTCGCCAGGAAAAGGTGGGGAAAGCCAGGGAAGGAAAATGGGGTGTTGGTCTCTGTAATGTGTCTCTGCGTGACGGATGGTTTCCGTCGGGCGATGGTTGGCAGAAGTGGAAGGTTGGACTAAAATCTTAAAATAGGCATAACTTTAGTTCTAGAGCTCATAATGAAGTGTCGTTCGAAGTTGTGCGTAGCTAACATAGTATACTATAATTAGGTGAAATTACATGGAGACTTAGAAATATTTTTATGATAACTAAGTATATTATTACGCGGTGACAATTTGTTTAACTATGATGATAAGTTGCTATTATGATTATGTGATGACGTTATGATGATGTTTTGATTACATGAGTATATATGATGATTAAATGAGTATACATGATGATTTTTTTGTATTACTTTGATTAATACATTAATGAACATACGTATGACTAGTTGTGGTCGTTTATATTTTTTATTACACATCTTGCATTGATGGGACAACATTGGTCCATTTTGATGATTTAAGACGTTGGTCCAATTATTTGGTTTGGATGATTTAGGAGTTGGTTCAGTGATTTGGTCTCAATCTCATTACATGGATTTGGGATGTCTATGATTTGCTCTGGTTCCAAGTGGGAATCGATCCTATGATTAGGAACTTTGCAGGGTGATGGCCCACTGTCCATCAAGAAGATATGGTACCACATGCACGAGTCTTTGTCCTTGCACTACATCTTATGTGGAATTGCATGGTTCTTAATTTTATGATGTTGTATTGTGTTTATTGAACTTGGAAGATGAATTATGGTGATACTTTTGGTTTATTCTGATATATCTATTACTTATATTTTATATAATGCTTGTGATAAACTCCCACTTTCTTCTAAAATGTTGCCTCCACGTGGGTAACGTGCAGGTAATCAGGGGTAGTCCCCAAATGCTTGGAATAATATCTTCTGAGTGTATCTTATTTCCTTGAGTTAGAAAGTCTTGCTCTAATATGTAACATCTGATACCGGAACGTTTTATTAGAAAATGGTGTTGTTCTTGTTTTGTTATGGCATTTAAATTGTTTTCATGGAGTTTAAATGATGTCGAATTGTAAACCATAAATCAGGGGGCACTATGAAGTTTTTTTAATGAAACTTGTTTGAATTATGATTCCACTGCAAGTATTTGAAACAATGATGATGCATATGGCATGAATAATTTTGAAATCCCGTGTTATGAAGTAAGACTAGCACATAAGATTATTTCACGAATAAAATGTGATGCCCTTTTGTTGTATTACTCTTATATTGTTTTAAATAATTATGAATATTTCGTTGGGTTCAGAAGGGTGTTACATTAGTGGTATCAGAGTAGGCCAGTTCATCCGGCCAAGATTTATATGATGTATATTCCTTGTTAATTTATTAGAATATGAATATTGTCGATGTGTTAATGGTTCTAACATTGGTTGTCTATGAGCAGAGTTATGGATGGAGGAAGAAATGATAACGCGATTGCTAATGCTTTGGAAGCCATGGCTCGGGAAATGCAGAACCAGGATGAACAGTAGAACCAGAATGGAGGAAATAATTATGAGGCTCGTGCTTTTGGAAGATTCAAGAAGAACAGTCTGCCTATCTACAAAGTCAAGCACGATGTTGATGGTGCACAGGAAAGGCTGAAGGGTATTGAAAAGATTTTCCAAGTAGTGATTTGTAAGGAATATCAGAAGGTGTAGTTCATGACTCACATGTTGGAGGGAGAAGCTGAAGACTGGTGGAATAATGCATTACAGAGGATGGAGATTTTGGGCACATAAATTACTTGGGCTGTGTTCAGAGCTGCTTTTCTGGATAAGTACTTTTCAGAAGATGTGTGTGGTAAGAATGAAATCAAATTACTTGAGCTAAGGCAAAGAAAATTTGACAGTTGTTGAGTATGCGGCTAGATTTGAGGAGATAGTGAAATTTGGTCCACATTATAACATTCCAACAGTTGAGGTGTCGAAGTGCATTAAGTTTGAGAATAGACTACGTCCAGAGATCAAGCCGAGTATTGGGTATCTGCAGATTCGTTAGTTTCCTAAGTTGGTGAATACGTGTAGGATCTTTGATCAAGATAGTAAGAACAAAGCTTCTTATTATAAGAATTATAATGAGAAGAAAGGGAAAAATCAATATCGTGGTTAGCTGTATGTTTCTCCAATTGATAAAGGGAAGCATAGAGCTTATGATGAGAAGAAGCCAAGTTGGGTAGGCACTCCTGTTTCTATGAAGTGCTACCGGTGTGGCGAAGCAGGCCAACATGCTAATGCTTGTACCAATAAAGTGCTAAGATGTTACAAGTGTGGCAAGGTTGATCATCACAATATTGAGTGCAAGAATGAAGGTCCGACTTGTTTCAATTGTGGTGAGCAGGGTCACATAAGTACCTAGTGTCATAAACCCAAGAAAGATGTAGTTACTCCGTCTAGTGGCATAGTGTTTACATTGAATGGTGTAGAGATTGACAAGAAAGACAATCTAATAAGAGAAACTTGTTTTATTAACAATACTGAGTTAATTGTTATTATAGATACTGGTGTTACTCATTCGTTTATTTCGCTTGACTATGCTACTATGTTGGGATTAAAATTATCTGATATGAATAGGGGAATGGAAATGGAGCTTCTGGCTAAAGGTTTCATTACTACTAATCTAGTTTGTTTGAAGTGTCCTTTATCTATCTATGACAAGAATTTTGTGATGGATTTTGTGTGTCTACCCTTACACCAAATTGATGGTATTCTTGGAATGAACTTGTTGGAATTCAATTATGTTAATATCAACTGTTATGATAATACGGTAAGATTCCCCAAGTTTGGCGATAGTGGAGAGAAGATGTTTTTATCTGCTAAGCAAGTAGATGAGCTTTTGACAGATAAAGCTTTGATGTTTGTGATGTTTGCGTCATTACGAGTTGATCGTGAAGCTGCAAGTGTGGAGTTACCTGTTGTTTGTTAATTTCCAGAAGTATTTCCGAACGACATTGGTGAATTGCCTCTAGAGTTAGAAGTTGAATTTTTTGTGGACTTAATACCAGGTACAAGTCCGATGTCAATGGCTCCTTATAGAATGTCAGCTTCAGAGTTGAATGAATTGAAGAAACAATTAGAAGAATTGTTAGAGAAGAAGTTTGTTCGTCCGACCGTCTCTCAGTGGGGTGCTCTGGTGTTAATGGTTAAAAAGAAAGATGGTAGTATGAGGTTATGCATGGACTACAAACAAGTGAATAAAGTAACTATTAAGAATAAGTATCCACTTTCGAGGATTGATGATTTGACGGATCAATTTGTGGGCGCGAGTGTCTTTATCAAGATCCATTTAAGGTCGGGTTATCATCAGATTCGAGTCAAGCTAGATGATATTCCAAAGACAGCTTTCAGAGCAAGGTATAGTCACTATGAATATATTGTGATGTCGTTTGGTGTGTTAAATGCGACAGGTGTTTTCATGGAATACATGAACTTTATCTTTCAAAAGTACTTGGACAAGTTTATGGTGGTCTTCATCGACAACATTTTGATTTATTCAAGGTCGAAAGAAGAACATGTTAAGCATTTGCGAACTGTGTTGCAAATATTTAAAGAGAAGGAATTATATGTGAAACTGTCAAAGTGTGAATTTTGTATGAAGGAAGTGAATTTCCTTGGCCATATGATTTCTAGTGGTGGAATTGCGGTAGATTCTTATAAAGTTGATGCAGTGTTACAATGGGAGACTTTGAAGTGTGCAACTGAGAATCAAATTTTTCTTGGTTTAGCAGGTTACTACTGAAGATTCATTGAGGGACTTTCTAAATTGGAATTACCATTGAGTCATTTGACTCAAAAGGGTCAAGCTTATGTATGGGATGTTGCATGTGAAGAAAGTTTTGTAGAGCTAAAAATGAGATTGAAGACTGCTTCGGTGTTGATTTTTCCAAATCCGAATGAACCCTATGTAGTTTATTGTGATACTTCTAATATGGGTCTTGGTGGTGTGCTAATGTAAAATGGACAAGTTGTTGCTTATGCTTCTAGACAATTAAAAGTTCATGAGATGAATTATCCTACGCACGACTGAGAATTGGTGGTTATGGTGTTTGTGATGAAAATTTGGAGACATTATCTTTTTGGCTCTAAATTTGATGTGTCCAGTGATCATAAGAGTTTAAAATACTTGTTTGATTAGAAGGATTTGAACACGAGGCAGAGAAGATGGCTCGAGTTGCTAAAGGATTATGATTTTGATTTGAGTTACCATCCTGGTAAAGCAAATGTAGTAGCTGATGCTTTTAGTAGGAAATATTTTCATAATCCAATGCTTATGGTTCAAGAGTTAGAGATGATCGAATATTTTAGAGATATGAGCTTGGTATGCGAAGAGACATCCAACAGTGTAAGTATGGGAATGTTTAGACTGACTAGTGAGATTCTTGAAGAGATCCGAGAAGGTCAGAAGTATGATTTGAGTCTGGTAGATAAACTAACATTGATTAACAAAGGCAACAGAGGTGAGTTTCGAGTGGACGAAAGTGGTGTGATGAGACTTGGTAATAGGGTATGTGTCCCTGATATTCCAGAACTTAAGAAGAGCAATCTTAAGGAAGGGCATCGAAGCAATTTGAGTATTCATCCTGGTGCTACGAAAATGTATCAGGATTTGAAGAAAATGTTTTTGTGGCCAGATATGAAGAAATAAATTGCTAAGTTTGTGTATACTTGCTTGACTTATCAAAGGGAGAAGATTGAACATCAGAAGCCTACAGGTCTTATGCAACCTTTAAGTATTCCATAGTGGAAATAAGACAGTGTTTATATGGATTTCGTGTCAGGGTTACCGAAGAATGATAAAGGTGATGATTCAATTTGGGTGATAGTGGATAGGTTGACTAAGTCGGCTCATTTCTTGCCAATGAAGATTAATCATCCTATAGAAAAGATTTCTAAGATGTATGCTAAAGAGATTGTAAATTTTTATGGGATACCTTCAAGTATCGTGTCGGATAGAGACCCGAGGTTTACATCGAAAATATAGACAGGTTTTCAGAATGCTTTCGGTACCAAGTTGAAGTTAAGTTTCGCATATCATCTGCAAACAGATGATAAAATGGAGAAGACTATCCAGTCTTTGGAGGATTTGTTGAGGGCTTGTGTGATAGAATAAGAAGGATCTTAGGATAGTCACTTTCCATTGATTAAATTTAGATACAATAATAGTTTCCATTAAAGTATTGGAATGGCACCGTACAAAGCATTGTATGGTAGGAGGTGTAAAACTCCATTATGTTTGTAGGAGTGAGGCGAGAGTGTTGTACTCGGACCTCATATTGTGTGAGAAATAACTGAGAAGATTAAGACGATCCAAGAGAGGATGAAGGTTTCTCAGAGTCGTTAGAAAAGATATCACGATAAGAGAAAGAAGGCCTCGGAGTTTCAGAAAGATGATCATGTGTTTTTTAGAGTCACTCCGGTAACAGGTGTTGGTAGAGCTCTGAAATCAAGGAAGCTTACACCATGTTTCATTGGTCGATATCAAATATTTGAGAATATAGGTATGGTGGCCTACCAGATTACTTTACTGCCGTCACTTGCAAATCTTCATGATGTGTTTCATGTATCTCAATGGGGGAGGTACATTTTGGATCCTTCACATGTAATTCAGATGGATGAGGTACATGTGAGAGATAACCTGACTCTTGAAGCATTACCATTGAGAATAAAAGGTCGTGAAGTGAAGCAATTGTGAGGTCGGGGGAAAAAATTTTGTAAGTATGGAAGAGTTATAACACCCCAACTTTTAGAAGTTATTTATTTAACGAATTATTAGGAGTAATTATGAAAAGTTGATGTTTTATATGATTATATGTATGATGTGTTGGCATGTGGTTTCTTATGATGTGGGACATGTGAAGTGAATGAAGGGATTAGATGCATTGGAATAATTAGATGATTATTTCGTAATTATTTGGATTATTATTTAGAATAGAATGATAGCAATAATTATTTAAATACAATTATTTTAGTTAGAATGGTATGTTGGTAATTAGTAAGAATAGTGAGGATGTGATGGTAAATAGAGGTTGACTATGTGAGGGCAATTGAGTAAAATATTAGGGGTCCTTTGTGATAACAGAGGAAATAGTCATCGTATTCTCACAATCGATCGTGAAAAGTTGAGAAAGAGAACTGACGTTGTGGAGAAAAGTGAAGCTAGGGCACAAAGGGTAGGAAAATCACCATAAGAGGCATGAAGAAAGAAATCGATCACTTTAAACAATAAGGTAATGGGTTTCTATCTGATTATTATGTTTTATCTAAGTGGTAGATAGAATTAGGATTTTGCCTTAGCTATTGACAATGGTTATTTGGTGTTGTTGTGGTCGAGAATTGGTGGAATTATGATGAATCTTGACCCGTAATTATGGTATAATTGATGTAGTATACCAAGTTATTGTTAGATGGTGATTCCCTATGATTAGATAGTTTTTTAGGACCTGTCACATGATGAAATCGCAGGGAAAATTAGTCCGATGCAGTGCAAAATCACAAACAGGAAAACCTTGTTCGCAGGGAATCATCGGGCAACGGGTCCTGTGTCGCCGGGAAACGGTGTTACGCCAGGTGAAGTTCGGGCGAGCCAAGGAAGGAAAATGGGGAGTTGGTATCTTTAATGTGTCATCGGGAGATGAATGGGTTTTGCCGTGCGATGGTCGATTGAAGTGGAAGGTTGGACTAAAATCTTGAAATAGGCATAACTTTAGTTCTAGAGCTCATAATGAAGTTTCATTCGAAATTGTGTGTAGTTAACGTAGTATACTATAATTAGTTAAAATAAAATTTATACTTGGGAATATTTTTATAAGACCTATGTTAGGTTAAGAATAGGTTCCCCATATTGAATCGTGATGATGATTTGTTTAACTATGATGATATGTTGCTATTATGATTATGTGATGAGGTTATGATGATGTTTTGATTACATGAGTATATATGATGATTAAATGAGTATATATGATGATTACATGAGTATACCTGATGATGTTTTATGTATGATGTTGACTAATATATGAATGAACATGCGTATGACTAGTTGTGGTTGTTTATATTTGTTGTTGCGCAACATGCATTCATGGGACAACTTTGGTCCATTTTGATGATTTAGGACGTTGGTCTAGTGATTTGGTTTTGATGATTTAGGATGTTGGTCTAGTGATTTGGTCTCAATCCCATTGTATGGATTTAGGATGTCTATGATTTACTCTGGTTCTAAGTTGAAATTGATCCTATGATTGGGATCTTTGGAGGGTGATGGCCTAATGTACATCAAGAAGAACTGGTACCACTTGCATGAGTATTTTTCCTTACACTACATCTTATGTTTAATTTCATGGTTTTTAATTTAATGATGTTGTATTATGTTGATTGAGCTTTGAAGATGAATTTTTTGAATGGATTATGGTGATATTTTTGGTTTATTTTGCTATATTTATTACTTATATCTTATATAACGATTGTGATAAACTCACTCTTTCTGCTTGAATGTTGCCTCCACGTGGGTAACGTGCTGGCAATCAAGAGTAGTCCCCAAAGGCTTGGAATAATAGCTTTGGAATGTGTTTTATTTCCTTGAGTTAGAAGTTCTTGCTATGATATGTAACATCGGGGACGAGAACATTTTATTAGAAACCTGTGTTGTTCTTGTTTTGTTATGACATTTAAATTGTTTTCATGGAGTTTAAATTATGTTGAATTGTGAGCTATGAATCATGGGGCACTATGAAGTGTTTTTAATGAAACTTGTTTGAACTATGATTCCGCTGCAAGTATTTGAAACATTGATGATGCATATGTCATGAATAATTTTGAAAACCCGTGTTACTGAGTAAGACTAGCACGTATGATTATTTCACGAATAAAATGTGATGCCCTTTTGTTGTATTACTATGATATTATTTTAAGTAATTATGAATATTTCGTTGGGTTTATACGGGTGTTACATCATCCCCAAATGAATGGTCAGGCGGAGAGGACTATTCAAATGTTGGAGGATTTGTTGAGAGCTTGTGTTCTTGAACAAGGAGGTGTGTGGGATAATTATCTCCCACTAATATACTTCACTTATAACAATAGTTTTCATTCTAGTATTAGAGTGGCACCTTTCGAGGAATTGTATGGTCCTAGGTGTAGGACGTCTTTATGTTGGTATGAATCTAGTGAGAGTGTAATGTTTGGACCTGAGGTTTTTCAGCAAACTACAGAAAAGGTGAAGTTAATTCAGGATAAGATGAAAACTTTGTAGAGTAGGCAAAAGAGTTACCATGATAAGAGGAGAAAGGATCTTGAGTTTCAAGAAGGAGACCATGTATTCTTAAGGGTTACTCATGTGACCGGTGTTGGGCGTGCTTTGAAATCCAAAATGCTTGCTCCTTAGTTTATTGGTCCATATCAAATTTCTAACAAGGTAGGGATTGTTGCATACAGAGTGGATTTTTCACCTAACTTGTCGGATTTGCATGATGGTTTCCATGTGTCGCAACTCTGAAAGTATATTTCAGATTAATCTCATGTGATTCTGATGGATAATGTGCAAGTGCGGGATAATCTGACTATTCAGACCGTACCTATGAAGGTGGGAGGAGATGAAGGGACTATCCTAAAGCATAAGGTAAAAGCTAGGGAAAAGAACCGTCTAACCAACAAGAAGCAAACACTTGACATAATGAGTCAATGTAGAATTCTCATCCTTTAGATTGAAACCAAATAAGCAAAGATAATAAACCTCTTAAGAATTCCAAGTTTCAATTGCATTAAGTCTTCACAAAAATTGAGCAGAGTAACGGCTGTATACATATGAATTCCAGATCATAAACAAAGAATGTAATCACAATAACCTGCACACAAATAAAACAAACAACCCAATGTCTTGGGATAAACCCCAAGAACTCCAGACAAAATAATAGTTGAGGTCACAAGGTCCCAAAGTAGGTCAAGGTCTCTAATCCTAAGTCAAAGAAGTCCACAATCTCTATAATGCCAATGATAATAACCAAGTAGTCCAAGTAAAATTAAAGCTTTTTATTGTTCAAGTTGGTTATTAAGTATCTTCAAAGACAAAATGAAAAGCTCAAGTAAGCAAACCAAAATGACATAAGGATAAATGCTCAAGTGAGCAAAGATGAATATAGCATGAAATGTAAATGCTAATATAAGTGTGCTTAAAGTAAGAGCATGAAGTAAAGGTACAAAATAAAGTCAATTGTTAAAAATTAGAAGTTAGCTAAATGACCGTCTTGAAACTTGCATTTGAAACTCATTAGAAGATTGATAAAATCAACGTTTGTCAATAACAAGTTTCATTTGCTTTTTTTCAAGTATATCATTTATTTAAAATTCACAAGGCAACAATAAATGGTCAACGATGTTTAAGTGATTCACTTGGATCAAAGCTTATGAAGTTCATTAGAGGATTGATAAGACCAAAGCCTCCTAACAATTAATCTCAAGGTTATTTGATCAAAGGATTCAAATTAACATACTTGGGCTTACAAACATGGGTTTGGGCCACGAATGATCATTTCTCGAATCGGGACAAAATTTAGCACTATGTTAAGCAATCGTGGACTTATATAGAAGTTGCACCTATTTTGAGGCTGGTCAATAGCAATCTATGTACCATATATTTTAAGAAATGATATGTAAATTATTCTCCAATGACATTTACCACAAGCAAGAAAGGGACAAGATGAAGAGGGAGGAGATGTATTAAGTTAAAATGTTTTCAAATATCATCAACACCATTCATCCCTCTTAATGGATTTGGTTTTTCAACCTATCAACACCCAAGATTCAACGATGTTGAAGAATTTGTCCCAAAATTAGTTCCAAGTCAGTATCAAATTCAAAATCAAAAATTACACAAGAATTATGTACAAAAGTTTTCAATTACAATCTTTGATCAAAAGTAAAACCCTAAGTACAAACCTAAGTAAAAAAATTAGATTTAAAAAAGGAAAATAACTTGTAAAATTATGAAATTAAAACCCTAACTTCTTAAAGTTCTATAAAAGTCAGAAATAGAATTTTGAGTTCTTGGATTGACGTGGAAATTTGATTTAAAAATGCAAAATTTGAAACTAGCTAGCAAAATGCTTAAACTAGAGATGCTTTGGAAAACAATTTCTGAAAAATATATGAAATCACATTTTAAAAATTCAGAAAAATGATTTTTAGGACCTCAACTTTCTCAAGCACTCTAAACAACTTCATCTCTGATTTTATAGGCATATAAAGTTAGAAATTTTAATCAATTAGTGTGAATGATGAAACAAAACCCTAAAAAGGGAAATTAAGTTCAAAATTAGTCAAATTGGTCTAAAGTTCAAATAAATTTGATGTAAGATTACCTAAATGTCCAGAAAACTCTAAGGATAAATAAGTATATTTTTCTTGAATTTTATCTCAAAAGAAAGAATTAAATGAAAATTATTTACACAATTCCTATAAAAAAGACAAAGAAAACATGATATGTCCAACAAATGATTTAAATTGTAACTCAAGAATTTTATAAAATTGGACAAAAATTATTTTTAATAAGAAAACTCAGAAGTACACTTAAAAACATTTTTTAGGATTTTTTTTTATTTAGTACAAATAAGAAAATAAAATTTCAAAACTTAAATGAATATTAAAACCCTAATTAACTACATGACTTTTTTTAATCAAGAAAAAAATGAAATAAAAATCAAAATATGAAAATATATGGAAATATAGTTTAAAATATTTTTGTGATAATTTTTTAAGTGAGGAAAATATTAAAAGAAAAATTGAGAAATCAAATAAAATTTAAAATTACAAAGGCTTATTACACCTGCCTTTATCCAAATGTGTTGTAAAATGAAGCAAGAACATCTTCAATAGCAAACAACCACGTGGTCATCCTTACAAAAATACCAAACCCTTTCTATTTTCAGTTTTGAAACCAAACTTTCAGATCCAAATATCTCACACGTTTCTTGATGAAAATCAAAAGTGCAAACAGCATAGTTCAAGATGGAAATTTCATGAAATGATGCATTGATGATAGATAAAAATGCGCGCGAATATTGATTCATAAACACGGTTTTGATTTGGACAGTTCATCAAACAAATTTCCAACTCAGATTTCTCCTTCAATTCTCCACCTAATTAAACGATCAAAAAATCAAAATTCACCACAAAAATGCAAGGAACGTGAATATACTAATGGTTTTTTCGAAAGACTCACAGATTAAGAAGTAGCACAAGTTGTAGTAAGAGAGAGAAATCATGGAGCATCTACCTTGTGAATGGGTTTGTGGATACTTTAGCTCAAATAAAGAGCAATCAAATCAAAGATGCTTGACTTGAAGGTTCAAAGATAATGAATGGAGAGAGATACGAATGAAGCTTCAAAAATGGAGGAAGCTTGCTTGAGATTCCAAAGAGAGATGAATAATCCTGGACTTGCAAAGATAGAAGAGGAAATCTGAGCTTGCAAAGAGAGAATATATTCGTGAGATAGAGAGGGATAACTTACCTTCTGATTTTTCTGTCCTCCTTTTCAATTGAAACAAGCATTGCTTTTATAATGTGGGGAATGAGTGAGGGGGTAGAAAGGAGAAAGTGAAAACAAGAGTGAGGTGGTGAGATGAATTCTGCCTTTTGTGTTTGAATGATAATGCAATGTGTGCGTTTTGAATAAGTGAGGAACGCATGTGCATGTGAGCTGGAAGGTCATGGCTTGGATAATACGAATTCCATGCACTTCCATGCAGTCTTGGCAAAAAATCATGATCATGACTTCGTCTCATTATATCTCTCTCCATAGTGTATGAAACGCAACAAAGTTTGAATTAAAAATGGAGAGGGCATTACATACTCCAACTTTGATGTTCAAAAATTTTCAAAATAAAGCTTGAATCAATGAGATAAATAGCCATGAGTGTATGCACATCATGTGTTTGCTCGAATGCCTCGCTTCGCGCGCGCATGACATTCCTTGTGTTGGGAAAAAATTCAGTTTGCATGGTACCTTCTTCCCATGTTATATCTCAAAATGTAGGAGATTTTGAGAAACTTTCTGAAGAAAAGTTGTTCCTCACATTTAGGGCTTGATCTTTGATGTTGGACATTTTTCAAAAAACTCAAAATTTCAAGGGGTAAATGGTGGTGAAGGAATGTCCACAAACTGCTTGATAAAATGCTTGGCTTAGCGCGTGCGTGGCTGCCCCAAATCCTAAGAAATATCTCTCTCTCCACACTTGACCATTTGAAATGATTCTTAAACCAAAAATGAAAAGCACACTTCATAGTTCAACTTTGATGTGGATAACTTTTTGATTTGAGCCCAAATGAACATTCAAAATTAATCATGAAGGATTCAAATTTTTGTGCATATTTGAGAAATTTTACTAAGTGTCCAAAACTCCCAAGCTCCATAAATTTTTATCCTTTCACTTTTTGGACTCGAGGCATCTAATAAAAAGTTGAATAATTTTGTATCCTCTTTCCAGGCATGTAAAGTTTGTACATTTTCAATAAAATTTGAGAAAGTTATGACAAATCAAAATTCACTACTTAGAAAAAATTCGAAATTCCAAATAACTTCATTGACAAGTTATCTCCAATTCACACTTCCTCTTGATTTTATGCAACCATTGACCATGAAAAATGAAAATAGGGACATTGAATTGATAGTTGACCAAAAGTCCCTTTGGTCAACAATTGACTTTGGTTGACTTCTAGCAAAATGACCAATTTACCCCCTTTTGTCAATTGAGCCATTTCAAACCCAAATTGATGATCAAATTTCCAAGCATAATGCTCATGAACATGTAGAGAAACATGGAATCAAATATTGCCTAAAAAGTCAGAGATTTCCTGACTAAATTCCAAACCCTAGTTTTTGTCCTCTGTGCCAAGAGATGGCAAGATGCATGCAATTGTGCCATTACGTATATGATGACATCCAAAGAGACATATATATAAACTTTGATGTTAGTCAAAAGTATATATGTATAAGATACATAACTCAAGGTTCTTGGTGATCCCTCATAGACAAACATAAAGATAAAATGGAATAGGAGTAGTACCCAAAACCCTAATGTGTGATCTTGTTGTATTGTGATGGTATGAGATGATAGAGGAATATTAGCGGCAAAAATTAGGGTACAACAACTGCCCTTATTTAAGTGTCTTCTATCCGGAGATGTGAAGGTTAAAAATCTTCGTGTCGATGCGATTAAAAATACTTAAATATAAAATAAGCCCTATTTTTGGCCCTAAGATGCCATGCAATGCTTATGATTATAAATGCAAATGAAAAAATCCAAAAATGACACAAGACACCACTGGGGATGTAGGAAATAAAAACAAGGATTAAAAGAAAAATATGACCAGGAAAATAAATCACTGGTGAACAAAAGACTAGACTCCATTGAGGTAAAGCCGAAAGAGGAGATAAGGCATCATCAACTCAGAGTTTGAGGAGAGGAGGTAAGGGATAAAAGTGATCGACAGATGACTGTGAACTATCCACTCCCTGAGGAGATAGAAAAAAAGTAATGTCGATCTACTGGGGAAAGAAATGGTAAGATAATACTGATAAATACTAATATTATGGTAGATAATAAATGATTAGTACCAGTATTTACGACTGGAAACAAATGAACTTCTTCAGAGTAATATTAATCTCAACGACGAACTATCTCCCATATTGACGAGACTACCATTCATCAGAAAAAAATATCAACAACGAACTACCTCCCATAATGACAAAGCTACCATTCATTGGAGTAACAAATATCAACAGCAAACTACCTTCCATAATGACAAGGCTACCATTCATTGGAGTAACAAATCTCAACAACAAACTACATTCCATAATGACAAGGTTACCATTCATTGGAGTAATAAATCTCAATAACAAACACCTTCCATAATGACAATGATACCATTCATTGGGGTAACAAATCTCAACAATAAACTACCTTCCATAATCACAAGGCTACCATTCATTGGAGTAACAAATCTCAACAACAAACTACCTTCCATAATAACAAGGTTACCATTCATTGGAGTAACAAATCTCAATAAAAAACTACCTTCCATAATGACAAGGCTACTATTCATTAGAGTAATAAATCTCAACAACAAACTACCTTCCATAATGAAAAGGCTACCATTCATTGGGGTAACAAATCAGAATCATCTCTGGCAACTGACAGACTTACTGGGGAAATACAGGTTTCTCAAATAAAGAGACCTGACACTTACTGTTATGAGAAGGAATTCCAATAATGATTTCCTTGGGAAAGAAATAGGACTTCTTGGGGTCATGTCAAAATATTCCTGCTGAGGAGCCAAAATCTTTACGTGCAAAATAAATACACATTCTTGAACTAGGGCTCAAAGCTTATAGAAATCAAAATAATAATGTTGTCGGGGACCACAAATTTAAACTAGAAATAGACCGGGATGAAACAGTCAACTAAAATAACACCTCATGAGAAATAAACTCAAGAGGTAACCATGTTCTATCCAGATAATGAGATGAATAGGAGGGCTAAAGTAAAGTTATTCCACGAGGGATAACTCAATGGTGAAACTGAAAGGATATACACTTTCTACTGAAGGCTGACACTCTATTCGAGAGAGGGTAACATAACTCCACAAAAGATTAATGAATGCAGATGAGCAATGAGTTTGTAAATTCAACTATGCATGATGTATGTATGAATGTATGAACATTATCATGTATATGCTGACAAGACAGAAACACAACATAGGGGATAACCAGACAAAACCAACTTGGGTAAAGTCAACACTCGGCTAAATCACATCCTGGAAGAAAATCAAAAGAAAGTAAGCACCCACTGAGGAAACAAATTCCTATTTCACGGCTTAACTCCACTGGGAAGAAATATAATATGAAAATAATCAAATCATAAAAATAAATCAGTACAAATACATGGATATATCATTCTCCTCCAGGCTTTACCGAGGAACATCACACAGACTTTAATCGGGAAAGCAAATGCTTCAAGGTTTGTACTTCAACCGGGGATTGCAATACTGATTTCAATAGGGTAGATGAAAACCACATTGTCGAGACATCAATTGAGGATCTTGTACTGACTTCATTAGGGAGGGTAACACCACATCGTCGAGGGGAACCCAAAATACATTCTTCAATACTGAGAGTGATGATTGCACCCATTTCTCTGGGGATAAATTATGAAACCTCATGAGGATAACAATTTTCAGAGAGACGCGTTATCTCAGCCTTACCTGAGGATTTAAGAAGTCAAATAATACAGCAAGAAATCAAACTTATGAGGATTTTAAATCACAACCAACACATGGCAAGTGAAAACCCAAAAAGTTGACAATTGTTTCAACACTTCTTAGAAAAGATATTGCCCTTGTCTGGTTGCCTGGGAAACAAACAACAACAAAAATGCTAGCACTGCAAAGGGAGATGTTTTGCCATGATTCCATCTCATCACATAAAGGGAAATGGGATTTTTTCATAGTAGAGAAGACCTTACTGGGGAATCTGGGATAGAGACTTCATACCATGCAAACTCGAAATCAAAACTAACCAAAACCTGACTGGGGAAAACGGCATCACAAACCCAATACCGCGTCATACATCAATTGGCATCATTTCCAACTATCTGAGGAACTCAAAAAGATCATACACATACCAACCAAAATAAGGTGAAAGAGCTTTCCTGGGGAACACATACTTCCAAAACTTTGAAGTTCGTCCATCCTTGGAGTCACTATTTTTGTTCTCCTTGAGTCAAAAAATCTAAAGCAAGAAGTAATTTGTAAATTCTTTTCAAAAGAATAATTTTTGTTATTTAATCTTTTTTCTTTGAGAATAACTGTAAGTAATAAATGAAATCCTTGTAAGCTGAATAAAATAAGAATTACAAAGAATTTGATAAAAGCTCAAACTTTATTAATAGAATTGTAGTCTGCAAATGGAGAGACTCCATAGATGATTACAAAGTTTGGAAAATGGTAATATATTGGAAAAAGATACATTGAAATACAATGACCACTATTCTCCCTAACAACTTTTAATTCCTGAGCAATGACTTCTATTGAAGTATGGTGAGGATCCAAGAAGATTATTGCGTCAAATGATCAAGTCTTGTCTTACGCAGTTACTTTCCAAGAAATCCCTAACTTTTTCCTAGGTTGCCCTTGCAAGTTTTCAACCTAGCGGGAAAATTTATTCTGTTTACGTCTCTAACTTTTTCCCAGACCACCCTTTTGGGATTTCGGCCTACCGAGACGCTCCTTTTTTCCTAAGCCGCCCTTTCAGGTTTTCGACTTAGCGAGCAATTCTTTTATTTCTTTAGGCGAAGTATTTTTTGATTTCATCAACATTCACGGGTCGTGGGAACTCCTCGTCATCCACAGTTTCAAGAATCAATGCACCGCCAGAGAAGGATTTCTTGACAACATATGTGCCTTCAAAATTGGGATTCCACATGCCCCTAGAATGAGCGTTAAAAGACATGATCTCCCTGAGCACGAGGTCGCCTTGTCTAAATTCACGGGGTTTGACCTTCTTATCAAAAGATTTCTTCATTCTCTTTTGGTTTAATTGACCATGACACAAAGCCGTCATTCTTTTCTCTTCAATAAAATTCAACTTGTCAAACCTGTTCGGGACCCATTCAGCCTCTGACAACTTGGTTTCCATTATCACACGTAAAGAGGGAATCTCAACCTCAACAGGGAGCACTGATTCCATGTCGTACACAAGAGAGAACGGGGTTGCCCCTGTTGAAGTGTGGGCAGATGTTCGTTAACCATGCAGAGCAAAAGGGAGAATCTCATGTCAATCTTTATAAGTAACAAACATTTTCTGGATGATCTTCTTGATGTTCTTATTAGCAGCTTCGACAGCCCCATTCATCTTTGGCATTTAGGGAGATGAATTGTGGTGGACAATCTTGAATTCTTCACAAAGTTCTGTCATAATTTTGTTATTCATATTTGAGCCATTATCGGTGATAATCCTGTTGGGCACACACTACCGACATATGAGATTATTCTTGATAAAGCGTACTACGACCTGCTTAGTAACATTAGCATATGAAGCTGCTTCCATCCATTTAGTGAAGTAGTCAATTTCCACTAAGATAAAACAATGTACATTCGATGCCTTGGGTTCAATCCTTCCAATCATATCAATACCCCACATAGAGAAAGGCGACGGGGAAGAAATAACATTTAGACGTGTCGGAGGCACATGAATTTTGTCGACATAAATCTGGAATTTATGGCACTTCTTTGCAAATTTTTAACAGTCAGTTTCCATTGTCAGCAAATAATAACCTTCCCTAAGCTTCTTCTTTGCCATCTAATGTCCATTGGCATGGGTACCAAAGGAACCTTCATGGACTTCATGCATCAACATGTCTGCTCTATGTCTATCTACACTTATGAGCAAGACCATATCATAATTTATTTTGTATAGAACATCTTCATTGAGGAAGAAGCTATCTGCCAACCTTCTAAATGTCTTTCTATCTTTATTTGATGCACCAGCCGGGTATTCCTGAGGCTGAAGAAAATGTTTGATATCATAATACCAAGGTTTCTCATCTGACATTTCTTCTGTTGAAAATACATGAGCCGGACTAACCAAACATCGTAATGTGATACGAGGCACGTCATTCCAAGTATTTACTTGATACATTGAAGCCAGAGTTTCCAAAGCATTCACCATCTGATTTTCATCTCTGGGAAAATGATGGAATTCAACTTTATTAAAGAAAGGCAGTAATCTTCTGGCATAGTCTTTGTAAGGGATCAAGCCATGGTGACGAGTATCCCATTCTCCTTTAATTTGATTTAATACCAAAGATAAATCACCATACACATCTAGAACTTTGATTCTGAGATCAATAGCCTCCTCGAAACCCATGATACAAGCTTCATACTCTGCCATATTATTGGTACAATCAAATGCCAGCCTTGCAGTAAAAGGAATATATGATCCATGAGGAGTGATAATAACAACACCAATTCCTTTCCCATAAGCATTCACAGCTCCATCAAATACCATGCCCCAACGAGATTCAAGATCAGGACCTTCCTTAGGCAACGGCTCATCACAATCTTTTATTTTAAGGAACATCACATCCTCATCAAGGAAATCATATTTAATCGATTGATAATCATCAACCATTTGGTGAGAAAGATAATATGCCAACACACTTCCTTTTATAGCCTTCTGAATACGGTATTCAATATCATATTCAGACAACAACATCTTCCAACGGGAAATTCTCCCAGTAAGAGCAGGTTTTTTAAAAATATACTTTATTGGATCCATTTTGGAAATCAGCCAAGTAGTATGATTCAACATATATTGTCACAACCGTTTTGCCGCCCAGGCCAGAGCACAACATGTCTTTTTCAGCATAGAATATTGTGACCACAATCAGTAAACTTCTTGCTGACGTAATAAATGGCATATTCCTTCTTTCCCGTTTTGTCTTGTTGTCCCAAAATACAGCCCATAGAATTATCTAACACTGTCAGATACATGATCAATGGTCTTCCTTCAACGGGAGGAAGCAAGATAAGAGGTTCAAGCAGATATTATCTAATACTTTCAAATTCCCTTTGGCAATCATCTGTCCATACACAACCTTGATCCTTTTTTAAAAACTTAAAGATCGGTTCACATGTTGCAGACATGTGGGAAATGAATCTGGAAATGTAATTCAAACATCCAAGGAAGCATCTAACTTGCTTTTCACTCCTTGGTGCGGGAATTTCTTGAATTGCTTTGACTTTATCAGGATCAACTTCAATTCCTTTTTGGCTGACAATGAAACCTAATAACTTCCCTGATCGGACACCAAAGGTGCATTTATTTGGATTCAAGCGGAGACGATACTTCCTCAAACGCTGAAACAGTTTCAAAAAATCTTATATATGCCCTTCTTCAGTATGGGATTTAGAAATCATATCATCAACATATACCTCAATTTCCTTGTGTATCATATCATGGAATAGGGTTGTCATAGCCCTCGGGTACGTTGCACCAGCGTTCTTCAACCCGAAGGGCATCACTCTGTAACAGAATGTTCCCCGGGGTGTGATAAATGTTATTTTTTCCATGTCCTTTGGAGCCATTCTTATTTGATTATATCCAGAAAATCTGTCCATGAACGAGAATACTTTAAATTTTGTTGTACTATCAACCAATTTATCAATATGTGGCAATGGAAAATCATCTTTTGGACTAGCTTTATTTAAATCTCTATAATCAATGCACATGCGAACTTTTCCGTCTTTCTTTGGTATTGGGACAATATTGGAAATCCACTAAGGGTACACTGATGTCACAAGAAAACCGGCTTTAATCTGCTTTAAAACCTCTTCCTTAATCTTTACTACCATATCAGGGTGACTTCTTCCCAATTTCTGCTTGACTAGCGAGCACTCTAGATTTAGCGGCAAATGATGTTCCACAATACCAGTATCCAAACCCGACATTTTTTGGTATGACCAAGAAAAGATGTCCACATACTCTTTCAACAGTTCAATCAACCATCTCTTCACATCGGGATGTAATAATGCTCCAATCTTGACTTCTCTTGGATCTTCCTATGAACCCAAATTGATTGTTCCCAACGACTCTTTATATGGCTGAATGGCACTTTCCTCGCGCTCAAGAAACCGTGAAACCTCTTCTGGAATTTCATCATACTCTTCTTCTTCGGCCCCATACATAGGATATTCAAAGTTGGGAGAGGGTTCAGGGTCATTGTATTCAACATTTTTTTAATTAATCTGCACATATGATTTTTGATTGATTTTAGAAATTGACACATATATCAAGTGATTATGAATATTTATTTACAATTATTATTTATTTCAAAAGGGTTTTTTCTGATTACCATTTTTCCAAGAAAAAACAGAAAATAAAGACACAATTTGGGAATCAAAGACAACTTTTACTAATGATTTTAATGATCAAAGCAAACATATAAGCCCATACAATATCAACTTTCACCTTGGGCGGAGTGAAAGCTTTTTGAAACGATTAACAAAAAACAAATTACTTTGAGACATGAATGCAAGAGAGAACATCAATAGTGACCCAGTTCTGGACTCTGACTCCATGTGTCACGTAGTTCAGAATTTCCTACTCCTCTTTATCCTCCAGAATAGGGTTGATCCTAGAAACAGTTGGATGAAGATATCCTCCACTGTGAAAGATATCCTAATAATTTCCCAAAGAAGACTCCGGCTTTATGTTCTCACCTTTACCATTCTTCGCAGCAAATCCCAAACTAGCCCTATTCTTATTTACTGAAGGATCAACAAACATCCCCCATACTTTACTAGGGCCATTACGCACAACCTACTAAGCATCTTTGAATGAAGTTATAGAGTTCTAATTTCCTCTTATATTATCAATGGATAAAGCTTGGAACTGAGTTCCAACATCAACTTCATATGCTTCCACAACACTGAAAGAGGATAAATGAGATATTAACAATGCTTGTTCCCCATTTATGATGACCATCTTTCCTTCACACACGAACTTCAGCTTTTGGTGCAAAGTTGAAGTGACAACCCCTGCCTCGTTTATCCATGGACGTTCAAGTAAACAACTGTAAACGGGCACAATATCCATAACTTGGAAAGTAATCTGAAACATGTGCGGGCTTATGTGAATAGGCAGATCCACTTCCCCAATAACAAACTTCATTGATCCATCGAAAGCTTTTACAATTATGCCACTTGGGAACATGGGAGCTCCTTGATACTTCATCTTCATCATCACGCTCCTCGGTATGAAATTTAAGGCGGACTTGTTATCAATAAATACATTTGATAGTGAATCGTTCTTATAATTCATGGAGATATGGAGAGCCAGATTATGATTCCTTCCTTCGTTAGGAAATTCGTCATCATAGAAACTTAGGTTATTACAGGATGTAATATTCCCTACCACACTGCTGAATTGGTCTAATGGAATATCACTTTCCATGAAGTCTTAATCCAATACTCTCATCAATGACTCCCTGTGAGCAGAAGAGTTCATCAGCAAGGCTAGAATAGATATCTTTAACGGTGTCTACAACAATTAATCTACGATCTTGTAGTTTCTCATCTTGATAATATTTAATATAACATCCACATACTTTTCCAAATTAGAATCGCTGGATTCCCGTGTTGTTTTCCTAGTTTCAACACTTTTAACAACCTTCTTATCGACACTAACATTTCCTCGAATAACTGGTGCAAAAACACGACCACAGTGGGTCACTTGACTGGCTTCAGCAATATTCTTGACATCAGACAAAGGTTGGATGGGAACTTCCACACCATCCTCTAGAATTGTAGCATTGTATTTATATGGTACAACCTTGTCTTATTCATAAGAAACATGACCCAACAAGCAAATCACCACTTGAGCAATAACTAGCTTGCTACAGTATTCAATCTCTACAGGGGCGAGATCATTGAAACAAGGCACGCTAACATTCACCCCTTCCTCAGTATATTTGGGCATTACAGAATCATTGTTGGAGAACATATCCTCATATGAGGAAAAGAATTCATCTGCAGAAGCATATTCATCATCTGACATAGTCTCAGCCAAACAATCTTCAATCACATTAATCACATTGTAATCATCTCTATGGCCTGAAAACTTGATAGTACTGTTATCCATTAAAAACTAAATACCCCTTTTCACAATGGAACAACCACGAGAATCTCTGCAGCTGATTCGGCAAGATCCATAATGGCGTTCTACTTGACCATCCATGTGGCAGAAGGTGGCGTGTAATTGAACCAAATCATTGTTCATATGGTTCACGTCAAAGATCCAGAATTCTCCGGGAAATCCAAAGACCATGTTCACTTCTTCCTCGTATTCTGCCCTAGGCCTGATTATATGAATGATGCCTTTGTCCATCATTTCTTCTAGATCAGCCTTTATCTTATCACACCCTTGTATATCCGTACTACAAATTCCACAACCAGCATGGTCATGCGTATAGTAACTAAACTCACAGAGGTCAGCTTTCATCTTTACAAAATCTCCTCTAACCAAGTTGATATCAAAGATCCAGAAGTCCCCTGGACAACCAACAACCATGTTTACAGCATTTTATCCTCCGTGTTTTGGCAAAGAATTATCTTTTACGTTAGGGCCGGCATATTTAAAGGACAACAGGCCGGATCTCACCATATTTTGTACCTACGATTTTAGAGGATAATAGTTCTCAAAATTATGCCCTGATGCTCCGTGATGAAAAACACACGTTTGATCTTCCTTATAATACCAAGGAAAAGGTGATGGTATAGGGGGTGGCCTAGTCCGAACCAACTTTTTCTGAATCAATGCTGGGAGTAACTCTGCATAGCTCATGGAGATAGAGTTAAAAGCCTCTCTCTTCTGATTCTACCCTTGATATCCTTGAGGGGGTGGTCTTTGATAAGCAATTATGGTCGGAGCCGTATTGACCATTGGAGTTACCAAAGCAACTTGTTAATGGTGCTGATGATTTCTTCTAGAAGGATTAACCCTTATCTCTTAAATAACAACATTTGTATCTCCTTCGTTCTTTTTAGCAAACCCATAGGATGATTTATTTGTACTACTAGAATTTTCACTTCTTGTCAAGCGACCTTTTCTTAAAGCTTCTTCCAAGCGAACTCTCATGCTTACCATTTCTGTAAAATCACTAGGCGCGCTGGAAACAATTCTTCCATAATAAAATGATCCAAGGGTTTTCAGGAAGACCTTGGTCATTTCTTGTTCTTCCATAGGCGGCACCACCTGGGAAGCTATCTCGAGCCATCTCTACACATATTCTTTGAAAAACTCCTTACCTCTCTGAGCCATTGCCCTTAACTGGTCATGGTCAGGTGCCATGAACATATTATACTTGACTGTTTGATGAAGGCTTCTCCCAGATCATTCAAGGTACAGATACTTCTACTGTCAAGACTCATATACAACTTCAGAGCAGCACCAGTTAAACTATCTTTAAAGAAATGAATGAGAAAACATTGATCATCCATGTGGTTAGACATTCTCCGGATATACATCACAAGGTGGTCACGAGGGCAAGAGTTTCCATTTTACCTCTCAAATTTTGGTAATTTAAAATTTGTTGGGACCTTCACATTAGGAACTAAGAAGAGTTCACTAATGTTCTGTCCAAACAATTCTTTTCCACGAAGGGCCTTCATTTCCTTCTGCATCTCATTGAACTGGTCTTGAAAATCATCCAAACAGTCATAGTAACCCATACTTTCACTCGGAGGAGGAGCAGGACGATAAATTTCATTGTTCATAAATGGCAGAGCATTCACCGAGGGAGGTGTAGAATATGGATCTCTTTTCTAGCCATAAGAGTAACATGCACCACAGGAGGTGCAGAAACAGCAACAGTCTGCACAAATTAAGTAACTTGAGTATCATGATTATAACCTTCTGGCATGAAGTTCTCTGGCATTCCCCATAGATAACCCTGAGGCATATGATTCTGAACAACAGTAATCAAAGTATCAGAAATAGGAACTGTCGGTGTTTCGGAAGTAATCATTGTCTATTGAGGTTGAGCAAGTGGTGGCCGATTCTGAGCAGCCACCAACGATTCCATCAAAATAGTGAGATTGGCCATACTGGCCTTTCAGAGAAGTAAGTTCTTCGCACAACTCGTGATTCTCTTGTTCAAGATTCTCCATCTTCCTTCTGAAATTAGCCCAAGTATTATACTGTGAGCCCGCTTGCTGAATGAAGTAAAGAAGCACAGTAAGACACTTGGGTATGAACAAAAATGCAAGAAATATGTACAAGATGATGCATGATATGAAATGCGCATGATTTATTCTATTTATTAATATTTTAACAAACTCAAAGATTTATGGACAATTTGCAGATATTAAAGTACTAACATGTTTGAAGTACTGAAAATCTCATTATAATAACTTCAAAACGGATTACAACTTCTTAGTACAAGTTTCAATAATCTCAAGTACAAGATAAGATAAAAATCTAATATCTTAAAAAAGACCTGCTGAAGATCACTCCACACACTGGAGCTTCCCTGTGATTCTTTCAACTTGAGCCTTCAACTGCTTGTTCTCTTCTACATACCAATCGGCAACCTCTTTCCAATCACCTGAGTCAGAAAGTGAGCAACTAGGTCTTGACTGAGCTCTAGAGGAAAATAAATCCTCCTGCCTCTCCATCATCTCTACAGCATGACTTTCAAGAATCTGAATTAGGTCATCTCTCTCCTTCGCGTCTGCTCGGTAGGAAACCTCTAAAGTCTTAAACTTATTCTTCCAAGCCTTCTTTTCCTACTGCGTCCTAAATATGGCAAGCTGAAGCTCTTCCACATCATCCAATAGGGGAGGAGTGGTATTCACAAATATATTAGGCATGGGTGCTTCACGGGAATACGAAATCTTTAACTAGATGGTTCTTACTTAAACCCACTTAAGATAAGGTTCCAAAGAAATAGCCCCTCTAGGTCCCAAGTCTTTCCTACCCTTCCTGTGAATATGACGCTAAGCTTTTGCAATCTCCTCTTTAGCCTCCTTATGAACCTCTCCCTCTTTAAGGAAGAAACCACTCAGATGAATACTGTTTTGCTTATCCCTCATTGGATATCCAAGTTGTCATCATGCAAGAACATGATGGTAGTTAATTCCTCCCTTTGTACCAAGAAGAGGTACAGTGGGGAAACTACCATAACTATCGATAATTTCCACATCATAGTAAGCTCGATGATACCAAATAATATCTGAATGAGTGAGGGACATAATCTTTGGAGCCCAACGAGGTTCCTTCCTGACATCCCAGAAAGCATCATACCTAGGTAAGTAAGAAATAAATCATTGATACAACAAAGGTGTGAAACAAATGATCATCCCTCCATGGTAAGAATCCCAAATATGAAAAGAATAATAATCATTACCCAATAATGTAGAGATTGGATTCCCAATCATAAATATCCTGATCGCATTGATATCCATAAATTTGTCGACATTGGGAAATAAGAACAACCCATAAGCAAGTAGAGAAAAGATGGCCTCAAAAGCAACCATACTCTTCATCATAGAAAAGTAGCAAGCTTTCTCAAATAAGAACTGAGCAGGTAATCCTCTAATCCCCCCTTTGGTGGTCATGTGGGCTTCAACCTCAGACTTCCCCAAATGGATCAAAGCAGCAATCTCATGAGATTTTGGCTCCCCCTCCAAACTGGTAAAAGGAACACGATCGGTAATAGGTAAACCCAGTAGGTAAGAATACTCTTCCAATGTAGGCATCAACTGATAATCAAGGAAAGTAAAGCATCGATACATCGGATCATAGAACTGGACCAAAGTCGAGAGAATACCCTCATTCATTATGAGCTTTATAAGAGAAATGATGGACCCATACTTCCTCCGAAAATTTGTAGAACTCTCGATCTCGGGAATCAGACTTATCAACTCATCTATATTGGGATCTTTAAAATTGTACTTATTAGTCTTTCTTTTTCCAGAATCCATAGTCAAAAAGTACCTGAGATATTTACAAAGAGTCAACTTTTAAGTCCCTTGAAAAAAAATGTTTTAAAGGATGCTCATGGGTTCATGGATGCATGATGCAACAATCACGCACAAGGTCACAAATATAGGGTTCATAGGTTCAACATCACGAGCATAAGGTCGAAGATACTACCCACAAGGTATGATCTAAATGTTTATCACCTTCCGAACAAGGTTCTAAGAGGTTCCCAGAGTCTATATCCTTCTTTCGGATATTTACCAACGTCTCGATTGACTCAACAATTAGCAATATTCTCAAGAAAAACTCGTCCAAGCATATTATTGTGAGACAACCATTTCTGGTTACTCCGTCATAGCTTCTGCACTACACCTAAAAGGCCAAGATAGGTTAAAGGTTCTACGATTCTCAGTTTCAGCAGGCTCCCACGTCAAAAGTAGCACGTCTTCCCGATTACTCGGTAAATAATACTACAGTCAAAGAGGCCTCCACTGAGTGAGGCATCTCATGTCTCCTTTTTTTCGATTACTCCCTCAAAGTTAACATGATTATACTGCCCGTCTTATCTTAAGTTTGCCCAAGTCCATGTATAGAACTCATGAGAAATCACCAAGCACCCTAAAAACCAGAAAATCCAGACAAACTTATATACAACATATAATATACAACAAATAATAGCACATATACAGATAAACAAATATAGGCTCAACACACTTAGGGATGGACCAGCAATAGGTCAGTCTGTCCCCAGTGAAGTCGCTATTTTTCTGTAGCGGTAGAAATGTTGAGACTAAGTCATTAGATTGACTTGACTCGCACAAATCAAAATAAAAATTGCCACCACGCTTTATTATTTCCAAAGGAATGGGAAAAGAGGGGGGGAGAATCTAGATTCGGGGTTGGTACCCTACACATCTACATTACTCCATAGGAACCTCTTTGAAAATCTGTGTATTTTGGCTATAAAATGTTGTATAAAAATAGATGATGGAGATGAGAAAAGAAGTATTTTTTATGATTTTTGCACCCGCCACTGTTGCGGACCTTTAGTGCCTACGTACCATCTTCCGTGCAATATGGGACCAGGGTACGCGTAGTTCACCTTTAAAAAAAATTAAAACACAAGTGTGTTAGTAATTTTTAAGATATAAGGCATCATCATCGTATCTGAGTAGAAAACATACTTACTACCCACGATTATAAGAAAGGAGAATTTGCACCATCTCAAAGTGGAGAATAGAGCTTGGATTTTAAAATCAACAAAGCTTCACTCGACACCCAAGTGAAAATATCTCACTTCACTACATATCGTAGAAGTATAATAGGTCGCATCACTATAAGGGTTGACAAGAGTCTAATCTTTTAAGAAAATTTTAAAGAAAAAGACTAAAGTGGAAAAATAGTTTGAATGAGATTATTGACTTTTAGTCTTCTCATAAAAATGTCAAAGTATTATTAAATTGAATAAAGTTTGATTAATAAAATATTTTGAAAATGCATGGACATAAATCCAAGTTTATTGTGAAAGTGGTTCAAGTTTATAAAAACAAGAATAATTTTGGAAATGAGGGAGAAGATTTTTGAAATTAAAGGCGGCGAGATGAGATGAAAGGACTATCCTAAAGCATAAGGTAAAAGCTAGGGAAAAGAACTGTGTAACCAACAAGAAGCCAACACTTGACATAATGAGTCAATGTAGAATTCCCATCCTTTGGATTGAAACCAAAAATAAACCTCTTAAGAAGACCAAGCTTTAATTGCATTAAGTCTTCACAAAAATTGGGCTGAGTAACGGCTGTATATAGATGAATTCCAGATCACAGACAAAGCATGTAATCATAATAACCCACACACAAAGCAAATAAACAACACAATGTCTTGGGATAAACCCCAAGAACTCCATACAAAATAACAGTTGAGGTCACAAGGTCCCAAGGTAGGTCAAGGTCTCTAATCCTAAGTCCAAGAAGTCCACAATCTCCATAATGCAAAGGATAGTAACCAAGTAGTCCAAGTAACATTAAATTTTTTTATTGTTAAAGTTGGTTATTACGTATCTTCAAAAAGAAAATGAAAAGCTCAAGTAAGTAAAACAAAATAACATAAAGATAAATGTTCAAGTGAGCAAAGATGAAAATAGCATGAAATGCAAATGCTAAGATAAGTGTGCTTAAAGTAAAGAGCATGAGGTAAAGGTGAAAAATAAAGTCAACTGTTAAAAATTAGAGGTTAGCTAAATGACCATCTTGAAACTTTCATTTGAAACTCATTAGAAGATTGATAAAATCAAAGCCCATCCACAACAAGTTTCATTTGCTTTTTGTCAAGTATATCATTTATTTAAAATTCTCAAGACAACAATAAATGATCAACAATGATTAAGTGATTCACTTGGACCAAAGCTTATACAGATTCATTAGAGGATTGATAATACCAAATCCTCCTAACAATGAATCTCAAGGTTATCGGATCAAAGGATTCAAATTAACATACTAGGGCTTACAAACATTGGTTTTGGCCACGAATGATCATTTCTTGAATTAGGACAAATTTTAGCGCTACGTTAAGCAATCGTAAGTGGACTTATATAGAAGTCGCACCCATTTTGGGGCCGGTCAATAGCAATCTATATGTTTTGAGAAATTATATGTAAATTATTCTCCAATAACGTTTAGCACAAGTAAGAATGGGACAAGATGAATAGGGAGGGGATGTATTAAGTGAAAATGGTTTCAAATATCATCAACATCATTCATCCTGCTTAATCGATTTGGTTTTTCAATCTATCAACATCCAAGATCCAATGATGTTGAAGAATTTGTCCCAAAATTACTTCCAAGTCAGTATCAAATTCCAAATCAAAAATTACACAAGAATTATGTACAAAAGTTTTCAATTACAAGCTTTGATCAAAAGTAAAACCCTAACTACAAACCTAAGTCAAAAATTAGATTTAAAATAGGAAAATAACTTTTAAAATTATGAAATTAAAACCCTAACTTTCTAAAGTTCTATAAAAGTCGGAAATATAATTTAGAGTTCTTAGATTGAGGTGGAAATTTGATTTTAAAATGCAAACTTTGAAACTAGTTAGCAAAATGCTTAAACTATAGATGTTTTGTAAAACAATTTGTGAAAAATATGAAATCACATTTTAAAAATCCAGAAAAATGATTTTTAGGACCTCAACTTGTTCCCGCACTTTAAAGAACTTCATCTCTGATTTTATAGGCATAGGAAGTTAGGAATTTTAATCAATTAGTGTGAATGATCAAAGAAAACCCTAAAAAGGAAATTATGTTCAAAATTAGTCAAATTGGTCTAAAGTTCAAATAAATTTGGTGTAAGATTACCTAAATGTCAAGAAAATTCTAAGGATCAGTAAGTATATTTTTCCTTGAATTTCATCTCAAAACAAATAATTAAATGAAAATTATTTACACAATTAATAAAAAAGAAGACAAAGAAAAGATGATATGTCCAACAAATGATTTAAATTGTAACTCAAGAATTTTATAAAATTGGACAAAAATTATTTTTAATAAGAAAACTCAGAAGGACACTTAGAAACATTTTTTAGGATTTTTTTATTTAGTAGAAATAAGAAAATAAAATTTCAAAACATAAAAGAATATTAAAACCATGATTAACTACATGAAAATATATGGAAAATATAGTTTAAAATATTTTTGTGATAACTTTTGAAGTTAGAAAAATTTTAAAAGAAAATTAAAAAATACAAAGACTTATTACATCTGCCTTTATCCAAATGTGTTGTAAAACGAAGAAAGAACATCTTCAATAGCAAACAGCCACGTGGTCATCCCTACAAAAATACCAAACCCTTTCTATTTTAAGTTTTGAAACCAAACTTTCAGATCCAAATATCTCACATATTTCTTAATGAAATTCAAAAATGAAAACATCAAAGTTTAATATGGAAATTAGTAGAACACGATAGAATCAAAAAATTTATAAAATTATGCATTGATTATAGAGAAAAACACGCGCAGATATTGCTACATGAACATGATTTTGATTTGGACAATTCATCAAACAGATTCCCAACTCAAATTTCTCCTTCAATTCTCCACCTAATTAAACGGTCCAAAAATCAAAATTCATCAAAAAAATGCAAGGAACATGAATATGCTAATGGATTTTTTGAAAGACTCGCGGATTAAGAAGAAGCACAAGCTGCAGTAAGAGAGATAAATTATGTAGCATCTACCTTGTGAATGGATTTGTTGATGCTTGAGCTCAAATAAAGAGTAAGCAAATCAGATACGCTTGACTTTAAGGTTCAAAGATAATGAATGGAGAGAGATGTGAATGAAGATTCAAAAATAGAGGAAGCTTGCTTGAGATTCCAAAGAGAGATGAATAATTCTGGACATGCAAATATAGAAGAGGAAATCTGAGCTTGCAAAGAGAGAAGATCTTCATGAGATAGAGAGGGATATCTTACCTTCTGGTTTTTTTGTCCTCCTTTTCAATTGAAACAAGCTTTGCTTTTATAGAGTGGGGAATGAGTGAAAGGGTAGAAAGGAGAAAGTGAAAATGAGAGTGATGTGGTGAGGTGAACTCTACGTTTTATGTTTGAAAGATAATGCAATACGTGCATTTAAAGTAAGTGAGGAACGCATGTGCACGTGAGCTAGCAGGGATTTATTGTTTTCCTTTGTTAATGATCGATGATGTCAATTAATTAGAATTGAGATAACGACTTTGCTCTTTGCATGCTCCCTTAGGTTTTTATCGTTTTCCTTTGTTAATGATCGATGATGTTACTCAATTAGAATTGAGTTAACGACTTTGATCTTTACATGTTCCCTATAGGATAGTTATCCTCACCCCTAGGTTTTTGGTATGCTAACATAGGTAGACATTTTCCTTTTGGCATTTTTCTTCCCTCTTCTGCATGTGCATTAAAACTAAAACCTTCTTTTTCTTGTCAAATCATAAAACATGCTAATCAGACTTAAACCCCTTTTTCAAGGTTACAAAACACAAACCAATCAAATGTGGCATATTTCCTTGAGGGCGTAAATAAAAAAAAATTCACAAGGGTTTGTCACCCATAAAAACAGAAAACAAATAGAAACATGTGAGACGAACTACGACGCTCTGATTCCTCAAAAGGGATATGTAGGCAAAAGGTCATGGGGCCTAACCGAGCAAAATTCATAAATACTTCCTTTTTTTCCCCGCATTTCTTTTGCATGCATTCTTCCTCAGTAGTAAGAAGTAGACATAGATTAGACACACCCATAAGATAGATAACAAGAGTGGATACCGTAGATTACTACGGGTGTGTGGGGTGCTAATACCTTCCCCTCACGTAACAAACTCCCTTACCCGATCTCTTGGTTGCAAGATCGTGAATTCTCCCTTCTCAGGTTTTCTCGATGTTCACCTTTCCCTTCATGTGGGATAAAAGATGTTCGATGGCGACTTCATTGTTTGATGATTCTCACTCGGTTGTTTCACCGATCTCTTCGTTCCCATCTTTGTCATAAAAAATTTCCCTATCCTCATCAACGAGAGAAAATGGGCCGAAATCCGCATCCACTGCCTCTTGGGACGAAAGTTGCACGACATACCACTTGTCTTTAAAGTCACAGACATAGTCCATATACATCCGGAACAGCCTCTTGGATTACTTGAAAGAAACCCAACTATATTTTTATCCCCTAGACTGTCTTTGAAGATGGAAAACCCTGAAGAACAAAGGAATCGTCACCCCAATCCTCAAGTATCGGCAAGTAATCTCGAAAGCATGTATAAAAGTAATTATGTTGGGGTGCAGTTAAGAGGGCACCAAGAACAAATGATTGAAGACACCCATTTAAAAGTCACTGAAGGGCAGACGAAGCCCCATATCCCTAAATACAATCTCGTACAAAGGGAAGCGATCTTCCAAGGAAGACGAGCATATTCTGGTCGTAGGTGTTGGGTGAAAGATCATGAAATTTCCCGTGAAACCCTCTTGGTCGCTGCCATATTCGACGACGGTGTACGTCTCCCTCCTTGTATGGCTAAAGAGCGAGACCACTCGTCGAGGCTTTGGAATGACCTAGGATAATGATGGGTCGGTGACAATGTCGATCAAGTGGACACCCTCGTCGGCTCCACTCATTTCTTTTATCTCTACCTGCTCAGATGTCTTGACTTGTTCGGCCATTTCACCTGTAAAGTAGAGGAAACCAATGAATTTGATAGATAAATCAAATTCACCCTTCCACCACGCCCAAGTGAAAGGGGGTTTCTACGACCAAACAAAGTCGACGAACCCTCATTTAGTAAAAGAAAACAAATTTGTGAACGCCACGAGTGGAATATAGATCTCTCAAGCCACCTCATGAGTGCCATGATGAAAATGTGAATCTCTCAATCAACCTCGTGAAGGTGACGAGGATAAGATGAATATCCCGAGCAATCCCATGAACATTGCAAGGAGGGGATAAATTTCCTGAGAAATTTTATGACTTCTGCAGGAAGTGGGTGAATTTCACGGTCCATTTCGTGAGTATCACGAAGAGAGGTATCAATATCCCGAGTAAAAATTCCCCGGATAGTGAAATTCATCAGGAAATCCATGAAATTTGTCAAAAAACCAAGCTATAAATGAGAATAATCACTAGGAAACACTTACTTGATTAAGGTTGGTAGAGATTATGCGGAAAAATCTATAGCTGCACTTATGGTTAGAGAAGGAAATTGATGGCGGTAGAAAATTGAGGATAATAGGGATAAAGAAGAGAGCAAGAGCAAGTAAATGTTACAAATGAGCCCTTAGGCGTTATTTATAAATTTAGTGCTGAAGACGAAGTATCGCGTCAAATAGCGTGTTAGCTATTCGTCTCTCCACCGCCCACACGTGCTGGGTCATAATTGTTAGAACATAGTTTGATTCTACAACCCTTGGTTAGAGTTTTGATGATAACAAATACAAAGAATAAATAAATACAAAGAATACATATACAAATAACAAATATGCTCCTTAAAAATATGTTTTGTATATGTAGAAGTTCTGATCAGATCAACATCAGAAGATCAGCCATATGTGCTACACGCTGAAGCTATCAGATTATACGTTGAAGATTGATGACCAGAATCTGCGCTTAATCAAGTAAACTCTGACTCTGAACAAGAATATATCAAACCAAGTCATAAACATTCTGAAGCATCATCAGCAGTAAGGAAAGAAGACTCTGAAGCGTTACTGAACATTCAAGACAGAATTAATGCCAACGGCTTTCTTCAGACAAGATCTTCTCCAAAAGGAAAGTGTGTTATTAACATTAAACTTGCTTTATGGACAACATCATTATATTGTCTATATAAACAAGTCTGCTTGCAAAGAAGCACGCACGTACGCACACAACAATTTGCTAAGAATTCCAAACCACGCATATTCAACCTCAAGCAAATTCAATCCTTATTCTAAGCTTAATCTGTGTAATTTATCACAGTTGTGATAAACTGTTTTGTTAGAAAACATCAACACATTTTGTTCATTTATATTGTAAAAGAAGTTCCTTGAGATTAACCGGATTGTGGCTGTACCCAAGAACATTTTAATAGTAGTTAAAGTAGCTGTTGTAATCTTTGGAGATTAGTGGATTAAGACCTCGTTGGAGAGAGGCAATCATCTTGACGGGTGGACTGGAATAGTTTGAGATCAAACGAACCAGGATAAAAATACTGTGTCATTAAGCTGTTTTAGATCCAAGTTTTTCAATTCAACCCCCCCCCCCCCCCCTTCTTGTGTTTTTCACATCTTCAATTGGCATCAGAGCACCTGTTTCTGAGCTTAAATACTTAACCGTGTCAGTACAAGATCCAAGCTTCAGAAAAACACTATGGTGGGACCAAGCCAGAACATCAACAATGACAACAATAAAGACAGGGACATATTCAATGGAAAACCTCCAGTCTTTGATGGAGATAACTTTGGCTACTGGAAAGACAGAATTGAGAGTTTCTTTCTGGCCCATGATGCTGATTTATGGGACATGGTGACTGATGGATACACGGATCCAGTGGATGGAAGTGTTCAGAAGATAGACAGGAAAATGATGTCTAATCAGCAAAAGCGTGAATTCGGAAACCACCACAAGGCCAGAACAATTCTCCTCAGCACCATCTCATATTCAGAATATGAGAAAATATCAAATAGAGAAACTGCCAAGAATATGTTTGATTCTCTGAGAATGACGCATGAAGGCAACATTCAGGTCAAAGAAACCAAAGTTCTTGCGCTCATTTAGAAGTATGAGGCATTCAAGATGGAAGATAGTGAATCAATAGAAACTATGTTTTCAAGATTTAAAATTCTTGTTGCTAGTCTAAAAGTTCTTGACAAAGGGTATTCTACTGCTGATCATGTTAAGAAGATCATCAGAAGCTTGCCAAAACAGTGGAGGCCAATGGTCACAACACTTAAACTAGCCAAATATCTCAATGAAATATCTCTGGAGGAACTTGTCAGCTCCCTCAGAAGTCACGAGATAGAGTTAGAAGAAGACGAACCTCAAAAGCAAGGTAAGCCATTAGCTTTAAAATCTAACAGAAAATTTGACTCCAAAGTTTTGCAGGCTGTAGAAGAAACCTCTAATGGATCCTCATCAGAAGAAGATGAATTGTCTCTCGTCTCCAGAAGGGTGAACCAAATGTGGAAGCATAGGCAAAGGAAGTTCAGGAATCCCAAATGATCAGAAAATCAGAATGAATCTTCCTCCAGATACAAAAGGTCAGAATCCTCCTCTAGACACAGAAGATCTGAAGGTTCTTCAGGATACAGAAAGCCAAACAACAAAGACATCTTCTGCTATGAATGTAACGAGCAAGGGCACTACAAAAGTGACTGCCCAAAGCTTCAGAAGGAGAAGCCCAAAAAGAATTTTATCCAGGAAAAAAAGAAAAGCCTCATGGCTACATGGGATGATCCTGACACATCTGAAGCTGACTCAGAATCAGATGATGAAAGAGAAAACATAACTCTCATGGCAAACATATCAGAAGATTGTGAAGCTTCTGATTTAGACTCAGAATCATACACTGAAGAGGTATTCCCTGACTTTACAATAAACTTTACTAAGGCTGAACTTGCTGAAAGCCTTAATGAAATTCTGGAAAGATATCAGCAGATCAGAGTCAAATTAAGAAACCTGAAAAGGAATCTTGCTTTTGAATCTGATAAGACTGAGAGTCTCATATTGGAGAATTCTGAGTTGAAAGAAAAAATTTCAAAATTAGAAAACCAGTTGCAAAACTCTCAGAAGGAAACAATCCCTGAAACTCCCAGCAATGCTGATGAGATCATCAAAGAGTATGATCATAACTTTCAGAAGTTTCTAGCCAAAAACATAGACAGAAGCAAAATGGCTTCAATGATCTATGGAGTTAGCAGAAATGGCAGAAAAGGGATAGGATATCAAGGTAAGGTACCTACACCAAAAAATTCCATGAACTTAGTTATAAAACGCACTCCACTTGATTCACACTTTAAATATGGGCACACACATGATATAAAATACACGAGTAGTGATTATTCTGTCAAACCAAAATTCAATCAGAATTTTGGTAAAACTAACAAATTAGGACCCAAGAAAATATGGGTACCTAAGGATAAAATCGTACATGTGGCAGATATCTTTAGCAGCAAAGCAAAGACACCAATCATGGTACCTGGACTCTGGCTACTCACGACACATGATGGGAAAAAGGCATATGTTCCAAAGCCTGGAACTTAAGCCTGGAGGCCACGTGGGCTTTGGAGGCAATCAGAGAGGAAAGATCATTGGCTCTGGAACAGTAGGTAATGGAAATCTTCTCTCTATAAGTAATGTTTTATTAGTTGATGGATTAATGCATAACCTGTTATCCATAAGTCAATTAAGTGATAACGGTTATGATATAATCTTCAATCAAAATTCATGCAAAGCTGTTAGTCAGAAAGATGGGACTATCCTATTTAATGGAAAGAGGAAAAACAACATTTATAAAATCAAACTTTCTGAACTAAAAAGTCAGAATGTAAAATGTCTATTGTCTGTTAACAACGAGCAATGGATCTGGCACAGAAGATTGGGACATGTTAGTATGAGAAGAATATCTCAGATTAACAAACTCAATCTGGTCAGAGGACTTCCTAACTCGAAGTTCAATTCAGATGCTCTGTGTGAAGCATGTCAAAAAGGCAAGTTTGCAAAACCTGCTTTCAAATCCAAAAATGTTGTTTGCACCTCTAAGCCATTAGAACTTCTGCACATTGACTTATTTGGACCAGTAAAGACTGCTTCAGTCAGTGGCAAGAAGTATGGGTTAGTAATCGTAGATGACTATAGCAGATGAACATGGGTAAAGTTATTAAGACACAAGGACGAGTCACACTCTATTTGTTACCTTCTGCAACCAAGTTCAGAATGAAAAGGATCTTAGAATCGTCAAAGTCAGAAGTGATCATGGTGGAGAATTTGAAAATAAATATTTTGAATTATTCTTTAATGAAAAAGGAATTCTGCATGATTTCTCTTATCCTAGAACTCCCCAACAAAATGGAGTTGTAGAACGAAAGAACAAAACATTGCAAGAAATGTCCAGAACCATGATCAACGAGACTAACGTTGCTAATATCTTCTGGGAAGAGGCAATTAACACAATGTGTTACATTCAGAATAGAATCTCCATAAGACCTATTCTGGAAAAGACTCCATATTAATTGTGGAAGAACAGAAAGCCCAACATTTCTCATTTTTACCCATTTGGATGTACATGTTTTATTTTGAATACAAAAAATTATTTGAACAAGTTTGACTCTAAAGCACAAAAGTGTATTATGTTAGGATATTCTGAATGCTCAAGAGGGTACAGGGTATACAATACAGAAACACAAATTGTTGAAGATTCAATCAGTGTTAGGTTTGATGATAAGCTTGACTCTCAAAAGTCAAATTAGAATGAATTCCTTACAGGTATGGAAGTTGAACTCGGTACTGAAGACAACTCATCAAAGGCTCTCAACATAGTCACTCCCTCAACATCAGAAAGAGTCACTACAAGCAATCCAATACCTTCTGTTGATCAACTCCAGAAAAGACCATCCAGAAGCAGCATTGATCACCCAGAAGATACAATTTTGGGAAGGAAGGAAGATCCAATCAGAACAAGATCTACTTTCAGAAACTCTGAAGAATCCCTCATGGGACTGGTTTCTCTGATTGAACCAACAATAATTGATGAAGAACTTCTGGACAATGACTGGATTCTGGAAATGCAAGAGGAGCTAAATTAATTCACCAGAAATGACGTATGGGATCTGGTTCCCAAACCAAAAGGATTCAACGTCATTGGTACAAAATGGGTGTTTAGAAACAAACTGAACGAGCAAGGTGAAGTCATCAGAAACAAAGCACGACTAGTAGCACGAGGTTATAGTCAGCAAGAGGGGATGGACTATAAAGAAACCTTTGCTCCAGTCACCAGGTTAGAATCTATCAGACTTTTAATATCATTTGCTGTTAATAAAGGCATCACTCTATATCAGATGGATGTCAAAAGTGAATTCTTAAATGGCTATATAGAAGAAGAGGTATATGTGCACCAACCCCCTGGTTTTGAAAGTTCCAAAAATCCAGAATATGTTTTCAAACTAAAGAAGTCACTCTATGGTCTAAAACAAGCTCTCAGAGCTTGGTATGAAAGACTAAGTAACTTCCTGTTACAAAAGGAATTCACCAGAGGGAAAGTGGACACAACCTTGTTCTGTAAGACAGTTAAGAATGACATATTAGTGTGTCAAATTTATGTTGATGACATCATATTTGGATCCACTAAACCCTCTCTGGGAAGAGAGTTTGCTAAATGTATGCAAGCAGAGTTTAAGATGAGCCTAATGGGGGAACTAAAATTCTTTTTGGGCATTCAAATAAATCAAAATCCAGAAGGAACTTACATTCATCAAAGCAAATATGTCAGAGAACTTCTGAAGAAATTTGATCTCTCAGAATGTAAGCCCTCAAGGATTCCAATGCATCCCACGTGCATTCTGGAAAAAGAAGAGGTAAGTAAAAAGGTAGAACAGAAGGTTTATAGGGCTATGATTGGTTCTCTTCTATATCTGACGGCTTCAAGCCTTGACATTCTATTCAGTGTTTTCATTTGTGCTAGATTCCAATCAGATCCTAGAGAATCTCACTTAACAATAGTTAAGCGAATTTTCAAGTATATGAAAGGTACTGCTAATCTGGGTTTGATTTATAGAAAATCAAGTGATTACAGCTTAGTAGGATAATGTGATGCTGACTTTGCTGGAGACAGAGTAGAGCGTAAAAGCACTTCTGGAAGCTGCCAGTTTCTGGGAGAAAATATGACCTCATGGTCCAGCAAAAGATAATCCACAATAGCCCTATCAACAGCAGAAGTTGAATACATAACAACAGCTGGATGTAGTACGCAAATGCTCTGGATGAAAAGTCAACTTGAGGACTTCAATATGTTTGAGAGTAACATCCCTATCCTCTGTGACTATACTTCTGCTATTTGTCTCAGTAAAAATCCTATTTTGCATTCTAGGGCTAAGCATATAGAAATAAAACATTATTTTATTATGGACTATATTCAGAAAAGGATTCTTAATTTAAAATACATCGACACAGACCCTCAATGGGCTGATGTCTTTACAAAACTTCTTTCTGAAGATAGGTTTAACTTCATTCTAAAACATCTCAGCATGATGCTTTGCTCATAATAAACTGTTTTATTTACATATCTTAACCTTCAGAACTTTGGTTATTTTTTTCTGTGAACTACTGATCAAACTGCCTTCAGAATTTTAGAAGTACAGATTGTATCAGAATTTATGCATGAAGATCTGAGCATTTCATTTCAAGGATAGAAGTGTGTTGTTCACACAAACAAACTGTTGTCATCCACTCATCAGCTACCTTCTGAGGCTGAACACGCGTTCACTTTTCGGAAAGGTAAAAAACGCTGATTGGGTGCATTGAGACACATGTCATGGGTAACTGTTCCAATATCTTTCCGAGTCCCCTAAAATCAATTGTCATTAATGCTTATAATCGTTATTAATTATTTCTCTCTATTACAGTTTATGCTTTTCAAAAATCTATTTAAACGCAAGTTTCTCTCTTTACACTCTTTCATTTTTACTCTCTCAATACAGTCTAATTGTTTTCAGTTTGTACTTTCAAAACCCTTTCATCTTTCTTGAATTTCCTGTGTGAACATGGCTTCTTCAAGCGTCCCAAACACTAGTGCTCAGGGAACTGAATCTATGGAACAATATGAAGAACCTTAAGAACTCTTCTCACACCCATTGACAACCTGGAAGTTCTTTCAGAACTGATTGTGGATTTTGAAAGTCTTCAAGAAAATGGATTCAATCTCTCTGAAGAGGTCAATGCTTAAGGATGGAACATGTATTTTGACAGTCTTCTAGGTCCAACGTTTCCAATTCTTGTGAAAGAATTTTGGATTCATGCTTCATCCTCAAACCATCAAGTTGCTTCTTTTGTCATGGGGAAAAAGATAGTCATTACTGAAGACCTAATTGCAAGACTGATAGGGTACAATGGTGGTGGTGTAAGGTGTATAGACATGGCTGAAAGTTGTTCTGATGTTGCTTCAATTGCAAGGGAAATTTTCACTCTGGGTCTTCCCTCCAGCAAGATAAGGGATCTGAAGGATCATCACAGAATCTGGGCTAAGATAATTCTGGGATGCATCAACCACAGGAAGCCAACCAGCTCTCCTGATTACATAAACATTGATCAGCAGTTTCTGATCTACTTTATCTCCAAGAAGACTAAGGTAAATCTTGCTCACTTGATATTTAATCATCGGAGGACCAGTGTAAAGGAGACAAGAGAAGATGAGCGTACCAAAAGGGTCTGGATACCTCTTGGAAGACTCATATCAAATATTCTGACAGAGAATAGGCTGATAGAGCATCTGACTGAAGCACAAGAAATTAGCTCACTAGAAGCTACTACTGGGAAGCCACTGAATGCAAAGAATCTGAAAAAGATGAAAATTATTGAGAACATCAAAAAGGAACCCAACGTTACTTCCTTTGCAACCATCACTTCCAGAAGAATTCCTCTAGGTGATTTTCTTATGTTCTTTGAGATTGATTCCAAGCCTGAGATAATTGTCAGATATTTAGGTGCATGCAAGGCAGATGGCACTGCACCAGGGTTAAATATCCAGGACTTGCAACAGGTGGCTCCAGAAGTTGTTTTGAAGAAGAACAAGAAAAGGAAGGCAGTAGCAGAAGGATCATCCCAGCGGACTCCAAAAGCTGCTAAAAAGAAAGGTAATCCTTCTTCGGTTATTGTTTTAGAATCAATATCTATATCAACATCTGAACCCTTACCTACCCAATCAGAAATTCCAACCCCACAAACTTTTGATGATTTTGACATAGGGTTTGATCCCTCAGAAACTCTAAGTCTTAGATAAACTCACTCCCTTCCTATCAATCCAAATATTGAATCAACTCAACCAGAACTTGCAAAAAGTTCTGTCAAACATTGACTCTTTTGACCAAGATATTTCAGCTCCCACACCAGAAAATCCAAATCCTCTAATCCCAGACAATCCAAATTCCAAAACTACAACAGAAGCTCCACAACCAGATATTCCACTACCAGATATTCCTCTCTCTCCACAACCAGAAATACCACTACCTCTCTCTCCACAACCAGATATTCCTCATCCACCATTTCCACAACCAGAACAATCACAACTAGAAGTTCAAACTTCTGAGAACCAACCATCTGAGACCTGTGAACCAGAACCTCACAATGTTCAATCCAACCAATCTGAAGAACCTACTTCAGATTCAGATACAATCCCTATTCCAGGAATCACTGAACCTCTGGCCATCCGTTTGCCCCTCACCATCCTGGACATTCCATAAATTCCTTCTTCTCTGGAATCAACACCACCAAATTCCCCAAACAGTCCAATAATGATACCAGACTCTCCCACTCCCTCACCAAAGAGAAAACCAACAGACAATGTAAGACTTGTCATTGATCCAACTGTCTTTGAACGTTTAGCTACTATATCTCACAAAACCAAAACTGCCATTCCAAAACCAACACCATTTGAAACCACACCATATGTTGGTACTAGTTTGTTGATGTTTGAAACAGAAATGCAGAAATGGATAACCTCCTTGCAGCAAGCTAGTCTAAAGATGACTAATCCTGCTACTTCTGATTATCTTTGGACAAGTTTCAGAAAATGGATAAGTTCTGAAACACATAAGCTGCAAGAACAGAGCTATGAACAAGTTCAATAGAATTCCAGTGATCTGCTAAAGGTTTTTGAAGACTAAGTTCTTAGCCAACTTCTCAAGGAAGAGATTCTCCCTCTAGATAATGCTCTCTGGTCAGAACATCGTCTCTCAGAAAAAGTTCAACCAGAATCAGAAGTTCTCACTCTGACTGCTGCTCTAGATGAGATGATCTCAGTAGAGGAATTGGTTCAAAATGATCAAGTTGCAGAATGCTCTGAGAAGCATCCAGTTACTGAAGAATCTCCAGCTCCTTCCTATGAAAGGCAAACTTTGGAAGAATTGAAGAGAGCAAATGTTGTCATTCAGGAAAGGTTGGACAAACAGGATGACACAAACAAAGAAATCAAGAGCATTTTGAGCAAACAAGAGGAAACCAACACCCAGATCAAGGGCTTGCTGGAAGCTTTGCTCACATGCCTTCCTCCTCCCTCTTAGATTCTCTTTTGTTTTTAAATATGTTTATCTGTAACGTTTTGTTTTACATTGCTTCTATTATGAACTTCTTATCATTGCTTCTTATTTTTAATATAAATCCTTTTTAGCTCTGATTATATAATCTTTTTGATAACTGACAAAAAGGTGGAGAGAGTAAGATATTCTCAATAACGGATTACTGAGACAGAAGTCTCAAACATTCTGAACTACTTAACTTCTTTCTTTTGAAAAGCTTGAACAGGTACAAAACTCTGATGAAAGATGCAGTTAAACTCTGATGCTCAAAGACTCAAGGAATTTAAGGGAAGTAATCAACTCAGGGGGAGTTTTTCTTCTTTATTATATACGTTTTATTCTTTATTTTTTTAATTGAAAAATCTGGTTTTTGTCATCATCAAAAAGGGGGAGATTGTTAGAACATAGTTTGATTATACAACCCTTGGTTAGAGTTTTGATGATAACAAATACAAAGAATACATATACAAAGAACAAATATGCTCCTTAAAAATATGTTTTGTATATGCAGATGTTCTGATCAGATCAGCATCAGAAGATCAGCCATATGTGCTACACGCTGAAGCTATCAGATTATACGCTGAAGATTGATGACCAGAATCTGCGCTTAATCAAGTAAACTCTGACTCTGAACAAGAACATATCAAACCAAGTCATCAACATTCTGAAGCATCATCAGCAGTAAGGAAAGAAGACTTTGAAGCGTTACTGAACATTCAAGACAGAATTAATGCCAACGGCTTTCTTCAGACAAGATCTTCTCCAAAAGGAAAGTGTGTTATTAACATTAAACTTGCTTTATGGACAACGTCATTATATTGTCTATATAAACAAGTCTGCTTGCAAAGAAGCACGCACATACGCACACAACAATTTGCTAAGAATTCCAAACCACGCATATTCAAGCTCAAGCAAATTCAATCCATATTCTAAGCTTAATCTGTGTAATTTATCACAGTTGTGATAAACTATTTTGTTAGAAAACATCAACACATTTTGTTCATTTATATTGTAAAAGAAATTCCTTGAGATTAACCGGATTGTGGTTGTACTCAAGAAGACTTTAACAGTTGTTAAAGTAGCTGTTGTAATCTTTTGAGATTAGTGGATTAAGACCTCGTTGGAGAGAGGCGAAATCACCTTGACGGATGGACTGGAGTAGTTTGAGATCAAACGAACTAGGATAAAAATATTGTGTCATTAAGTTGTTTTAGATCCAAGTTTTTCAATTCAACCCCCCCTTCTTGTGTTTTTCACATCTTCAATAATGACCCCTACTCCCTAGTCCATCATTCTATCTCAAAAGCTACACTACGTGGCTTACGAAGTAAACATCCTCCGAACTTTTGTCTCCCTGCGAGTCGAGGAGAAGATAAACTTTCTCCGTAAACACACTCCAATCTCCACTCGAGTAGTCGCGTATAAAAATGACCATGTCCCTCGATGTGAAGGGGGACCCCGGAGAAACTATGCTCACCATATGGGGAAGTTAGTCTTAAGTCATAACTCCTTTTCTTAGGAGCAACGATTTGGGTGGATCCTGTTCTAGACCGGGCCTGCACTTGGCCCAAACATCATACAAAGCACAATCCAACCATTCTGCAGAAGAAAGCAAGCACGAGAGAGTCTGCCCTTGACCATGTCGGGCAGTGATTCCACTCCTCTCGTTGACCAAGATATGTCTTTCGGAGACAATCTCATGAATGATGAGGAGGACCAACGACACTCAGAAGATCCTCGCAAGCACCCTCCTCGTAGGGTTGGAACCCAACGCCCCTGAATGTCACGGAGTTCTCTTGACCTCGAAAACACCATATCCACGTCCTCCTGATTATTTGGAGGAGTCCATTTAGATTGGAGACCATGTGTTGGCCTCCACTACACACGTAGGACTTGACATTCTCCATTTTGGGCCTGCTTGATTATCCCAACAATGGGGACATTGGCCCAGCACTGGGGGCTATAAATACCCTCTCACTTGAGAGAGCCAGGTATTCATTCATTCATTCACCCACACCCTCACACTTACTTGTATTTACTTTGAACCTTACTTTGGCATCAGAGTTCCTTGTAGATACCCCCCCCCCCCCATTTCAAATTCAACCAATGCTCGACTTAAAGCTCGCGGACCTTAACAATCCCTTCTGATCATGTACGATCAGTAGTTATGATTGTTATAATGAGTTTCAAAAAGTTATGAAATGGATCACATGTTATGAAAGATATGATAATGGATTACATGTTATGAAAGAGATGAATTGTCAAGCACCATTATTGGAACAACAAAAAGATATAGTAGGAAGAAAATATTATTCTTTCATGTTGATATGTGAAAAATATGTCATTTATCATAATTATCATAGTTACTGAAAAAATTGTCTGTTATGATTTCATTGTCTACACTTTTCACAGTTTATATCCAACTTTTTAAAGAAAAAATAGAATATTACACTTCCTGGATTTCGTCCTGATGAGGTTAAAAACTTAAAAAACCAGTAAGAATTATCATTCTTTGTTTTAACCTTATGCTTAAGCAAGCATTAATTGACTAATTTTCTTTTGAATTTCATATTCTTGGCTTATATTTTGTGACGGTGTTTGCAGCTTTCAACTGATATTCACAAGGAGTGCATATCGGTTGTAAGATAAATTAATTATTTTCTTTCTTAATCAGTTATATATAACTTGTGGCAGCAGTGAGAGTGTGTCTAATTCTTCAATATTCCTTCACTATTTATCTTGATTTGATTGTTCAGCATACTAAATAGTTACTTGTGTGATTTATATTCCTCTTGACCAATGAAGTTTAGCATCAACTCATTTAGAATACCAGAGCTTACATTGAGGTTCCTGAAACTACAATTGTCTGTTCACTAATGGTATAAATAAATTTTTCCGATATGGAATTAAAATCATAAAGTAATTGAAGAAAGTAAGCTTGCATTTTGTCAGCACTTTTATTTACCCTTGGACCATCGAAGTGATTTTGCCACCGACATTGCTCTGCAACTTTAGAAAAATCTGTGTTCCTCTTAAAATATTTCTTCACTGTCTTTGAACTCTTCCATGCCATATATATGTGTGTTGGGAATGGTGCATATGGTTATAGTGTAAATATACCCAAAAAGTATAACAAAATAAATTTGTCCTCTATTTTTGTGTTAGTAACAAATTTTTTCTTCTTGAAACATTATTTTCTCCAGTTATTTCAGAGCATTTTCCGTCATCCATAATAATTTAAATGTGGATTTAACTTTGCAAAGTAGTGATTTTTATTTTGGTTCGACACTTGGAGACGTTGACATCCAAAGACACTAATTTCATAGTATATATGTTGTACCCCAAAAATTTTCCTCTCATTTCTCAAGGCATTTCTCACAAAGGATTCTCAAAAATTCAAGCTTACACAAGTACAATTGGATTTTTCGGCATCAAGTTAAAGAGGAAATTGTTAAAAAGGGCAAAGAAGATTAAAATATTTATTTTTGACAAATTGAAGGAAAAACAATCTTCATTCTATTTTACATCTTTCGATTGGGCACTTTGGCTCCTTCGATGCAAGCTTTGGTTACACCCTTCGTTTGAGCATTAGATTTCTTTTGGGAAAGTTCATCTCCTGCTTCGATTGGGCACTAGACTTCTTTTGGACAAGTTTGATTCCAGCTTCGTTGGAACATTTTAGTCTCCTTGTGAAAGAGTAATATACATCTTTCGTTTGGCCATATAAGCCTCTTTCCTACATGTTTGCCAAATTCACAAGGCTGAATTTCCCACCATGCTAGCATGCACAAGGCCAAAGTCTCCCTTTAAACAACTTGATTGCAAGCTTCGACAGGGCAACACTTATCTTCAAATAGCTTCAATTCACAAGGCAAAAATCCTCCTGCTGATGTCCTTCGATTCAAGAGGCAAAGGCCTCTTTTTAGGTCTCCTTTGATTGCACATTTTGCCCCTCCTGTATGCCTCTTTCGTTTGAGGCATGTGGCCTCCTTAGACGCATGTTTTGGTCACACCCTTCATTTGAGCAAAGGCCCCTTTTCATGTTTGCTTGGAGTCACAAAGCAATATCCTCCTAAAGCTTTCCTTCGATTCAGAGGCCTTTGACCCTCTACATGACCCCTTCGACTCACAAAAACCAAGACTCCCTTCAGTCCAGAATGTACAAGGCAGAAAGCTCCCCCATGGCTGGAATCCGTAAGGCAATAGCTACTTTCATGCTAGTTTTGACTGGGCAGTATCCCCCTTAGAATTAGTTTGCTTCAATACACTATGACGCATGGCCATTGTCTCGCTCGAAACAAGCACCATGATGGCACATTCGAAGGACTTTCCAGACATGCCTGGATGTCCCAATCAAATGACATGTTTCGTTGATCCGCTCCATGAGCATGTATTTAGACCATTCGAAGGAACCCATAAAAGGCCTGGTCGAAAGACACCTATTTAGGCCCCTTCAAAGGATACCATAATGAGCCATTCGAAGGACACTTTGATCTGAAAACAGTAATGTTGTTGAGGATCTGGTTGAAGGATAGGGCTAGGGGGTCAAAGCAAAAGGTTGATATTCCCAAAGGTACTTGCTGACCAAGTCCCATGCGCTGCCAAAGTTTAGGCCTGATACACTAGCTATAACACTCGAAAACTGCTGCACGGCAGTCCTGCAACACTGCCTTTGTTCTTGCACCAACTTGGCATACGAATACTTCCCCTCGAAAGCTACAAGAACAACATACCATTTTTGTTTAATCTTTTTGTTTTCCCTCCTAAAATATCAGCCAAAATATCCTATAAATATGAGCCTCCACCACACATCTTAGGGGCCCCTGGATAATTGCAAGAAAATCCTTGTTGTGAGAAATTCCTCAAAACTCTCAAACACCATCCAATTTTTTTTCAAATATTCCAAACACTTCTAAAAACTCATCCCCCTTTGTACACTAAGTGAATCCTTTGATTCACTCCCCAAGTGACCAGATAACTAACCTTCGACCCACTCGCCCAACCAGAATATAAAAATATTTTGATTCACTCTCTTACCTGTTATATAGTAACCTTCGATTCACTCATGTACCCTTCCTTTGATTCAGTGACTATGCAAGCAAGGTAGTAACTGGACTACTCTCAGGAAGGCCCCAATGAACTTCCATTCACGGCCAAGGAAGGCACTTGCAGTTTCCTTCGAATTAAGCGCTTCAAGAGGTAAGTTCTCTTTAAACTTAGGAACTATTTCATTTAAATATCATGTGTACATACCAATTAAGATAAAATGTAGATATTTCATCTAGGGAGCTTGACCATGTTTTAACCTTCGATTCTGTTTTCCCATATGTTGAAAATCTCAACCTGACTAGTTAGGCTTTGGACTTTGAGACCCAATAATTTTTGTGATAACCCCTTCGCCTGTAGCTTTTTAAAGTTACACTTGAATGTTGCATTTTAAAAGTTTAAAACAAGTTCTCTATATCCTTCAATTGACTAAGTACTCAAGCCTTTCGAATCACAACTTGAGGGCCTAGCATTCCTGCAGTCGAAGGAAGCAGCAAGGAGCCTGAGGCGAAGAGTGCACCTCACGTTAACCCCAGACCTCAAACGAAAGAATTAGCCAGAAGGGTAATCATGCTAACTTCTAGCTCCCAATCGAAAGGAACAGCAAGGGGTTAAATTGAAAGACATGACCTTGCTGACTCCAGGCCCAAATCGAAGGAAGCTAAGAAGGGAAGAATCAAAGAGTGTGGCGGCCTGAATCGAAAAAAGCCCATTTTGCTTTCTTTATTTTATTTTTTCTTTATATTTTCTTGCTATTCAATATGGTTGTAATAGTGCATGATTTATTTTTTCGCATTTTTATTGCTTTTGTACAAATGTCAGTAACTAGGATGTATGGTAAGATAAAAACCAACAAGTAGACAACCTAAAATTCAAAGTCAAAATGCATGCAATCAAACACATTATTCACACACATGCACCCCTAGGATAATCTCACTTGTTGCCTCAAAAAAATAGTCATGTCCCTTGAATATAGGTGTTTTAGAAAAGTCTCTTGATAAAAGATCGTAGTCCCTCGATGACCCTTAATGTTCCCTTCGGTAAACAATATAGTTCCTAAAAAAATTGCTAAAATGTCCCATAAGTTGCCTTCTATGACTATACAAAAGTCCCACGCCCGTCCCTTCACATCCAATGATGGGGCTTCTTACCAAATCAATGGTAAGATAGCAACATCTAAAGGAGAAGGAAAAGAACATAGACCTTTTGAGTAGGTAGGATGCTCCTAGTTGCTCGCTTTCTCACAACAAAAACACTTTATACACCAACACTTTCATTTGAAACATTTCCAAAAGACAACGCTTTTTATACGCGTTCTTATAGAAACTAGAACAATTACAAAGACACTTTTCAAAATACTTTCAAAGCCCACACCACAAGCACATTTTTAAACAAAAGCAAGTGATCTAGCAAGCAACTAAGAGCTCGTAGGTAACTACGGATGAAAGGGGTGATAATTCCTTCCCTTTTCATAACCTACCCCCCGAACTCAATAAATAATCTCGAAGGGTCTTTCCTGTTCTTTTCACCCTTTCCTTATTGAATAAAAGAAAAGTCGGTGGTGACTCTTGATATCCGCAACAATTGCGATCAAATGCAAAACACCCAAGTCAGTTCTCCCACCGTATTACAGAACTGGAGACTCTGCTAGGTAAACTTACATAAAAGTGGGGTTACCTTAGGGCTAAATCACCTTTACTTGCTTTCTTTGTTTGATTTGATTGCTTTTCATTTTTGGGTCCTTGTTTGGGTTATTGTTAAAAATCTTATACCCGGATCTGGGGCACCTTTTTAGGTAAGTAGCAATAAATCATAGAAGTTGTACGGCATAGACCGATATGGACAAAGTGATAGCTATGTTTGCTTAAGGAAGCCCAAGAGTTGACCAGACAAACTCACTCTTAAGGCAAATGTACCTCAAACTAGGGTTTCCATTTTCATCAAGATGGGTGAACTCCAAAGGCCTCATATGCTCTCCATGGTCCTAATATATTCTCAATACCCTCCATATCAAATTTCAAGCCTTGCACAAGATTTTTGGTCAACATCAACATTTTGAAGTGAATTTCATCATTTGATCAAGGGTTGCTCATGATTCTTCATGGAATGCCCCAAATTTATCAAAACCCACAAGTTTCTAAATTAGGGTTTCTTAGGAAAAGTCAACCAAACTTTGACCAAGCATAACTTCCTCATACTTTATCAGAAATTTTCCATCCAAGGCCCATTTTGAAGAGGTTGCAATTCCCTACAATTCATCTTCATCCCACAAGTTCAAAATATGCACTCATCAAAAGATATGAATTTCTACATTATAGGTCCTTTTGAAAAGTCAACAAAAATACCTTCTGGGTCAAGGCTTCTTACATGAATATGGAATACCCAATTGAAATGAGACCAAAAGGGTTGCTTAGGGGACATCCTAATATTTCTAAAAAGTAAAATAATATCTCTCTAGGGTTAAAATTGGAGGAGATATGCCTTGTCAAAGTTGACCTTTTTTATAAAATTGCCAAAAGTCAAATATGCTCAAAAGTGCATTTTTTTACCAAATGGCCTTAGCATTTCATGATTGCACCTCACTTGTAGCATGGTCCACGAGCAAAATATTCACCCACATGTCATTTGCTTCATTTTCCATTTTATTTTGACTTTTTATTAATTAAAAATTGAATAAAATCAAATAATTGGTAAATAATCTCAAAGATATGTTTTGATATGATTTTTTGATAGGATCTCAATCAAATTATGCCGAGATATCAAGACCAAATCGAATAAAGCATGGTTGGTACAAGATTGGCATGATTTGGCTTGATATAGAAAGATATCATACAAGGATTAAGACCAAATCAAATATTCATAATGGACCAAGATTTAGCTCGTTTTTGTTGACCTAATGTATTCCATTACATATACAAAACATATCCAATGCACAAAAAAAAAGGTTTTGCAGTCGTGAAAGAGCAAGAACAAACTCAAAAAAGTAGTCAAAAAGTAGGGATCGAATTTCACTCCACATGACCTTTCAAAGCAATTTAAGGCCAACAATCGCATCCTGGGCGTGCACTGAAGTTGTCCCAATCATTTGCAAGGCCTGAAGCATCAAGAATCGTGCGTTGCAACTCATACGGTTTTCCCTTTATTTCAAATTAGATTACTATGATTCTTGCATCATAAACATGTTTTAATGGTATGTATGTGTTTGTTATCATGTTTGCAACGTATTGGATTGGTTTAATTGATGTTTTAGCGCATATATTGATAGTTGCCATTGCTAGGGTTTGAGGTCGTATTTTAGGGTTTCTTGATACAAGTACAATTAGGCCCAAAGAAGGATGCCATCATACTCGTGAGATCAAAACGAGTTGATATATATGCTTGGAATTGATTTATATTGCTTGTAGTAGATTTTGGAAATTTACAGGTTTGTAGCCATGGAAGCTTGGCCGTAGGTAAAAGTCCCTTAGCTAACACGACAGAGGGTTGAGGAAGATAACAACGTGGCTGACCACCATTGGGCAATTTGAATATTCGCGTTTTTTCTGAAGCTCGTGGCCAGTTTTCATTATTTTGCTTCCGTTTCAATATTATAACAAATAGATACAGGTGGCCCAGTGGTGAAGCGTGTCGTTGGAAAGGTAGAGGACCTGGGTTCGATCCCAGGTCCCACCATTTTCTTGTTTTCTAACTTTATAACTACAAATCCTATGCATACACGTCCCAGGGGCATACCATGCACTGTCACCATCTAGCCAACGGTACCCTTATCAATCCAATCCAACGCCCATGCAAGAAAGGACCACGGTGCACCAACGGGAGGAGGCATCATGGAATCCAAGGCGTTGACTTGGCTCAGCACATCTTGGGCTCAATAATTCAGTGATACACCCCCCTAATTTCTTCATTACAGGCCCAATCTAATTTCTTTTATTTAGTTATTTACTTTCACAAATTAATTAATTTTTTTTATCATCTACAAAGAACCATAAAATCACAAAAAACACCTAAAAATCGTTTTTTTTTTTTCATAAAATAGTTATTTTATTTAATTAATTTATTTAGTTTAAATTAGGTTAATTTAATTCCTTTTCATAATTAAAACTAATTAGAAATTAGGGTTGTAAATAATTAATTTTTCTCGAAAAAATAACCAAATTATTTTTCAATTAGATTTTAGGTCTCTTAATTAATTATTCGCATTTAATTCGTCGCGCGTATTTTAATTACCTTTTAAATTATTATTGTAACTGTTTCAAGGTTGTAATAGATTTCATTGAGGGTTTTTTAATTTCCGCATTTTTTTCCAGTTAAATAATTCTGTATCTGCGAAAGCCATGCAATAGTTAGGATTTCTATTTCCGCACTTTAAATTTCCATAATTATTAACTGTTAGATTTATGCTAATAGGATTGTATGGCAAGAATATTTGAAAATTAAAACGGTAGATAACCTAAATGTGCAAAGACAAATTAATTGAAAAATATCACTTGCACATGCTCACTCCTAGGGTTTACTCCACTTCGGTTGCCTTCGGTTAAGCGGTCATGAAGTATAGGGTTTGTTAGTGGTCGTCCTCTAGCCTCGAAAGATCTCAAATGACTCATTCGAATGTTACCTCGGAAATAGATCTTTAAGGCTTTAGGATGATTACTAACACCTCTTAACATTGCTTTTGTGACCGTATTTGTCCCTTCGAACGTCCCTTAAAACTCCAACAACGATGCTACCTATTCCTTAATAATGGGATAGCGCTGTCTAAAGGAAAATGAACAGTTTTTTTCCGAGTAGGTAGATTAACTCTTATGTACTTGCTCAAACAAATAAAATTTTCACACAAACACCTTTCAAAACAATTTTCAAAACAACTTCGTCACATCCTTGAGGACTGATACAAGGGTTATCAAGAAGTAAAACTTTTTCAAAAAAACAAGCACACACAAGCAATTTTAAAATGAGCAAGTACCTAAGAGCCCATGGAAAACCATGGATAGAAAGGGTGATAACACCTTCCCTTTCTATAATCTACCCCCTGTACTCAGAATATCTCGAAAAAAGGTTTTTTTTCTGTTCTTTTTCCTTTTCCATGATTGGATGAAATAAAAGTCGGTGGCGACTCTTGCTTACCGCGACATTTGCGAACAAAAAATGCAAACCAGTAAAAATAGTCGGTTCTACCACCGTATCACAGAAAATGGAGACTCTGCTGGGGATGAATAAAGTGGGGTATACCGTAGGATCTAGGTCATTTCAAATTGCTTTCTTGTTTGTTTGCTTTATTCTTAAAGGGTTTTGCTTGGGTTACTATAGATCCTACATCCGGATCTGGGGGAACTTATTAGGTAAACAAAAATAGATCGTGGAGACTGTACGGCATAGACCGATATGATTTAAGTGATGGTTGTGTTAGTGTGACACTTTGGTTTGTACCGGTATCCTTCGTGGGGAAATGAGGAGAATATGGGGCTGCTGCGTGTTGTCATGAAGCACTAACGGACCTTAGAACCTTAGTTGAACAAACTTGGCCATTAGAAAGTAGTGAGAATTCCGGCCTCAGTGTAGAGCTAAGGAATGGTTGATACTCGATGCTACACTCATTGAGATCCGACTTTCGGGATATTTCGGCCTCAAGAAAAGATTGCTTGAGCAGAGACAATGCCCGATAAAGGATGGTCAGTGATATTGAGATCCCTTAGAACCCAGTTACTCTTTAAGACAAGTTTGAATCCAACTAAACTTCAAAAGGGTATGACCTTTAACCTCATGCAGGCCTTAAACCTAAGGACTTAGTGTGATTTGTCTGTATTTGCTATACCTGTGGTTTATCATGACATCATGCATCATAACATAGCATTCATTCTTATTGCACTAACCATTTCAAAGAGCAAGGCAATTTATCTTTGTTCTTGTTTTGCAGATCATGGCTTCCGTTTGTAGAAACACCATCCGAATCAGATTTGTGAAGATACCTTCCCAACTCAAAGAGCTAGTATCAAAGGTTTCTGAAACTTCTGCGTTCACTAAGAGACATGGTCGACTTCTCAACCTGGTTACTTCAAACTTTGATGAAAAGATGATGAGTGTACTCTTTCAGTTCTTTGATCCCAAGCACCACTGCTTCACCTTTCCAGACTACCAGTTGGTGCCTACCATGGAAGAACTCTCTCAGCTGTTGAATATACCCATTCTTGAACAGTTGCCTTTCACATGTCTAGAAGAAGTTCCTAAGCCATAAGTCATTGCCTCAACTTTGCATCTGAAATGGGCCGATATGGTATCCAATTGGGAAACAAGAAGCGGAGTCAAGGGTTTTCTAGACAAGTTTCTGATAAACAAGGCCCAACTGTTTTGGGATGATATGGATTTTCAGGCTTTTGTGGAGGTCTTGTCTCTCCTAATCTATGGTTTAGTCCTATTCCCTAATCCCGACTCATTCATAGATGTGAATGCAATCAAGATCTTCCTCTCTCGCAATCCTGTGCCTACCTTGCTCGGAGATATTTTGCACACTCTCCATACTCGTACCATGAAGAGAAGAGGGGTTCTTTTTTGTTGCATGCCATTGCTGTCGAGGTGGTTTATTTCTCACCTCCCTAAGTCCATACTGAAGAATGAATAAGGTTTGGCTTGGTTGCAAAGGATAATGTCACTCGCTCATATGGATATTCTCTAGTGTTCCCGAGCTATGGAAAACATTGTTATTATTGACCGTTGCAGGGAGTACCCTAATGTCCCATTACTTGGAATCAGAGGGGGCATAACCTACAACCCTTGTTTAACTCTGTGACAATTTGGTTACGCTCGAACAGATGGTCCCCACGAGTTACTTATTGAGGGCATTGTATCCAACTACGAGGATGATGGTCACAAGTATCGCCGGAGGTTCATACGAGCTTGGGGCATGGTAAACCGATCTCATGCCAGGGTTTTAGGGCCAAAGGCTTCCATTCCTATGGAACCTTACCTCCAATGGGTACGAGCTCGCTCCCAGAAGCTTATGATGCCCTATGTGGCCGTTTTACCAATGGTTGTGGAGCCTACAACTGAAGAAGGTATTCCTTACACGGTTCTATATCCTTATATGCCGACTGATCTTGGAGAGTTACAGAGGTATTGGATTCAGTAGAAGAACGAGTAGGACAATTACAGAGATCAGTTCCATGCTCAAGAGAGGAAGGTTTTAGAACTCACAAAGCAACTCCATGAAGAAAGACGACTCAATGCTTATCTCAGCACGAAGAGGAAGCATTCATGGGAATTTTGATTTCTTTTCTAGTTTTAGCTTTGTTTTTAATTGTAACGCCTAAAAGGAATTTGAACTTTGAATTCAGCTAATAAAATCTTTGCTTTATTTTGGTTTTCAAATTTAAATTTCCCAAAGTCTTTGAAATCATTGCATACGCCTCACATTCATAGCATTGCATGTACAGGTACCATTACGGGTTTCTCATCTCCTTCGATGTTTATTGCAGTAGAAATGTCTTCCGAACAAAGCATCAAGGACCTTCAGGCACAAAATTCCCAGTTCCAACAAATGTTCATAAGTCTGGAAAAAGGGCAGGAGGATCTGAAAGCCCTCATCCTGAAAGAGAAAAAGAAAAAGAAGAAGGTTGCTGGTATTCTGAATATGGGCAGAAGGTTTGGAGAGCGGTTAAAGCGACAAGTCGATTTGACCTCTTCATCCAAGGAAGTGGAGAATCAAGAAGAAGAAAAGGATCCCAGTCTTGCAGTTTCTGACAATGATACCGACTACAATGATGAGCAATATCCTCCTACTGACGGTAAATACAAGCAGTTGGAAGATCGTTTCAGTGCCATAGAAGTTCAGAGGATACCTGGGCTGGATTTCGAAGAATTGGGATTGGTGTAGGGATTTGTTATACCCCAAATTTTGCCCTCTCACTTATCAATAATTTCCTCACAAGATCTCTTTGGCTCAAGACTCCATTAGGGTTTGACTAGCTCAAGACAACTCCTCATGCACTGATGACCAAAATTAGGGTTTGAGTTTGCACAAGGATTTTTGGACTATCAATGCTTCACATGACTTTCAAGGATCATTATGGACCCCCAAGATTATTCATGTCAAGTTTCAAGCTTTGAATCACACTTTTGATCAATCAATTGGACAATTGACCTAAAAATCAACTGTATTGGGGAAAAAGTCAACCATGTCCAATTTACAGTCAAACTTCATAAATTTTTATCCACATAAACATATTAGACTCATATGTATCATTTTATCAAGTGTGGACCACAATTCCTCAAGAAATTTGATCAAATCTTCCAAAGGGCAAAATGGTCAAAATTAAGGTTTTGACTAAGAAAGGGCAATTTCTAATTTTTGACCTAGAAAATGATCAAATGGTTTGAAGAATGATTTCAAGAATTCAATTAAATAATCTTTACCTAATGACATGGTTCAAAACATTACATATCCATTGGATTAACAGATGAATTTTGCAGTCAACTGATCAAAAGTCAACTGTACACTGAAAAGTCAAACTTTGACTTTTTGGTCAAAATAAAGTGCCAAATATCACAATTCATCAAAACATGTAAAAATGTGAAACTTGTTCATCAAGAAACCAAGGATTTAATATTTGGTTTTGGAAAGTTGAAAATTTTAACTTAGAAATTTTTCTAAGTATAGAAAATTTCTTATTTTTTCTCAACTTTGAGCCAAATTTTCACCATGATGCAAGATGATTCAAAGGAAACTTCCAACATGAAAGTTGTAGATCTCCATGAAATCTACAACTTTTCTTCCCACACTTTCTCCTAAAAATGTTTGGATCTCTATATATAATTTTGTGAATACATGCTCATGACCTAAAATAACTTAGTGAAATTTTGCCCTAGTTAGGCAGTTTTTTTACCTAACTTCATGGCAATTATTCACATAGTTCCAAAGGAAATTTCCAAAAGCATTTCATATATGGGTTGTAGAGAACATTGCAAGCTTTCCAAAATTTAAAATAACTACTTGAGATCATTCTTGAGTAGGGAGAATCGAAGAGATGAAGTTGGTGATTTATCACTTTGATTTCAAGCCATTTCATTAAGAACAAAATTAAAATCCTCAAGCATGCTGAACAAATCTTACTTTGTAGGCTCCTAACTTGACTTTCACTCCATAATTAATTATTTTCACAGTTTTTGGAAGCTTTTAGCCAAGTATTGAATGCATTGTACAAGAACAATTCCATTTTTGGCACAAAGGTGTCATTTCCATTTTGATAAAGCACAACTTTTGCAATTTTCCACTCCTTGAGCCTTGCACTTGTTTTCTCTGCACACAAGAAAAGACAAAACCAAAAGCAACTTGCCTGAAACATCTACCAAACCAGACCATGCTTGTACAACACTTAGGGACTTGTCTCCTCACTTTTCTTCAAAAGCAAGTAATAGAGCCAAAAGGCTATAACTCAGAAATCTTGAGAAAGCTTGGGGTCTAACCTTTTCCATACTAATAGACAAGTGTATTGCAACCTAAAACACGAATGCTAAGACTCAGAAACTCTCCCAAACACTTTGACATTGAAAATCTGCCATAGCTTGACATATTTGCACCATACATAGCCATCTCAAAAACCACTCGTGCGTTTTGAATTTTAACCACCTAAACACTTAATATACATCATATCTAAGTGTTCTAGACCCTTGTTCCCTCACTGTAACTCCTCCTCCTCCATCTGCCATTTTTACATATCAAGCTTGTAGGTTGACTTGAGTAGGGAGATTCAGGAACTTTAAAGGCAAAGTAAGGATTGGAATACACTCACAGAGGTTCAGGCAAGCTAAACAGATTCTCAGGCCTTCTGAAAACTTTCTCAAACTCCATTCACGATCTCAACTGAAAGAGGTAAAAACTCAAACTTCTATCTCTTCATACAAGCATCCTTTGGTCTTGATTTGTGAAAACAAAATATAGATATCCTTGCACTAAAGCCAACCATGTTCATAGATTTCATTTATATTCATTGTGTATAGAGAATTTTGGATTTGAATTTTCTGTAAAAATTAGGTTTCAAATTAGGGAAAGCAAAATTAACTTTGATCTTTGACTTTTAGTTTACATAAGATATATGGTTGAACTCGTGAGAAGAAACACTGTAATTTTCATGTTTGGACTTTCCATTTTCATGGAGAAGTGAGAGAGATACAGGTGGTCCGGCCATGGCTCAAGGTTGAAGATGAAGTTGCCTTCAGGGGGCGTTTTCTAATATATATTTATGCCTTTGTTTATATGAACGGATGTACAGCCACCCAAGTGGTAAGGCAGCACGCAAAAATGCTATAAGTCATGGATTCGAGCCTTAGTGCCTGCCTTTTGCAATTTTTTCATGTTTTTCCAGTTTTTTTTTGTTTGTTTGGCAGCGCGGGCTTCTGAACTTTGGGCCTTGTTTTTTTTTTCTAACCTCCTGCCTCTTGATTGCTTGCAGCACCCCCTGGCCCATATCATTTATTTATTTTATTTTTTGTTTTTATTTTTATTTTCTTAAAAAATATTTTCTTAATATTAAAACTCATAAAAAATATAAAAATGCTAGATTTATATTTTGGTTCATTTTATTTTATTTTTCTCATAGAAAATATATATTTTTAGTTACATATCATATATTTTTTATAATAAACTTGTAAATTAATTTATAACTAGTTTGATATATATATATATATATATATATATATATATATATATATATATATATATATATATATATATATATATATATATATATATATATATATATATATATATATATATATATATATATATATATATATATATATATATATTAAACATATTATTTTTATACAAAAAGACCAAAATACCTCATAAATACCATATATTATTTTTCAAGACAAAAAATGCAAAATTACTTACCTTTTCTTAAAGAAATTTATTTTATTTTAATCAAATAGAATTAGGGTTTATAAAAAAATCTTTTCTAAAAAAATAATTTCTTTTCCTAATTAATTTGAGATAATCTTGATTTATTTATTAGGTTTAGGTTAAAACTTTTTCCACATAAAAAACCAAACAAAATCTTCTTTGCATTCCTACATCTTTGCATATTTAATTTATCTTGTATATTATTTATTCCAATATTTGTAGATATTCAATTTGGTTGTAATAGATTAATTAGGTTTATATTATTGCAATCCCCATTCATAAATTGTATATCCCCCTCCCACAAATGTTGTAATAGCGTAGGATATTTAAATTTCGCAATTTATCGCTTTTATATAACATGCTAGTAATTAGGATTTGTATGGCAAGATAAAATCAATCAAATAGAAAACTCTAATTCAAGACAAAAACAAACATGAAATGACACACTTGCACACAACAACCCCTACGGTTACTCCACTTGGTTGCCTTATACAAAAATGGCCATATTATGCATGTAAAGTATCTTAGCAAAACAAACAAATACAAGATCATAGTCCCTCGATGACGCTATTCAAAGTTGCCTTACAAAAATGATCTTAGTCCCTAAAAAATGCTAAGATACCTTGCAACATTGCTAATCATGGTTATACGATGACCCACGCCCGTCCCGTTTACATTCAAAGATAGGGTTGCTTACCAAATCAATGGTAAGATAACAATATCAAAGGAAAAGAAAATGAACAAGAAATACATTTGAGTAGGTAGATTACTTTTAGTTACTTGCTCCATTTCAAAACAAATATCCTTGCAATTTTCAAAATAAACACACACATTTCCAAACATCTTACAAACTTGAAAACATTTTCAAAAGATCAAACACTTTGTATACATTCTTACGAACAAGAATCATTACAAAGTTTGCCTAAACAATGACCTCTTTACAAAATACTTTCAAAAAACCACACAAAGCACAATTTAAAACAAAAGCAAGTGATCTAGCAAGTAACTAAGAGCTCCTGGAAAACCATGGATAAAAAGGGTGCTAATACATTCCCTTTTCATAATCTACCCCCAAACTCAAGAAATAATCTCAAAGGTCTTTCCTGTGCTTTTTCACCTTTCCTTTTGGATAAAATAAAAGTCGCTGGCGACTCTTGCTAACCACAACATTTGCGATAAAACACAAAATAATCAAGTCAGTTGTCCCACCGCATCACAGAACTGACGACTCTGCTGGGGAAAATTCTAAAACTGGGGTTACCTTAGGGATTAAATTACATTTACTTGCTTACATTGTTTGACTTATATGCTTTATATTATGGTTCTTTGTTTGGGTTTGAATCCTATACTCGGATTTGGGTTACATTATAGGTAAGTAGCAATACGTTGTGGAAACTATGTGGGGTATACTGACATGGTCTAAGCAATAACTATGTTAGTGCGACATATTTGTGGGTACCAGTAGCACTTGAGTTAATCAAAGAGAATAAGCGGCCGCTGAGTGATGTCATAAAGCACTAATGAACTTCTAGAACCTTTACTTGACCAACTTGGCCTTTTAGGATGTAGTGAGATGACCGGCTTTGGTGCAGTTCGAAGTTGGTAGATACTCGATACTACACTCATTGAGGGTTGGTTTCTTGGGATATTTTGGTAGCCATTAAAGAGGCTTGAACTGAAACAATGACCAAGGAAACAATCTAGTGATATTGAGCTCCTTAGAACCCAATTACTATTACTAGGACAGGTTTAAGCCAACTAAACTTCAAGAGGGTACTTACCTATAAAACTCCATGCAAGCCTAAACCTAAGGACTTGTTTGCTTTGCTTGTATATGCATAATTGTACATAACATCATGGACATCATGAACATCATATGCATCCACTAACCATTTCAAGGATTTTGAGGATTCATCTTTGTTCTTGTTATGTAGGATATGGACTCACTTCGCAGGAAAACTATTCAAGTTAATCTCGTGAGAATCCGTCCACAGCTTAAGGAGCTAGCTTCAAGGATTCTTGAAAACTTTCCATTCACTGAGAGACATGGTCGCCTACTCAACTTGGTCACCTCCAACACAGATGAGGACATGATGAAGGTGCTCTTTCAGTTTTTTGATCCTTTGCACCATTGCTTCACATTTCCCGACTATCAACTTGTGCCTACTTTGGAAGAATTCTCCCAACTCTTGATAATTCCCATTCTAAATCAACTACCTTTCAACGGTACTGAAAGAGACCCAAAGCTAGAAGAGATTGCTCAAGCTCTACACTTGCACTCATCTGATGTCACAACTCATTGGGAAACAAGGAGTGGTGTCAAGGGTTTCTTAGGAAAGTTTCTGTTTGAGAAAGCCCAAAGCTGTTGGAATTCCCTAGACTTGCAAGCCTTTGAGGAAATTGTGGATCTCCTCATCTATGGGATGGTTTTGTTTCCAAATCTTGACCAACTCATAGATGTGAACACAGTCAAAATCTTCATATCCCGCAACCCGATACCTACATTGCTAGGAGATATCCTACACTCTTTTCACACTCGAACAATGAGGAAAAGAGGTGTCCTTATGTGTTGCACTCCTCTCTTGGCAAGATGGTTTATTTCTCATCTTCCCCAATCAGTCCTAAAGAATGAGCAAGGTTCAAGATGGTCACAAAGGTTGATGGCGCTCAAGCATTCAGACATTCATTGGTGTTCCCGATCCAAAGTGAATGTTATCATTGTTGACCGTTGTGGGGAATTTCCTAATGTCCCTTTACTTGGCATTAGTGGAGGAATTACCTACAACCCATGTTTAGCCTTAAGACAATTTGGTTACGCCCGAAGGGATGGCCCACACGAGAAGTTGATTCAAGGTTTGGTATTCGACTACGACAACGATGATCAAGGTCTTCGCCAGAGATTCGTCCGAGCTTGGTGGATGCTAAACAAGGTGGATAGCAAGACTTTGGGGCACAATAATTCTATCCCTCTTGAGCCTTACCTCAAATGGATACGAACTCGTGGTCAGAGTCTTATGATGCCTTACCCCTCCATTCTCTCGGTAATCATTGAGCCTGTTAAGGAAGGAGATGTTCCATACACTATCCTACATCCTGACATGCCCACATCTCTTGAAGACCTCCAAAGGGATTGGATACCACTAAAAGGAGAACGGGATACTTTCGAAGCCCAATTCTAAGGAAGCGAGAAGAAGGTTTTGGAACTTACTAGGCTACTTCATGAGGAGCAGACTCGGAATTCCTACATTGCACCGAAGAGGATGCGCACTAATTTTATATCTTAGAGTTTTGTATAATTTTGCACGAGGGGCATTGATGTACTCAAACTTTATCTTATTAATATAACGTGTGTTTATGTTTTTTCTAAAACAAATCTGAATCTTTGAAATCCTTGAAAACATTGCATATGCATATACCATTCATCACAACATAAACAGGTATTTTGCAACAAGTCTCCTCATCTCTCTATTGTTTATTTCAGTAAGATGGATCTCGAGCAAACAATGAAAGATCTCCAAGCTCAGAATACGAAATTTCAACAGTAGCTCATGACCCTAGCCAAGGGGCAAGAAGAGTTAAAGACTCAGTTGGCTGAAGAGAGGAAAAAGAAAACAAAGAAGGTAACCAGAGTCTTAAACATGGGGAGAAGATTTCATGGGCAGACAAGAAGGACTTTATACTTTGCGATAACATCCGGTGAAGGAGATGGGAAAGGCAAGGAAACAGTTGTCCCGTCAGAATCAGAAGAGGAAGAAGAAGAAGAGGACTACTCTGAGGAACAGTACCCTTCAACTAATGATAAGTATAAACATCTTGAAGAGCGGTTGAACGCAATGGAAATCCAAAAGGTGTCAGGTTTGGACTTTGAGGAGTTGGGACTAGTGTCGGGGATTGTGATTCCCCTGAAATTAAAAGTGCCTATATTTGCCAAATACGATGAAGTGTCATGCCCTAAAATGCATCTCCGATCATATGTGAGGAAAATTCAACCCCATATCACTGATAAAGACTTATGGGTGCATTTCTTCCAAGACAGTCTATCTGGGACTCAACTTGATTGGTTCTACCAACTAGAAAGGGCTAATGTTCACAATTGGGAAGATCTTGTTGCAGCTTTCTACAAGCAATACCAGTATAATGCTGATTTGGCGCCTACCTGTACTCAACTCCAAAGTATGGCCATGGTGTCCAATGAAGGTTTCAAAGACTATGCACAAAAATGGAGAGATTTGGCTGGAAGAGTTCAACCCCCTCTGTCTGAGAGAGAATTGGTAGACATTTTCTTAGGCACCTTATCTGGTCCTTTCTTCAATCATTTAATCGGAAGTTCATATGCGGGCTTCACTGAGCTAATATTGACCGAAGAGAGGATAGAAGTCGGTATAAAGAATGGAAAGATTCAGAAAGACACATATTCTTCAACAGCTGTGAGGAAGCCCTTTATCGAAAAGAAAGAGGTGGTTGCCGTATATCTGCAAAGAAACCAAGATAGGGTCGAACGCTGACCAATGGTGGGGGCTGTTATGATCCCAAAGCCTGCATCTGATCAACAAAGAAATAATCAACCAAGGGTAGAAAGGCCAGTCAGGCAGTTTACCAGAATCAACATGACTTCGTCTCAAGTATTACCTCATCTACTATGATCCAACTTGGTGAGCTTGAAAGAAGCTCCGAAAAACCCCAATACAACATCCCCTCATTATCATCCCAATTCCCATTGCGCATATCACTCTAAAAGACCTGGTCACGATACTAATAACTGTTGGGCCTTGAAGAACAAAATACAAGACCTCATTGAAGCAAAAGAAATTGAGTTTGATGCGCCTGAGAAGCCAAATTTCATTTCTGCTCCTATGCCCAGACATGGCCACAATACCAATGCCATTGAAGAAGATTTGTTTGTTACCTCAGTTGACGAGCTCATGAACCCACTTCCGACTATTAAGATAAACTTGTTAAAAGCTGGTGTGTTCCCGGGATGTAATAAAATTTGCCATCTCTTCTTATCCTCACCAAGTGCATGTCCTTTGTTGAAGGCAGGCATTCAGTGCCTGATAGATAACAAAGAGATATTGTTTGAAAAGACTCCTGTTTCACCTATTCCTGTTGAAGATGTTTCTATCATTACCATTTCCGCCAATTCTTCCAGGGTCTCCACCAAAAGACCCTTTAGAATTACATCCGTTCCAAAAGAAGCTCCTTTAATAATCATAATGCCTGGGCCAGTCCCATATGAATTAGACAAGACCGTGCCGTGGGATTACGGAGGGGACATTTACTACCATGGCATCAAGCAAGACTGGCCGGCCGTCGAAGAGATAAATTCCGAGAAAGAAGACTTAAACATTAATAATATTGCCGGAACTAGCAAAATTACCCGAAGCGGTAGGATCTTTTCTCCAGAAATTTCTCCCCCAAAAGCAATTTCTGGACCCGCGATCATCCCTGTGGCTGCTCTAAAGGTTACTTTCGTACCCATAATCATCTCTACAAGTGCTCCTCTTGACGAAGACGTTACAACCCCTATTATCATTCCTACCAACACTCCTGCTGCTGAAACTCGAGGAAAGAGTATTTTGGTTGAGCCTGTCCGGACGAAGGCCCAGTCATTGACTATCCCTGAGACCTCCAAGAAAGAAATGGAGGAGATCCTAAAAATTATAAAGAGGAGCGACTACGATGTAGTTGAACAATTGGGGAAAACTACCTCCAAAATCTCCATGTTGGCATTACTACTGTGTTCCGAGGCACATGCGAAAGCCTTGGTGAAGTTCCTAAAAACAGCCCACGTACCTTAAGAGACGTTTGCTGATCAATTCCAAGACTGCGTAGCCAGCTTGATAGCGGATAATAGCCTAGGTTTTTCGGATGCTGATCTGACACCGAGGGGAAGAAAGCATAATGAGGCATTACATGGCTCAGTGGAATGTAGGGGCACAACTCTGGCGCATGTTTTGGTGGACATTGGCTCATCTCTGAATGTATTACCCAAAAAACAGACTTGACTGTGAAGGGTTGACTTTGAAGCCAAGAAACATAGTGGTAAGGGCTTTTGACGGTTGGAAGAGAATGGTACATGGGGAGGTAGACATTCCCATAAAGGTTGGAACCCAAACTTTCAATTCAACTTTTTATGTGATGGACATCCGCCCTTCGTACTCCTACCTGCTAGGCCGACCATGGATCCATAATGTTGGCGTTGTTACCTCTACATTATACTAGATGCTGAAATATCCGGTTCAAGGGAAGATTATCACCGTCCATGGAGAGGAAGAATACATGATCAACCATCTTAATTCCTTCAGATATGTGGAATTGGACGGTGAATTCATTGGAACTACATTTCAACACTTTGAAGAGGACCCTCAAGAGGTGGTAGTGACCAAGGATGTTCCCAAGATTACAACGCCTCCACTCTGGATGTCGTCACTAAAGGATGCTAAAGTAGTAGTGGAAGAAGGGGGGTGCACTATCTGGGGACAACTCCCGGATATCCCATATAAGTCTGACATGTTTGGCCTAGGTTTCACTTCAAGTGCTCAAAAGGTTGTACGTCGTGCTCGTACTGGAGGGCCACCCTTGAAGATCAGCAACCGTGAGGTCAACGTGGTAGAAGATGGTGAAGATGGCTGCAACCTGGAGGATTGGATCTTCCCGACTGTCAATGGAGGGCTCAACAATTGGGAGTCTAGAGACTTTGTCCCGATAACTTTCATCCCTCAGTAATTTGTCTTTACATTTTGTTGGATCTGTAATATTCAAAACAATTCGCACTCTTAAAACTTGTGTCTTAACCGAGGCACAACGGTCCATTTGTAAGGGTTATTATCTCATTTTTCATATGACATAAATGAATCAAGGAAGTTTTTGCATTCAAACTTTTGTGCTCATTGTTTTTCTTTTACATTTTACTTTCTTTCAAAGATAGTTATACCCTTACACACACCCACACTCACAATGCAGGTATACATCCATTATGGATCCCATGGGTAACAATACTAATATGGCCTTTTGTGACTATGAGAATTTGATCTACCAAGCCGAAGACGAAGGTGAGGAATATTTTGAAATACCAAGGGAACTTGCTAGACTGCTACAACAAGAAGAGAGAACCATTCAGCCTCACGAGGAACCCGTGGATACGATCAACCTAGGTACCGAAGAAGATAAAAAATAGGTCAAGGTGGGTGCCAATCTGGAACCCAGTATCAGGAAGCGTTTGATTCAGCGGTTACATGATTATGTCAAAGACTTTGCCTAGTCATATGAAGACATGTCTGGACTTTATGAAGATATTGTGGTACATCGTCTGCCTACAAGAGAGGATTGTCCGCCAGTAAAACAAAAGGTTCGCCGCATGAGGCCTGATATGTCATAAAAGATTAAAGCAGAGGTCATGAAGCAATTCAACGCTAAATTCTTGGATGTCACCTCTTACCCCCAATGGGTGGCCAATGTTGTTCCCGTACCCAAAAAGGACGGCAAAGTGCAAATGTGTGTGGATTACCGAGATTTGAATAGCGCAAGCCCAAAGGATGATTTCCCACTCCCCCACATTGATATCCTAGTTGATAATACGACATAAAAAAAAGTGTTTTCCTTCATGGACGGATTCTCAGGTTACAACCAGATCAAAATGGCACCTGAGTACATGGAGAAAACAACATTTGTCACACAGTGAGGCACATTCTGCTACAAGGTGATGCCATTCGGACTAAAGAATGTTGGGGCAATCTATCAGCGTGGCATGGTAGCTTTATTTCATGACATGATACATCATGAAATAGAGGTCTACATAGACGATATGATAGCCAGATCACAAACAGAAGAAGAGCATCTTGATCACTTACAAAAGTTGTTTGAGAGACTGAAGAAGTACAAGCTGAGGTTGAATCCAAACAAGTGCACATTTAGGGCACGGTCTGGTAAACTCCTAGGCTTTGTCGTCAGCAACAAGGGTATTGAGGTCGATCCTGCCAAAGTTAAAGCAATACAAGAGATGTCTGCTCCTCGCACTGAGAAGGAAGTCAGAGGATTCTTGGGACGTTTGAACTATATCGCCAAATTCATTTCTCACCTACCATCTACTTGTGAACCAATCTTCAAACTATTGAAGAACGATCAAGTAGTCAAATGGAATGATGAATGCCAAGTTGCTTTTGACAAAATCAAAGAATACTTGCAAGATCCTCCATTGTTGATGCCACCAGTCGAGGGGAGACCATTGATCATGTATCTGACTGTTTTAGAAAATTCAATGGGGTGTGTATTGGGGCAGCATGACGAGTCTGGCCGAAAAGAGCACGCTATTTACTACCTGAGCAAAAAGTTTACCGACTGTGAAACCAGATATTCACTGCTCCAGAAAACTTGCTGCGCTCTGGCATGGGCTGCTCGCCGGCTAAGACAGTATATGCTGAATCATACTACCTTGTTGATATCTAAGATGGATCCGATAAAATACATCTTCGAGAAGCCTACTCTTTCTATTAGAATAGCGAGATGGCAGATGATCTTGACAGAATATGACATACAGTATACTACCCAGAAAGCTATAAAGGGGAGTGTACTAGCCGATCACCTCGCTCACCAAGCTGTAGAAGACTACCAGTCCATGAAGTTCGAATTTCCGAATGAAGAAATCATGACATTAGACAACTATGAAGAATTCAGGCCATATGACGGACCTGAACAAGGATCCCGATGGACCCTGTTCTTTGATGGAGCCTCTAATGCACTCAGAAATTGTATCGGTGTTGTACTCATATCTCCGGAAGGGTGTCATACTCCCTTCACTACCAGACTCTACTTCAATTATACAAACAATATGGCAGAATACGAAGCATGTATCTTTGGTCTCAGAGTTGCCATAGACTTAGGGATCAAATCCTTGGATGTATTTGGAGATTCAACTTTGGTCATCAGTCAGATCAAAGGGGAATGGGACATTAAACACCCTAACCTTATCCCTTATAAAGAACATGTTTTGGCATTGTTACCACATTTTGAGAAGATTACCTTCATGCATTTCCCGCAAGAAGAAAATCAGCTAGCGAACGCTCTAACCATAATGTCATCTATGTTTAAACTTAATTGGGATAGCGAGGCTCCCCAGATCACCATCGAGCGAATTGATGAACCAACACACTGTCACGAGATTAATGCTGAAGAAGTAGTGGACCAACCTTGGTTTCACTAAGTCAAGAGGTATCTCGAGGCTCAAGAATATCCAGAAGGAGCTTCAATCAATGATAAGAAGTATTTAAGGAGATTCTCTGCTAAATACCTCCTTAGTAATGGCATCGTGTACAAACGCAATCATGACTCTGTGTTACTTTGGTGCATAAATAAGATTGAAGATGAAAGGATCATGGCTGAATTACACAAAGGAACTTTTGGCACCCATTCCAGTGGGCATACGATGGCAGAGAAAATCCTACGGGCAGGCTATTATTGGTCTACCATGGAAGCATATTGCTATCAACACTCTCGAACCTGCCATAAGTGTCAAATTTATGCTGACAAAGTACATGTACCTCTGGTTCCTCTGAATGTCTTGACAACTCCTTGGCCCTTTTATATGTGGGGAATTGATATGATTGCGAAAATCAAGTCGACAGCCTCCAATGGACACCGCTTCATCCTAGTGGCCATTGACTATTTTACAAAGTGGGTTGAAGCAGCCTCCTTCGCCTCCGTTACCAAGAACTTTGTTTCCCGTTTCATCAAGAAAAATCTCATTTTCCGGTATGGTATCCCCGAAAGGATCATCACTGACAATGGTACAAATATCAACAACGCTATGATCATTGCATTGTGCGAGCAATTCAAGATTCAGCATCACAATTCTTCTCCCTATTGGCCAAAGATGAATGGTGTTGTCGAAGCTGCAAATAAAAACATTAAAAAGATCATACAGGAAATGACGGTTATATACAAAGACTGGCATGAGATGTTACCGTTTGCTCCCCCCGGATATCGTACCACGACTCGCACATCAACCGGGGCAACACCCTATTCTTTGGTTTACGACATGGAGGTTGTCTTGACTATTGAGGTTCAGATCCCCTCTCTAGGGATTATGAAGGATCTAGGGTTGATCAAAGACGATTGGATCCAGACTCGACTTGATCAACTGAATTTGATTGATGAGAAGAGACTTACTACTTTTTGTCATGGTCAAATGTATCAAAAACGGATGATCAAGGCTTTCAACAAGAAGGTCAGACGCCAAGTGTATCAAGTTGGGGATCTAGTGATCAAACGTATCATATTGCCACAAGGTGATCCCAAGGGCAAATGGACTCCTACCTATGAAGGACCATTTGTAATCTAAAACATCTTCTCTAGAGGGGCAATGATCTTGACCACCATGGATGGCGACGACCTTTCGCACCCTGCGAACGCGGACATAGTTAAAAGATACTACGCAAAAGAGACCCGCTAGGTTGACATACTTAGGCAAAACAAGGGCATCCCAGCGAACCAAAAACGTTAGGGGAAAAACTAGGGATAAAACAAAAAAAACTGTACACCCGGCAAGTTGAAAACCCGAAAGGGCGACTTGGGCAAAAAAGGGTTTCCGGTGAACTGAAAACCTGAAAGGGCGGTCCAGGCAAAAGTTAGGGAATTAAAGCGTATGACTATGTTCTGTTGGATCACTTTACGGATGACCTTTAGCTTCAACTAACAAATTCAACGGTTATGATCGATTCAATCAGCTTTGGACAAGGCAATAAATAGACAAGATGCGCGGAGATACGAAGGCTATAGCAGAATGGAAACCCCATGGGATTTTTGTACACATAGCTATCTTTTATTTGTACCAAAATTTACATTTTTTACGACAACATTCTCTTACTAGAATGTTTGTTTCCTTGTACAAAAAATACTTATTCAAAATCAATACAAAATATTCCTTTGAAAGTGCAAAAACTATTTGTCTTTTCTTTACGCTTGTTTTGTTTACAAAAACATCCAATGATTCATTGTTGAGCATATGCATTTGAACATAATTATTGTTTACAAATAAACGAAATAAAATAAGGCAATTACTGATAGGTTGAAAGGATAGGAAAATATCTCTAAGCTATTCCATAAGTAAACCCCTACAGTACGTCATTTAAATCCCCAGTGGAACAAAGTTTCAAATTATTGATCCCCAGTAGAAGTCGTCAAATTTCTCAGGATTCCCCAACAGGATTCTACAAGCAGTACATGGCATTGCCCTTACAACAGAGTTATTTCTCTCAACATAAATTCATCAATACTTAGACTTCACAACATGAAGACTTATACGGCATATCCTCAACAGCAGCCAAGGATTTATTTTCCCCAATCTAACAACAGTGCAACAAACTAGCTCATATACGCATACATTGCATCCATATATCATAAACATTGATAACACGAATGCATTATACGATGCATTTCATACAACATAAACATTATGTTTTAGCTAACATTTTACCCTTTTCAGGATAAGATTAACAACTACCATTAACAATATTCAAAAACTGGTACAGTTCAGATACGCTCCAGACGCAGATGCCATCCTGATACTCATTCAGATTCACCTCTTGATACAGTTCAGATACGCTCCAGACACGGATGCCATCCTGATACTCATTCAGATTCAACCTATTGATACAGTTCAAATACGCTTTAGACACGGATGCCATCCTGATACTCATTCAGATTCAACATCTTGATACAGTTCGGATATGCTCCAGACACGGATGCCATTTTGATACTCATTCATATTCAACCTCTTGATACAGTTCGGATACGCTCCAGACACGGATGCCATTCTGATACTCATTCAGATTCAACCTTCAGATATAGTTCTGATACGCTCCAGACACGGATGCCATTCTGCTTACAAATTACAATTCAACAATCACCTTTGATGGAATCTTTAAGCCCATCTCCTACAATTTTTTATCACCTCTCTAAATGGCATCTATAAGCCCATTCCTTATATCATCACATCATCGAGTGCAAATTTATGGGCACTCTAGTGTTCAATCATCTTCCACCTTCGAGTCACGAATGGAAAAACTCGCCAGTCTAACTCTTCAGGTTTAAGAAGATTGAACAGAGGCAGTTGTTGTACCCCAAAGTTTTCCCTCTCACTTATCAAGAATTTCCTCACAAGATCTCTTTGGCTCAAGACTGCATTAGGGTTTGACTAGCTCAAGACAAAGCCTCACGCACTGATGACCAAAATTAGGGTTTGAGTTTGAACAAGTATTTTTGGACTATCAATGCTTCATATGACTTTCAAGGATCATTATGGACCCCCAAGATTATTCATGTCAAATTTCAAGCTTTGAATCACACATTTTATCAGTCAATTGGACATCTGACCTAAAAATCAACTGTATTGGGGAAAAAGTCAACATGCCCAATTTACAGTCAAACTTCATAATTTTTGATGCACGTCAAAATCTTATACTCATATGTATCATATGATCAAGTTTGGACCACAATTCCTCAAGAAATTTGATCAAATCATCCAAAGGGCAAAATGGTCAAAATTAGGGTTTTGACTGAGAAAGGGCAATTTCATATTTTTGACCTAGCAAATGATCAAATGGTTTGAAGCATAATTTCAAGAGTTCAATTAAATCATCTTGACCTAATTACATGGTTCAATACATTACAAATCCATTGGATTAACAGATGAATTTTCCAGTCAACTGATCAAAAGTCAATTGTACACAGAAAAGTCAAACTTTGACTTTTTGGTCAGAATCAAGTGCCAAAGATCATAATTCGTCAAAACATGTCAAAATGTGAAACTTTTTCTTCAAGAAACCAAGGATTTAAGATTTGGTTTTGGAAAGTTGAAAATTTTAACTTAGAAATTTTTCTAAGTATAGAAAATTTCTTATTTTTTCTCAACTTTGAGCCAAATTTTCACCATGATGCAAGATGATTCAAAGGAAACTTCCAACATGAAAGTTGTAGATCTCCATGAAATCTACAACTTTAATTTACACAATTTCTCCTAAAATTTTTTGGATCTCAAGATATAATTTTGTGAATACATACTTATAAACTAAAATAACTTAGTGAAATTTTGCCCTAGTTAGGCAGTTTTTTGATCTAACTTCATAGAAAGTTTTCACATAGTTCCAAATGAAATTTCCAAAAGCATTTCAAAGATGGGTTGTAGAGAACATTTCAAGCTTTCCAAAATGTTCAATAACTCCTTGAGATCATTCTTGAGTAGGGAGAATCGAAGAGATGAAGTTGGTGATTTATCACTTTGATTTCAAGCCATTTCATGAAGAACAAAATTAAAATCCTCAAGCATGCTGAACAAATCTTACTTTGCAGGCTCCTAACTTAACTTTCACTCCATAATTAAATGTTTTCTCAGTTGTTGGAAGCTTTTAGCCAAGCATTGAATGCATTGTACAAGAACAATTCCATTTTTGGCACAAAGGTGCCATTTCCATTTTGATAAAGCAAAACTTTTGCAATTTTCCACTCCTTGAGCCTTGCACTTGTTTTCTCTGCACACAACCAAAGCCAAAACCAAAACAAACTTTCCTGAAACCTCTACCAAACCAGACCATGCTTGTACAACACTTAGGGACTTGTCTCCTCACCTTTCTTCAAAAGCAAGTAATAGAGTCAAAAGGCTATAACTCAGAAATCTTGAGAAAGCTTGAGGTCTAACCTTTTCCATACTAATACACAAGTGTATTGCAACCTAAAACATGAATGCTAAGACTCATAAACTCTCCTAAACACTTTGACATTGAAAATATGCCATAGGTTGACAGTTTTGCACCATACATAGCCATCTCAAAAACCACTCGTGCGTTTTGAGTTTTAACCACCTAACCACTTAATATACATAATATCTAAGTGTTTCAGACCCCTGTTCCCTCACTGTAACTCCTCCTCCTCCATATGAGATTTTTACATATCAAGCTTGCAGGTTGACTTGAGTAGGTAGATTCAGGAACTTTCAAGGCAAAGTAAGGATTGGAATACACTCAGGGAGGTCCAGGCAGGCTAAACAGATTCTCAGGCCTTCCCAAAACTTGCTTAAACTCCATTCAAGATCTCAACTGAAATAGGTAAAAACTCAAACTTCAATCTCTTCATACAAGCATCCTTTGGTCTTGATTTGTGAAAACAAAATGTAGATATCCTTCCACTAAAGCCAACCATGTTCATAGATTTCATTTATATTCATTGTGTATAGAGAATTTTGGATTTTAATTTTCTGTAAAAATTAGGTTTCAAATTAGGGCAAGCAAAATTAACTTTGATCTTTGACTTTTAGTTTACATAAGATATATGGTTGAACTCGTGAGAATAAACACTGTAATTTTCATGTTTGGACTTTCCATTTTCATGGAGAAATGAGAGAGATACATGTGGTTCGGCCATGGCTCAAGGTTGAAGATGAAGTTGCCTTCAGGGGGCGTTTTCTAATATATATTTATGCCTTTTTTTTATATGAATGGATGTACAGCCACCCCAGTGGTAAGGCTGCACGCAAAAATGCTATAGGTCATGAGTTCGAGCCTTAGCGCCTGCCTTTTGCAATTTTTTCATATTTTTCCAGTTTTTTTTGTTTGTTTGGCAGTGTGGGCTTCTGAACTTTGGGCCTTGTTTTTTTCCTAAACTCTCGCCTCTTGATTGCTTGCAGCACCCCATGGCCCATATCATTTATTTATTTATTTTTTGTTTTCATTTTTATTTTCTTAAAAAATATTTTCTTAATATTAAAACTCATAAAAAATATAAAAATGCTAGATTTATATTTTGGTTCATTTTATTTTATTTTTCTCATAGAAAATATTTTTATTTATTTACATATCATATATTTTTTATAATAAACTTGTAAATTAAATTATAACTAGTTTGATATATATATATATATATATATATATATATATATATATATATATATATATATATATATATATATATATATATATATATATATATATATATATATATATATATATATATATATATATATATATATATATATATATATATATATATATATATATATATATATATATATATATATATATATTTATATTTTATACATTTATTAAACATATTATTTTAATACAAAAAGACCAAAATACCTCATAAATACCATATATTATTTTTCAGGACAAAAAATGCAAAATTACTTACCTTTTCTTAAAGAAATTTATTTTCTTTTAATCAAATAGAATTAGGGTTTATAAAAAAATCTTTTCTAAAAAAATAATTTCTTTTTCTAATTAATTTGAGATAATCTTGATTTATTTGTTAGGTTTAGGTTAAAACTTTTTCCACATAAAAAACCAAACAAAATCTTCTTTGCATTCATATATATTTGCATATTTAATTTATCTTGTATATTATTTATTCCAATATTTGTACATATTCAATTTGGTTGTAATAGATTAATTAGGTTTATATTATTGCAATACCCATTCATAAATTGTATACCCCCTCCCACAAATGTTGTAATTAGGATTTGTATGGAAAGATAATATCAATAAAATAGAAAACCCTAATTCAAGACAAAAACAAACATGAAATGACACACTTGCACACAAGCACCCCTAGAGTTACTCCACTTTTTTGCCTTATACAAAAATGGCCATATTATGCATGTAAAGTATCTTAGCAAAACAAACAAATATAAGATCATAGTCCCTCGATGACGCTATTCAAAGTTGCCTTACAAAAATGATCTTAGTCCCTCAAAAATGCTAAGATACCTTGCAACATTGCTAATCATGGTTATACGATGACCCACGCCCGTCCCGTTTACATCCAAAGATAGGGTTGCTTACCAAATCAATGGTAAGACAACAATATCAAAGGAAAATAAAATGAACAAGAAAGACATTTGAGTAGGTATATTACTTTTAGTCACTTGATCCATTTCAAAACAAATATCCTTGCAATTTTCAAAATAAACATACACATTTCCAAACATCTTACAAACTTGAAAACAATTTCAAAAGATCAAACACTTTGTATACATTCTTACGAACGAGAATCATTACAAAGTTTGCCTAAACAATGGCCTCTTTACAAAATACTTTCAAAAAACCACACAAAGCACAATTTCAAACAAAAGCAAGTGATCTAGCAAGTAATTAAGAGCCCATGGAAAACCATGGATGAAAAGGGTGCAAATACCTTCCCTTTTCATAATCTACCCCCCGAACTCAAGAAATAATCTCAAAGGTCTTTCATGTGCTTTTTCACCTCTCCTTTTGGATAAAAGAAAAGTCGGTGGCGACTCTTGCTAACCGCAACATTTGGGATAAAACGAAAAGCAATCAAGTCAGTTCTTCCACCGCATCACAGGATTAGTCATCCCGCAGAAGTTCAAAGCTCCAGTTTTTGTTAAGTATGATGGGGTGTCTTGCCCAAAACTCTAACCCGGCTCTTATGTTAAAAAGATCCAGCCCCACATCGCTGATAGAAATTTGTGGGTTCATTTCTTTCAAGATAGTCTGTCAGGGACTCAACTTGAATGGTTCTACCAGCTGAAGGGAGCCAATGTCCGAAATTGGGAAGATCTGGCTGCTGCGTTCTATAAGCAGTATCAATACAACGCCGACCTTGCTCCTACTGATACTCACCTCCAGAGTATGTCCATGGGTGCAAGTGAAGGTTTTAAAGACTATGCACAAAAATGGAGATACTTGGCTGGAAGAGTTCAACCCCCGTTGTCTGATAGGGAGCTGGTTGATATGTTTCTGGGGACGTTGTCTGGTCCATTTTTTAATCATTTGATCGGCAGCTCGTCAGCTGGTTTCACCGAGCTGATTCTAATTGGAGAAAGAGTAGAAGCTGGGATACAGAGCGGCAAGATACAGAAGGATGCCTCTTCGAGTTCAGTAAATAAGCCTTTTGCTGGTAAGAAGGAAGCCAGTGCCATCTAAAGCCCGAGGGGCCAAAACAGGGTTGAACATCGTCAAACAGTAAGTGCCATAATGATACATAGGCCTGCAGTTGCTCCAAAACGCAACAATCAACAAAGAGTGGAAAGACCACAACGGCAGTTTACCCGAATCAATATGACATTGGCTGAAGTTCTACCTCATTTGCTGAGATCCAACTTGGCAACCTTGAAAGAGGCTCCCAAGAATCCAAATACGACATCTCCCTGATATAATCCAAATGCTCAGTGTGCCTATCATTCTGAGAGTCCTAGCCACGATACCAATGATTGTTGGGCTCTAAGAAATAAGTTACCAGATCTGATTGAAGCCAAGGAAATTGAGTTCGATGCTCTGGAGAAGCCCAATGTAATAACTGCTCCCATGCCTAAGCACGGTCGTGAAATTAATGTTGTTGATACCAACTTGTTTGTGACCTTGGTGGATGAAGTTTCTACTCCTCTTATGACTGTGAAGAAGAATTTGTTGTTGTCCGGTTTATTTCCAGGTTGTGGTGAAGGTTGCCACATGTGTTCGTTTCTACCTTCTGGTTGCCGTTTGCTGAAGTTAAGTGTTCAATGCCTGATGGACAACAAAGAAATTTTGTTCGAGAAAACTTTGGTTCCCATTGTTCCAGCTGAAGACATTGTCATTATAACCATTTACACAAATCCTTCGAAGGTTTCCTCGAGAATACCTGTTAGGATTACATCTGCTCCAAGAATTACTCTGCTTATAATCATTGTTCTTGGTCCTGCCCCGTATGTCTCGGACAAAGTTGTCCCCTGGTATTATGGTGCCGATCCCCTGGCATTATGGTGTCGATGTGTACTATCATGGCATCAAATAAGATTTGAAAGATGAAGAGGCTGATCCTGATATTGGTAACATTGCTGAAACCAGTAAAGTTACCCGAAGTGGAAGGGTCTTCTCTCCCGAGATTTCCCCTAAGACTGTCAACAAGCCTATTATCATTCCATTTGCAGTTCCTGCTACTACATCAACTACTGATGATGTTCTTACTCCAATTATTACCCTTATCGGCGAATTGTCTGATACCCGCGGCAAAGAAATTATAGGTGAGCCTGCCCAGACGGAGGCGCCTAGGAAAATTGTTGTGGAAGCCTCTAAGCAAGAGATATAGGAAATACTGAAAATAATTAAGAAGAGCGACTATAATGTGGTCGAGCAGCTGGGGCATACCCCATCAAATATATCCATGTTGTCTTTGTTTTTGTGTTCTGAAGCCCGTGCGAAGGCTTTGATTGCATTCCTCAAGACTGTGCATGTGTCGTAGGGAACTTTAGCTGATCAGTTCAAAGATTGTGTGGCCAGCCTGACTGCTGATAATGGGTTGGGTTTTTCAGATGCAAACTTGACACTAAAGGGAAGGAAGCATAATGATGCTTTGCATGTATCGATTGAATGCAGGGGCACCATTATGGCTCATATGCTAATAGATAATGGTTCTTCACTGAATGTCTTGCCTAAGGAGGCGTTGGATCGGCTGGATTGCGAGGGTTTGATGTTAAAGCCTAGTAACATTATGGTAAGGTCTTTTGATGGGTCGAAGAGAATCGTGCACGGGGAGGTGGACATCCCTGTCAAAGTAGGTTCTCATACTTTTGGGTCCACATTATATGTGATGGACATCAGGTCATCGTAATCTTGTTTGTTTGGTCGTCCTTGATTCCACGAGGCTGGGGCTGTTACTTACATGCTCCACCAAATGCTGAAGTATCTGGTAAAAGGGAAGATTGTCACTATGCGGGGTGAAGAGGAGTATATGGTAAGCCACCTCAATTCCTTTCGGTACGTAGAGATGGACGGGGAAGTCATAGAAAATCCTTATTAGAACTTCGAAGAGGTCCCTCAGATCTTGGCATCGATTGAAACTACTACCAACAGCAAACCTCCTCTGAAGATTGCTTCTCTCAAGGACTCTAGTGCCGTGGTTGAAGAAGGTGGGTCCAATTGGGGTCAGCTCCCTAATTTCACTCACAAAACTGACAAATTTGGTTTGGGCTTTACTACAGGGGCTCAAAGGGTTTTTTGACGTACTCGGGCTGGAAGACCTCCCCTACACATCAGTAATCAGGGAATTAACTCCATTGAAGACAACAAGGAAGACTCGGACATCGATAGCTGGATCTACCCAACTACCAACGGTGGACCGAGTAACTGGACGGCTAGAGACTTTATACCAGTTTTTTTTATTCTGCAGTAATTGACTTAGTTGTTTTGAGATTTGTAATAAACAAATTTAATACTTTACGGCCTTGTGCCTTGACCGAGGCACACTGGTTTTGTTTGTGAGGGCTATTATTTGTCATTTCATATATCATTAATAAATCATTGGACGTTTCTTGCATACAAATTTTACGCTCTTTGTTTTTCTTATCTGTTTTCACTTTATCAAAACAGTTATTCTCTTACACACACTCATGTATCATAACGCAGATCTATATCCACTCTGGATCCCATTGATAACAGCTCTGCTATTGACAGTTATGACTTAAAAAATCTGATCAACCAGGCTGAAGACAAAGGTGAGGATGATTATGAGGTGCCTGGAGAACTTGCTAGACTACTACAGCAGGAAGAGAGGGCCATACAGCCTCATGAAGAGCCAATTAAGACCGTGAATTTGGGTACTGAGGAAGACAGAAAAGAGGTTAAAATAGGTGCAAATCTGGAGCTTAGCGTCAAATAGAGGTTGATACAGATGATGCACGACTATGTTGAGATCTTCGCCTGGTCCTATGAAGACATGCCTGGTTTGGACACTGATATTATGGTACATCGCCTACCGACTAAAGAAGATTGTCCTCCAGTTAAACAGAAGGTTTGTCATATGCGCCCTGAAATGTCAGAGAAGATCAAGGCAGAGGTCATGAATCAGTTCGACGCAGGATTCTTAGCCGTCACTTCTTTTCCACAGTGGGTTGCCAACGTCGTTCCGGTACCTAAGAAGGACGGTAAGGTACGGATGTGTGTAGATTACAGAGATATGAACAGGGCAAGCCCCAAAGATGACTTCCCTCTTCCTCACATTGATGTTCTGGTCGACAACACCGTGCAACACAAAATATTCTCCTTCATGGACGATTTCTCTGGCTACAACCAGATCAAGATGGATCTTGAAGACATGGAGAAGACAACCTTTTTTACATAGTGGGGCACCTTCTGCTACAAGGTGATGCCTTTTGGGTTGAAGAATGCTGGGTAAACTTATCAGCGCGCCATGGTCGCTTTGTTCCAAGATATGATTCACCATGAGATCGAAGTTTATGTTGATGACATGATAGCCAGGTCTCAAACCGAGGAACAACACCTGGATCATCTACAAAAGTTGTTCGACAGGTTGAAGATATATAAGCTAAGGTTGAATCCGAACAAGTGCACCTTCAGGGTAAAGTATGGTAAGCTTCTGGGTTTCATTGTCCGCGACAAAGGCATCCAAGTAGATCTTGAAAAGGTAAAGGCCATACAAGAAACGCCAGCTCCCCGTACAGAGAAGGAAGTTAGAGGTTTCTTGGGACGCCTGAATTATATCGCCAGGGTCATTTCACATCTAACTGCTACTTGTGAGCCAATCTTCAAGCTTCTGAAGAAAGATCAAGTGGTAAAGTGGAATGATGAATGCCAGACCGCTTTCAAAAGAATCAAGGAATATCTTCAAGAACCACCAATTCGGATGCCTCCAATTGAAGGAAGACCTTTGATATTATACTTGACAGTGCTAGACAATTCAATGGGGTGTGTGTTGGGGCAGCATGACGAGTCTGGTCGAAAAGAGCACGCAATATACTACCTTAGCAAAAAGTTTACCGACTATGAGACACGATACTCATTGCTCAAGAAAACATGCTGCACTTTGGCATGGGATGCTCTCCGACTGAGACAGTATATGCTGACTCATACTACCTTGTTGATATCAAAGAACGATCCAATCAAGTACATTTTCGAGAAGCCCGCACTCTCCGGAAGGATTGCAAGGTGGAAAATGATCTTAACTGAGTACGACATACAATATATAACCCAAAAAGAAATAAAGGGGAGTGTATTGGCTGATCATTTGGCTCACCAGGCCGTGGATGACTACCAATCTATGAATTTCGAGTTCCCGGATGAGAATATTATGCTGGTGACTGACTACGAAGAACCTGGACCGGGTGAAGGACCTGAGAAAGGATCCCGATGGTCTATGTATTTTGACGAAGCTTCAAATGCACTGGGTAATGGCATCAGTGCCATAATCATATCTCTCAAGGGATGCCATACTCTGTTCACTGCCCTATTGTGATACGGTGGGAGAACTGACTTGAGGTTTTGCGTTCGTATTCGCAAATGTTTCGGTTGAGCAAGAGTCGCCACTGACTTTTTATTTTATCCTAAGGAAAGGTTAAAAAGCACAGCAAAAACCTTTTGAGATGTTTTCTTGGGTTCGGGGAGTAGATTATAGAAAGGGAAGGTATTAGCACCCTTTCTATCCATGGTTATCCATGGGCTCTTAGTTACTTGCTTAGATCGACTTTCCTTTTGTTTTCAATTTGTTTGAAGTGGTGCTTTGTGTGTATGGGTTTGAAAATATTTTGAAAAGAAGCCAATGTGGTGGCAACCTTTGTAATGATCCATGTTGGGATGTATACAAAGGTGTATGTCTTTTGAAAAGGTTTTCATTTGTTTTTGAAAGTTTGTTTTGAAAGTGCTGTGAGGTGTGGTTTTAGAAAATATGCAAGTGTTTTGTTTTGCAAGTTTGTTTCAAGTAACTAAGAGGTTATCTACTCCTAAATTTCTCAAAGATTATTGTTATGTTTTAACCCTTTTGACAAGTTTGTTCCACCATTGCATTTAGTGGGCAACCTTGTGTTAGGATGTGAAAGGGACAGGCGTGGGTCATCGTTTAGACCATAATTACAATGGTGCCAAGTATCTTTGGGCATTTTCTTTAAGGGACTTGACCATTTGTTTTGGAAGTATTTTGAAAATGTTATCGAGGGACTATGATCATTCAATTGGTTGTTTTGCCCAAAGAGACTTAACATGCAATATGGTCCAATTTTGAAAGGCAACAAGTGGAGTACCCTAGAGGTGCAAGTGTGGTTTGTGTATCCATTTTCATGCTCATTTGTCTTGAGATTAGGTCATAACTACTTTTTTTGTCGTTTTTCGCATACAAACCCTAATTCTAACATGTTATCATTAGAAAGCAATAAAGTGCGAAAATAAATTTACTAAGCTATTACAAAACCAAATATGGGAAGGGGGGTACAAATGTTCAAATGGGGATATTGACAAGAATTTAAATCTAAATTATTACATCATTTTTGAATATTTGCAAGGTAAATAAATTGCATAATTAAATGGAAATGAAGTAAATATGCAAAATGCAAAAAAAAAGAAAGTTTTTATATGTATGAAAAGAAGTATGGTTTATGTAAAATAAAACAAGAAAAATAAAAAGGTATTATTTTTTGAGTATTTTGAATTTAGGGCAAAACCCTAATTTTATTAAAGAAGATGTATTATTATTTAATTTAATACAAGTATTTATTTATTATGTACAAAAATAAAAGTAAAATGAAGTATATTATGAAAAAAGTATTTTTGTATCAAATATTAATAAAAATGAAAAATTCAAGTATTTTTATATTTTAACTTAAATATATTAATAAACATATATATATATATATATATATATATATATATATATATATATATATATATATATATATATATATATATATATATATATATATATATATATATATATATATATATATATATATATATATATATATATATATATATATTAAGTTCTTAAATATGCATTATATACAAAATAATATATATTTAATATTTTAATAAAATAAATAAAAAAGTATTTTTATGTGAAATATTTTCAGAAGGTAAATAAAAATAAAAAAATGTATTTACACTATTTTTTATATTTATTCTAAATAATAGTATATATAATATTTTTGTTTAATCAAAAGAAATAATCAAATAAATATGCAATAAATTCAAAAAATGATGGAAAAAAATATTTTTATTTTTTAATGTCATGAGAAAAAATAAACAAAGTCAAATAAAAAAGAAGAAGTCAAAAAAGTCAAAGGAATCAGCAAATGGGCCTTGGGGGTGTAAAAGAAAAATAGTGGTGCAAATAAGAAGAAAAAAACACACAAGCCCAGCCCAAAGACCACTGTCTTCAACCTCCAGCAACAATATTTGAAAAAACGCGCGCCATGTTCATCATCTTCCAACTCTTGATTCCTGGCTTTTTAGCAAAAACTCATAACACAACAAATGTTCAGCATGAAGAGACGATTCTAACCATGTATGGAACTTGACCTAACTCTCTAAGATGAGGGAGAATTTCTCCTCCCCCAAATCCTAACCTAGTTTTTCTACCATTTTCAAACTCCAAATTCTCTCTACTCAGGCAAAAGAAATGAAATGTAAAGATATGTACATGTTCAGGGCTATGAGTAGAACCTTGTTTCTTCACAAACTTAAGACTAAAGATACATAATAAGAGAGATACGAGTTCAAAGTTTTACCTGTGCAGTTGAACTTCTATCTGGAGAATGAGGAACTTCCAGTGCAAGGTGATGATTGGAAAAGCTTCCTTGAGGCCCAGGGATGTTATTTCAATGCTTACTTTGTCTTGAGAGCTTCTGAATCAAGCTATAGAACTTCAGCTGCAAGTAAAAAATGTGAAAATGGTGGAAGCTGTTAGGGAGATTACAGGTCAGGTTTTAGGTCATGGTTAGCTTGCACATATGCTAGGGAATGTGTATGAACTGATTTTAGCAAGAATGCTCGAGAGAAAATGAAGTTGGCACTCAAACTGCAGAGGCAACCCTGTTTTTGCAGTTTGAGGATGATTCTGAGATGGAGGGTGTTTTGGAGGTGCAAGGGTCGTGTCTTGGCTTGGCTATGTTCTTTGGAAGGTGTTGGATAACTTTGTTCTTGTGTTAGTGAGCTGAGATGAGAGTTGTTACAAGTTATGGACTTTTCTTCTATGTGAAGCAACAAAATGCAACCTGGCTTTCTAGGTCAGTAGAGGACCCCCTAATGTGCTGCATAAGCTTCTCTTGATCAGTGTGTTATGCACATAATCTTGTGCCAAGCAGATTTTCCATGTACTTGTTGGATTTCTAATTTGACATAAAGCTACTTTATACAAAAATGGCCAATTTGCTTTATCCATTTTGGGATTAAACCCTCATACAATGCTTGCACTCAAAGAACAACACTTTAACACATTGAATATGCATTAAATTATGGAGTGTAACTTGGTTTAAGGACCTGTAATCTTGCCTAAAGCATGCTGAGTTCAAATGGTAAGGTTATGGACATGTTTTGATGAAGAACAAAAGTGAATTTTTGCCAACTTGTGAAATTCGAATCTCTCAAGTTATGAGGTTGTTTGATGAGTTCTTGGACATTTTGGAAAGCTTGGAATGTGTACTACAATCCATCTTTGAAATGCAAATTGAAATTCCAAGTGGAAGGGTATGAAAAATGGCCTTGAAGTGGGGTAGAAAACCTTGTCAAAATAGGTCAAATTTCACTAAGTTAAAAAATGGTTTAGTGCCCCTATTCAAAAAATTGTAACTTGAGATACAAGCTTCAAATGAGAAAACTTTGTGAATCAAAGTTGTAGATTATGCAACAAGCTACAACTTTCATGTTTTGACTTTTGTTTGAATCCAAATGGATCTTGGTGAAAAGATGGGGCAAAGTTGGGAAAAAATTAGGGTTTTTCATAACTTAGAAAAATTCTAAGTTATGAAAAATTCCATTTTCTAACCCTAATTTGCATTTTGTGATTTCTTGGTGAACAAGTTTCATGATTTGGCATGTTTTGATGAAAAATGAATCTTGACTCTTGATTTTGACCAAAAAGTCAAAGTTTGACTTTTCAGTATACAGTCAAAATTGATCAATTGACTGGGAAATTCAACTGTCAACCTTGTGTACTTGGGATCTTTTGAGCTTGTTGAATGTGTCAAGACCATTTCATTGAGTCCTTGAGTCCATATGTGAGCTTGATTTGCCATTGGCTAGGTCAAACAGTCAAAAATTGCCTTTGTGCAGTCAAAACCCTAAAAATGACCATTTTGCCCTTTTGGTGATCTGATCAAATTTCTTGTGGAATTGTGATTCAAACTTGATCAAATGGTCCATATGAGTTCAATATGTTGATGTGGGTCAAATTTCATGAGGTTTGACTGTCAATTGACCACAGTTGACTTTTTCCTCAATACAGCTGATTTCTAGGTCATCTGTCTAACTGACTGGGCAAAATTTGGAATCAAGACTTGAAACTTGGTATGGGTAAACTTGGGAGTCCAATGTGAAACATGAAAGTCATCTTAGGCATTCTAGGTCAAAACATCCTTGGGCAAACACAAACCCTAATTTGAGTCCACAGTGCAAGGAGAAGTCTTGAGCAGAGGAAACCCTAACTGGATCTTGATCTTGAAGGGTCTTGTGATGAGAAAATGTTGAGGAAATGGGAGGGCAAATTTTGGGGTACAACAGTTGCCCCTGTTCAATCTTCTTGGACCTGAAGAGTTAGATTGGCAAGTTTGCCTTTCGCGACTTAAAGGTAAAAGGAGATTGGACACTAGAGTGCCCGGAAATTTGCACTCGCATGCTGGAGTCTTAACAATGTGGTGTCGGGAATGGGCTTATAGATGCCATTTGGAGAGATGGTGGATAGGGAGATGGGCTTATAGATGCCATCTGGAGATGTGACAGAACCTTGTCGGGAATGGGCTTATAGATGCCATTTGGAAGTGTCGATCGCATAAGAGATTCCTTAGCGAGAACTTGTGTATTTGAGAAAGACAGATGTTTTCCTGGCTTGTTACAGGTGTTTGATCTTCAGTCTCCTTATGCAGATATGCCCTGGCTAGATACAGGTATCGAATCTACAATTGGTTGCTCACAAATGTGCCCTGGCTGGATACAGGAGTCGAATCTGGAAATAGTCGTTAATAGATGTGCCCTGGCTGGATACAGGAATCGAATCTTCGAACTCTTCAGACGTGCCCTGGCTAGATACAGGAATCGAGTCTGGAAACGTGGTCAACAGATATGCCCTGGCTGGATACAGGAATCGAGTCTGGAGATGTTGTAGTTGATAGATGTGCCCTGGCTGGATACAGGAATCGAATCTTCGAACTCTTCAGACGTGCCCTGGCTAGATACAGGAATCGAGTCTGGAAACTGATCACTCTCAGATGTGCCCTGGCTAGATACAGGTATCGGATCTGGAATTGTGACAGTCGAAGGTAGTTGTTTTTGGGATTGTCTTTTTCCTGAAAAGGCAAAAACATAAGTTGTATGCAATGTCATGATGTATGATATGCACGATGTCATGATGTTCAACATGAGATGGTGTTGTATGCACTTCATCATATATGTAAGCAAGATGTATGAAAATGTGAAATGTTTATGAATGTAATTTCGTCTTAGGAAAATAAATCCTTGACGAACGGCCGGGGAGTTGCTCTGTGGAAGAGATACTTGGCCGAAGTTTTGATAAGAGGCCTGTTGAAGACTTTAATGATGGATTCCGCTGAGGATAATGATGATAAACTCCGCCGGGGAGCACCAAAGATAAACTCTGCCGGGGATTGAAGGAACTTTGCCGAGGGCGGTCTTCCGTGGTTTTTAGCTGAGGATAACCCAGTTATAAGTCCTTGTGAGGAAATAACTCTAAATAAAACTCGGGAGAGACGTCCGTGTACTATAGGGAACAAGCTTCCAGAATCTACTGGGGATGAGCTTTAAGGCCTGCCGGGGAATGTTGTGCCTTTTCAGGATTGTCGGGGAGTCAACTCCGCTTGGGGAAAGTATTGCTGAATCTTGTTTACTCTGCGGGGAGTTGAGATGATTTGGTCACATTCTTCAGTCGAATCTACCTTGGTACCTTGGCGGACAAAACAACCAGACTACATCAGACAACTTCACATTGCCCCTGTCTCTGATGTCACCTGTAATCAATCTCTTGTTTCATATGTAAACATTTACGAATCAGCAATTTAATGTCAAATGCATATATCAAAAATGAACATTGGACGTTCTTCGCAAGACAAAACAGAAAAAAGGAAAACAATGGTAATTTGTATGGACAAGTGAATTTGTATTGATTTAAACTTTGCCTGTGAATAGGCGTTTTTGTACAAGAGGCTGGCATCCTAGTAAGAGGACGCCGCCAAATAACATAGAGTTTACAAAAAAGGAAGCAAAACAGCTATGTGAACAATCCCACTGGGTTCCAACTCTGCTATCGCCTTTATGTCCTCGAACGTCTCATCGCTTTGCTGCCTAATTTGAAGATGAAGCTGATTGGTCAATGCCGAAATCTGGAGCCAGATAGTTGATGCCGAATTCCGGATGCAAAGTGATCCAATGAGACATAGTGTTACGCTTTTATCCCTAACTTTTGCCTGGACCGCCCTTTCGGGTTTTCAGTCCACCGGGATACCCATTTTTGCCCAAGTCGCCCTTTCAGGTTTTCAACTTGCCGGGTGTACAGATTTTTTCATTTTCATCCCTTATTTTTGCCCGAACCCTTTTGGTTCGCCGGGAAGCCCTTATTTTTGCCTAGGTATGTCAACCTAGCGGGTCTTTTATTCATGCGTAGTATTTTTTCACTATGTCTGCATTGGCGGGGTGAGGAAGGTCGTCACCATCCATGGTGGTTAGGATCATGGCTCCTCCTGAGAATACACGTTTAACCACAAATGGCCCTTCGTATGTAGGGGTCCATTTGCCCCGGGGATCACTTTGAGGAAGGATGATGCGTTTGATTACCAGGTCCCCAACTCGATACTCTTGTGGTCTGACTTTCTTGTTGAATGCCCTGATCATCCGTTTTTGATACGTTTGACCATGACAGATAGCAGTGAGCCTCTTTTCGTCAATCAGATTTAATTGATCAAGTCGAGTCTGGATCCAATCATCTTCATTCAAGTCTGCATCCTTCATTATCCGGAGAGAGGGTATCTGGACTTCAATTGGCAAGACTGCCTCCATGCCGTAGACCAAGGAGAAGGGAGTTGCCCCGGTTGACGTTCTGGCTGAGGTACGGTACCCATGCAGAGCGAACGGTAACATCTCGTGCCAATCTTTATAGGTCGCTGTCATCTTCTGCATAATTTTCTTGATATTCTTATTGGCTGCCTCTACAGCCCCATTCATCTTCGGCTGGTAGGGAGAAGAATTGTGGTGCTGTATCTTGAATTGTTCACAGAGTTCAGTGACCATTTTGTTATTGAGATTGGTACCATTGTCCGTAATGATTCTTTCCGGGACGCCGTACCGACAGATCAGATTATGCCGGATGAAACGTGCCACGACGCTCTTGGTTACTGTGGCGTAGGAAGCTGCCTCAACCCACTTTGTGAAGTAATCGATCGCCACCAAGATGAAGCGATGCCCATTGGATGCCGTCGGTCGGATCTCACCGATCATATCGATGCCCCACATCGCAAAAGGCCAAGGTGCCGTCAGGACATTCAAAGGAACCAGAGGGATATGCACCTTGTCAGCATAGATCTGGCATTTATGACAAGTTCGGGAGTGTTGGTAACAATCGGCTTCCATTGTGGACCAGAAATATCCTGCCCGAAGGATTTTCTTAGCCATGGTGTGTCCACTGGAATGTGTTCCAAATGTGCCTTCATGTAATTCCATCATAATTTTCTTTGCTTCAGCCTTATCCACACAACGTAGCAGAGTTGAATCATGATTTCGTTTGTAGAGAATGCCGTTGCTGAGGAAAAATTTTGCAGCAAACCTCCTCATGAACTTCTTGTCATTGACAGACGCACCTTCAGGATACTCCTGAGCTTCCAAGTACCTCTTCACCTCATGATACCAGGGTTTTTCAATAACCTTCTCAGCCTCGAGCTCGCAGCAGTATGCCGGTTCATCCAACTTCCAGATAATGATTCGGGGAGCCTCATTGTCCCATTTAACTTTGAACATTGAAGACATCGTGGCTAGTGCGTCCGCTAGCTGATTCTCCTCTCTAGGGAAGTGTTCGAAAGTTATTTCTTCAAAGTGGGGGAGCAAGGTCAACACATACTCCTTGTAAGGAATAAGATTCGGGTGTTTCGTATCCCACTCGCCTTTGATCTGATTGACCACGAGAGCGGAATCTCCGAAGACACTTAGAAATTTTATCCTTAGGTCGATTGCAGCTTGTAAACCCATGATACATGCCTCATATTCTGCCATGTTGTTGGTGCAGCTGAAACATAATCGGGCGGTGAGGGGAGTATGAGTTCCTTTGGGAGATATGATTACAGTGCAGACGCCGTTACCCAAAGCATTGGAGGCTCCATCAAAATGCATCGACCATCGGGATCCTTCCTCAGGTCCTTCATCCGGTCCAGGTACTTCACAGTCAGTTACCACCATGATGTCTTCGTCCGGAAAATCAAAGTTTAATGATTGGTAATCGTCCACAAGTTGGTGTGCCAAATGATCGGCCAGTACACTTCCCTTAATTGCTTTCTGAGTTGTATACTGGATATCATATTCCGTTAAGATCATTTGCCATCTCGCTATTCTTCCAGACAGAGCGGGCTTTTCAAATATGTACTTGATGGGATCCATTTTTGAAATCAATAAAGTAGTGTGAGTCAGCATATACTGTCTCAGCCGGCGAGCAGCCCATACAAGAGCGCAGAAAGTTTTCTCAAGCAGTGAGTAACGAGACTCACAGTCGGTAAACTTTTTGCTCAAGTAATAAATAGCGTGCTCTTTTCGGCCAGACTCGTCATGCTGCCCCAGCACACACCCCATTGAATTATCAAGCACCGTCAAGTATAGTATCAGAGGTCTTCCTTCCACCGGTGGCATAAGAATGGGTGGCTCTTGGAGGTATTCCTTTATCTTTTCAAAGGCGGCCTGACATTCATCATTCCAGCGTACTACTTGATCTTTCTTCAGCAATTTGAAGATTGGCTCACAAGTAGCAGTCAGATGTGAGATGAATCGGGCAATGTAATTCAGTCGTCCTAGGAAACCTCTGACTTCTTTTTCTGTTTTTGGAGTCGGCATCTCTTGTATGGCTTTTACCTTGGCAGAGTCCATCTGGATACCCTTATCACTCACAATGAAACCTAACAACTTTCCGGACCTTACCCCAAAGGTGCATTTGTTGGGATTCAATCTCAGCTTGTACAACTTGAGTCGGTCAAATAACTTCCTCAGATGGTCAAGGTGCTCCTCCTCAGTTTGAGACCTTGCAATCATGTCATCAACGTATACCTCAATCTCATGATGGATCATATCATGAAATAAAGCAACCATGGCACGTTGATAGGTTGCCCCAGCATTTTTCAATCCGAATGGCATGACCTTATAACAGAAGGTGCCCCACTGAGTCACAAAGGTAGTCTTCTCCATATCTTCTGGAGCCATCTTGATCTGATTATACCCTGAAAAACCATCCATGAAGGAGAACACCTTGTGTTGAGCTGTATTGTCAACAAGGACATCAATGTGAGGTAGGGGGAAGTCATCCTTGGGGCTGGCCCTGTTCAGATCCCTGTAGTCAACACACATTCTGACTTTACCGTCCTTCTTCGGTACTGGCACCACATTGGCAACCCACTGAGGGTAAGAAGTCACTGCAAGGAAACCGGCATCAAACTGTTTCATAACCTCGGCCTTGATCTTTTCATACATCTCTGGACGCATCCGTCGGACTTTTTGCTTTACCGGAGGGCAATCTTCATTGGTTGGTAGGTGGTGTACTACAATGTCGGCATCCAAACCAGGCATATCTTCATAGGACCAAGCAAAAATCTCCATGTAATCTTGTAGCATTTGGATCAATCGTTGCTTCACGCTGAGCTCTAGATTGGCACCAATCTTGACCTCTTTCCTATCCGTCTCAGTACCCAGGTTAATTGTCTCCACCGGCTCTTCATGTGGCTGAATAGCTCTCTCTTCCTGGAGTAGCAGTCTTGCGAGTTCACCAGGCACTTCGCAATCATCTTCACCTTCGTCTTCGGCCAAGTTGATCGGATTTTCGAAGTCATAACTGGCGGTAGCAGAGCTGTTACCAGTGAGATCCAGAGTGGATTGAAACCTGTATAAGTGAGTGTGTGTAAATATAGCTGTTTTGCAATATATATAACACAGAAAGGAAAAGAGCACAAGATTTGAAATGCAACAAACGTCCAATGTTTTGATTGATGATATATGAAAATGTCATACAAAAAGCCCTCACAAATGGAGCTACGATGCCCCGGGTAGGACACCGAGCCAACAAAGTTTTAACATATTGTTTGTTACAAATTGGAAATCAAAAGAAATTAATTACTGCGTGACAAATGTGATAGGGGTAAAATCCTTTTCCGTCCAGTTGCTTAGTCCGTCGCTGGTAGTCGGGTAGATCCAACTGTCAAACTCTGCTTCCTCTACATCCTCCTCGATAGCATTCACCCTTGAGCTGGAGATAAACACCGGAGCCTTTCTGACCCTCTCCTTGCGCACAACCCTCTGAGCCTCTGCAGTAAAGCCCAGCCCAAACTTGTCATTCTTCTGAGTGAAGTCAGGAAGCTGACCCCAGTTTGCACAATTGCCTTTCTGAACCACAGCCCGGGCATCCCTTAGGGAAGCCATCTTCAAGGAAACATTCTCTTCGACTGTTGTTTCTGCTGCTGCTGAAATTGGATGTACCTCCTCGAAATGCTGAAAGGGGGTTTCAATAAACTCCCCGTCCATCTCAATGTATCTGAAGGAATTCAAATGGCTCACCATATACTCCTCTTCTCCTTGCACAGTGACGATCTTCCCCCTGACAGGGTACTTCAGCTTCTGGTGCAAGGTAGAGGTCACTGCCCCAGCTTTATGGATCCAAGGTCGACCCAGTAGACAAGAGTATGATGGACGTATATCCATCACATAAAACGTAGAGTCGAACACCTGAGAGCCCACACGAATAGGGATGTCAACCTCTCCATGAACCATCCTTTTTGAACCGTCAAAGGCCCTGACGATGATATTGCTGGGCTTCAATTCCAAGCCTTCATAATCCAGACGGTCTAAAGCCTTTTTCGGTAGGACATTCAAGGAAGAACCAGTGTCCACCAATACATGCGCCAGAGTAGTGCCCCTGTATTTGATAGAGACATGCAGGGCATCATTGTGGTCTCTTCCCTTCACAGTCAGGTCAGCATCTGAAAAACCCAAGCCATTGTCTGCTGTCAGATTTGCTACGCAATCAGTGAACTGGACTGCAGATGTCTCCTGTGGCACATGGGCCGTCTTGAGAAATGAAATCAAGGCTTTAGCATGGGCCTCGGAGCATAGCAATAAGGAGAGCATGGAGATCTTGGAGGGCGTATGCCCCAGCTGTTCGACAACATTGAAATCACTCTTCTTTATTATTTTCAGGATCTCCTCCACTTCTTGTTGGGAGGCCTCAGCATTTATAGGTATCGGTGCCTCCATCCGGGCAGGCTCCTCTTCAATCCCTTTGCCCCGGGCATTAGATGACTCGGCAGCAGGGGAAACAACTTGATCAGTAGCAGGAACAGGTAAACTTGTAGGTGTTATAAGGAGGTGTCTTCGAATAGCGGGCGGTGCAATGTCAGGCGAGAAGAGCCTGCCACTGCGGGTGACCTTGGCTGGACCAGTGATATCGCAGATACTGGCGCCAGTGTCGAATTCTTATTTGATTCCATTTACATATACGTCTGCCCCATAATGCCAGGGGACAGCTTTATCAGATACGTAGGGGAGAGGCCCCGGAACAGTAATAACCACAGGTGCAACAGTCATGATTTGAACAGGCTTCTTCGGGAGAGCCTTGATTGGATTATTGAAGATGGTAACCACAGAAACTTCTTTTACCGGAACCAACTGAACAGCAGACTTCTTAAACAAAATCTCCTTACTATCCATTAGGCTTTGGATACCTAACTTCAGCAAGGGACAACCAGATAGGGAAACAGCACAGAATAGGCAACCCTCACTGCAACCCGGAAATAAACCGGCCTGCAGTAGGTTCTTCTTGACGGTCTTCAGAGGGGTAACAACTTCGTTTACCGAAACAGCATACAATTCTTCCTCAATGGCATTTACTCTATGCTGGGGCATAGGAGCAGTTACAACATTCGGTCTCTCTGGCGCCTCAAACTGAATTTCCTTTGCGTCGATCAGATCTTGTACTTTGTTTCTCAAGGCCCAGCAATCATCAGTAGTGTGCCCGGGACTATCAGAATGATAAGCACACCGGGCATTTGGGTTATACTTAGGAGACGCAGTGTTGACGACCTTAGGAGCTTCTTTGAGGGTCACCAGGTTGGTGGATAACAGTTGGGGTAAAATTTGAGATAAGGTCATACTCAGTCGGGTATACTGCCTCTTGGGCCTTTCGCTTCTTTGTTGATTGTACTGCTGAGGAGCAGCAACAGGTTTTGAGATGACCAAAGCATTGACGGCTTGGCGACTTTTGGGCTTGACTTGTCTTCTAGTACCATAGACGGCACTCGCTTCTTTCTTAAATGGCCTCTTCTCAGCACTTGTGGAGGAAGCCTTTTGTATCTTGCCTGACCTGATGCCAGCTTCAATACTTTCTCCCGTCAATATCAAATCTGTAAACCCAGCGGAGGAGTTACCAACCAAATAATTGAAAAACGGACCAGACAACGTCCCCAGAAACATATCAACCAGCTCACGATCAGTCAATGGAGGCTGCACCCTGCCAGCCAAATCTCTCCATTTTTGTGCGTACTCTTTGAACCCTTCACCCGTTCCTAGAGACATACCCTGAAGTTGGGTACGCGTAGGAGCGAGATCAGAATTGTATTGGTATTGTCTGTAGAATGCGGTTGCCAAATCTTCCCAGTGTCGGATGCTAGCTCCATCTAATTGGTAGAACCATTCAAGCTGTGACCCCGAGAGGCTATCTTGGAAGAAGTGAATCCAGAGGTTCTTATCCGCCGTATAAGGTTGGATTTTCCTTACCTACGACCTCAGATGCAGCTTTGGGCAGGAGACCCCATCATACTTGGCGAAGGCAGGGGCCTTAAACTTGTGTGGAATTACTACCCCAGAAGATAACCCCAAATCTCCGAAATCCAGCCCCGGCATATTCTGAATTTCCATGGCGCTTAAGCGGTCCTCCAATTGCTTGTATCTGTCAGCAGCAGGTGGGTATTGTTCGTCGTTATAGTCCGTCTCGTTGTCGGAGACTGCGGGACTAGGAGCTCCTCCCCCTTGGGGACTGTTTTTCTCAGCAGAAGAAGTAGTTGGATCAGCTTCATTATGGAGTGTGTTCCCAAATCTGCGTCCGGTGTTGAACAACGCAGTCCTCTTTTTCTTCTTCTTCTTCAGGAGTAGAGTCTTTAATTCTTGCTGACCTTGGGCTAGGCTTAGGACCATCTCTTGAAACTGTGCACTTTGGGCCTGAAGAGCCTTGATTGCTTGCTCACTGGAGGAGTCTGGATTCATGACGACTGTGCAAAATAAACAGCGAAGGAGATTAAGCAACCTGTGAAATAGGGTACCTGCTATGCATATGGTGCAATGGAATGCGTATGTTTTATGTTTTCAAAGACAAACAAGATTCAACTTTGTAGACAAAAAGGGGAAACACACTTCATTAGATTAAAATTTTCAATTGTTCAACAATTTGCCCTTAGGCATTACAGGAATGAAAAATACTGGAAAGGAAATAAACTATAAAAGGAAACATCCAAAGCTCATCAATGCTCCCATGGCCTCCTCTTTTCAGTGCTGATGTAGTTATTCAGGACCCGTTCTTCCTCCAATTGCTTAGTCAGCCTCTGAATCTTTCGTTCCTGCTCGTTGAATTTCTCCCGATAGAAATCCCGTTCTTCCTTTAGCTGCGCCCAAGATCTCTTCATGGTGTCAAAATCAGTAGGTATTTGAGGAGGGAGGACAGTTGGAGGAACCCCATCTTCAACAGGAGACTCAAGGATGAGAGGTCTAACAGCTTCGTAGGGCATACCTAACCTTTGAGCACGGATGCGGACCCATTTGCAATAGGGCCTCAATGGCAGGGAAGTCTTTGATCCCAACTCATGTGGGTTGGCTTTGGGGATTCTGTCCCAGGCTCTAATGAATCCCTGGCGTAGTTTGTCACTGTCCACCTGAAACTCAAAATGGAAGTGAGGAACCAGCATTTCATGAGGCCCATCTCCTCTGGCTCTTCCAAACTGACGGAGAGCTAAACACGGATTGTAAGAGATTCCTCCTTGGATACCAATCAAAGGAACATTAGGGTATTCTCCGCAACGGTTAATAACAGCTACCTCATCCAAACCTCTGAGAGTCCAGGTGATGTCATTATCAGTGAGAGACATTAACCTCCGAGCCCAACCTTTTCCTTCTTCATTCTTCAGCACGAACTTAGGAAGGTGCGAAATAAACCACCTTACTAGCAAAGGAGCACAACACCACGGAGTTCCCCGTTTTCGAGCAGTACGAGCATAGAGTTGTTGTAGAATATCACCCAAAAGAGTGGGTACCGGATTCCGAGACATGAAGATCCTTATGACATGGATACTGATAAAGGTGTCGGGGTTGGGAAACAATACCAGACCATAGATCAAAAGAGCTAGAATATCCTCGTACGCCTTGAAGTCCAAGTCATTCCAGAAATCATTAGCCTTGCAACCCAGAAATTTGACCAAAAAGCCCTTGATCCCATTTCTAGTTTCCCAGTTGGACAATACCTCTTCTTTGGTCAAGGGGAGAATTGCAGCAATCTCTTCAGGCCTAGGAGTCTTTTCCAAACCAGTGAATGGAGTTTGTTCCAAGACAGGGATCCCAAGCAAATAAGAGAACTCTTCCAGGGTAGGAACCAGCTGGAAGTCTTGAAAGGTGAAACAATGGTACAGAGGGTCATAAAACTGGGTCAGAACACTTATCAGTTGTTGGTCCCATTTTGCAGTGACCAAGCCAAGGAGAGAACCATGTCTGTTGATGAAGGAAGTAGTGTTTGGAATCCTTCCAACCAAATCCTTGAGTAACACTGGTGGTTGAACAAAGTTGAGCCGGACAGTATTCCTACGCACGGGCATCATGCTGTCCTACAAAATAGAGCAAAGATGAAACCTTTTTTGTCTTTGAAATGGGTTAGCCCTTTATACAGGATGCATGCAATGGTATGATGGCATGATGCTATGATGAAGCACACCACAAGTATTCACATAGGCAAATAAGGCACACAAGTCACACAAGACACCCTTAGGTTTCAGGCCAGCATGAGTTTCAGGTATTACCCTCTTTTGGTTTTGTTGGTTAAAACCTGTCCTATCAAAAGTAACCGGGTTCTAGAGGATCTCAAATCATTGGCTACCCTCAATCGGTCATAACTCCAGCATCGCAATCTTTTCTCGCAGCCAGAACCATCTCGAGAGTTTAGCCTCAATGAGTGTAGCATACTGCTACTGTCCTAATAGCCAAGTTGGTCAATTTAGGGTTCTAAGGTTGGTTGGTGTTTAATGACCCCTTAGAAGACCTATATTCTCCCCGTTGCAACACAAGGGATATAGGTACAGACTAAGATGCCACACCAACGTAGCCACTGCTTCACCCATGTCGGTCTACGCCGGACAGGTCCCTCATAGATTATGCTACCTAAAAAGGGTATTTCCCAGATCCGGGTTAGGATCTATGAAACTCCGATGCAAAGCCCACAAATATAAAAGCAAACAAAGCAAACAATTGAAAACAAAGGTGATCTAAACCCTAAGGTTACTCCACTTTTAGAATCATCCCCAGCAGAGTCGCCAGTTCTGTGATACGGTGGGAGAACTGACTTGAGGTTTTGCGTTCGTATTCGCAAATGTTTCGGTTGAGCAAGAGTCGCCACCGACTTTTTATTTTATCCTAAGGAAAGGTTAAAAAGCACAGCAAAAACCTTTTGAGATGTTTTCTTGGGTTCGGGGATTAGATTATAGAAAGGGAAGGTATTAGCACCCTTTCTATCCATGGTTATCCATGGGCTCTTAGTTACTTGCATAGATCGACTTGCCTTTTGTTTTCAATTTGTTTGAAGTGGTGCTTTGTGTGTATGGGTTTGAAAATATTTTGAAAAGAAGCCAATGTGGTGGCAACCTTTGTAATGATCCATGTTGGGATGTATACAAAGGTGTATGTCTTTTGAAAAGGTTTTCATTTGTTTTTGAAAGTTTGTTTTGAAAGTGCTGTGAGGTGTGGTTTTAGAAAATAGGCAAGTGTTTTGTTTTGCAAGTTTGTTTCAAGTAACTAAGAGGTTATCTACTCCTAAATTTCTCAAAGATTATTGTTATGTTTTAACCCTTTTGACAAGTTTGTTCCACCATTGCATTTAGTGGGCAACCTTGTGTTAGGATGTGAAAGGGACAGGCGCGGGTCATCGTTTAGACCATAATTACAATGGTGCCAAGTATCTTTGGGCATTTTCTTTAAGGGACTTGACCATTTGTTTTGGAAGTATTTTGAAAATGTTATCGAGGGACTATGATCATTCAATTGGTTGTTTTGCCCAAAGAGACTTAACATGCAATATGGTCCAATTTTGAAAGGCAACAAGTGGAGTACCCTAGAGGTGCAAGTGTGGTTTGTGTATCCATTTTCATGCTCATTTGTCTTGAGATTAGGTCATAACTACTTTTTTTGTCGTTTTTCGCATACAAACCCTAATTCTAACATGTTATCATTAGAAAGCAATAAAGTGCGAAAATAAATTTACTAAGCTATTACAAAACCAAATATGGGAAGGGGGGTACAAATATTCAAATGGGGATATTGACAAGAATTTAAATCTAAATTATTACATCATTTTTGAATATTTGCAAGGTAAATAAATTGCATAATTAAATGGAAATGAAGTAAATATGCAAAATGCAAAAAAAAAAGAAAGTTTTTATATGTATGAAAAGAAGTATGGTTTATGTAAAATAAAACAAGAAAAATAAAAAGGTATTATTTTTTGAGTATTTTGAATTTAGGGCAAAACCCTAATTTTATTAAAGAAGATGTATTATTATTTAATTTAATACAAGTATTTATTTATTATGTACAAAAATAAAAGTAAAATGAAGTATATTATTAAAAAAGTATTTTTGTATCAAATATTAATAAAAATGAAAAATTCAAGTATTTATATATATATATATATATATATATATATATATATATATATATATATATATATATATATATATATATATATATATATATATATATATATATATATATATATATATATATATATATATATATATATATTAAGTTCTTAAATATGCATTATATACAAAATAATATATATTTAATATTTTAATAAAATAAATAAAAAAGTATTTTTATGTGAAATATTTTCAGAAGGTAAATAAAAATAAAAAAATGTATTTACACTATTTTTTATATTTATTCTAAATAATAGTATATATAATATTTTTGTTTAATCAAAAGAAATAATCAAATAAATATGCAATAAATTCAAAAAATGATGGAAAAAAATATTTTTATTTTTTAATGTCATGAGAAAAAATAAACAAAGTCAAATAAAAAAGAAAAAGTCAAAAAAGTCAAAGGAATCAGCAAATGGGCCTTGGGGGTGTAAAAGCAAAATAGTGGTGCAAATAAGAAAAAAAAACACACAAGCCCAGCCCAAAGACCACTGTCTTCAACCTCCAGCAACAATATTTGAAAAAACGCGCGCCATGTTCATCATCTTCCAACTCTTGATTCCTGGCTTTTTAGCAAAAACTCATAACACAACAAATGTTCAGCATGAAGAGACGATTCTAACCATGTATGGAACTTGACCTAACTCTCTAAGATGAGGGATAATTTCTCCTCCCCCAAATCCTAACCTAGTTTTTCTACCATTTTCAAACTCCAAATTCTCTCTACTCAGGCAAAAGAAATGAAATGTAAAGATATGTACATGTTCAGGGCTATGAGTAGAACCTTGTTTCTTCACAAACTTAAGACTAAAGATACATAATAAGAGAGATACGAGTTCAAAGTTTTACCTGTGCAGTTGAACTTCTATCTGGAGAATGAGGAACTTCCAGTGCAAGGTGATGATTGGAAAAGCTTCCTTGAGGCCCAGGGATGCTATTTCAATGCTTACTTTGTCTTGAGAGCTTCTGAATCAAGCTATAGAACTTCACCTGCAAGTCAAAAATGTGAAAATGGTGGAAGCTGTTAGGGAGATTACAGGTCAGGTTTTAGGTCATGGTTAGCTTGCACATATGCTAGGGAATGTGTATGAACTGATTTTAGCAAGAATGCTCGAGAGAAAATGAAGTTGGCACTCAAACTGCAGAGGCAACCCTGTTTTTGCAGTTTGAGGATGATTCTGAGATGGAGGGTGTTTTGGAGGTGCAAGGGTCGTGTCTTGGCTTGGCTATGTTCTTTGGAAGGTGTTGGATAACTTTGTTCTTGTGTTAGTGAGCTGAGATGAGAGTTGTTACAAGTTATGGACTTTTCTTCTATGTGAAGCAACAAAATGCAACCTGGCATTCTAGGTCAGTAGAGGACCCCCTACTGTGCTGCATAAGCTTCTCTTGATCAGTGTGTTATGCACATAATCTTGTGTCAAGCAGATTTTCCATGTACTTGTTGGATTTCTAATTTGACATAAAGCTACTTTATACAAAAATGGCCAATTTGCTTTATCCATTTTGGGATTAAACCCTCATACAATGCTTGCACTCAAAGAACAACACTTTAACACATTGAATATGCATTAAATTTTGGAGTGTAACTTGGTTTAAGGACCTGTAATCTTGCCTAAAGCATGCTGAGTTCAAATGGTAAGGTTATGGACATGTTTTGATGAAGAACAAAAGTGAATTTTTGCCAACTTGTGAAATTCGAATCTCTCAAGTTATGAGATTGTTTGATGAGTTCTTGGACATTTTGGAAATCTTGGAATGTGTACTACAATCCATCTTTGAAATGCAAATTGAAATTCCAAGTGGAAGGGTATGAAAAATGGCCTTGAAGTGGGGTAGAAAACCTTGTCAAAATAGGTCAAATTTCACTAAGTTAAAAAATGGTTTAGTGCCCCTATTCAAAAAATTGTAACTTGAGATACAAGCTTCAAATGAGAAAACTTTGTGAATCAAAGTTGTAGATTATGCAACAAGCTACAACTTTCATGTTTTGACTTTTGTTTGAATCCAAATGGATCTTGGTGAAAAGATGGGGCAAAGTTGGGAAAAAATTAGGGTTTTTCATAACTTAGAAAAATTCTAAGTTATGAAAAATTCCATTTTCTAACCCTAATTTGCATTTTGTGATTTCTTGGTGAACAAGTTTCATGATTTGGCATGTTTTGATGAAAAATGAATCTTGACTCTTGATATTGACCAAAAAGTCAAAGTTTGACTTTTCAGTATACAGTCAAAATTGATCAATTGACTGGGAAATTCAATTGTCAACCTTGTGTACTTGGGATCTTTTGAGCTTGTTGAATGTGTCAAGACCATTTCATTGAGTCCTTGAGTCCATATGTGAGCTTGATTTGCCATTGGCTAGGTCAAACAGTCAAAAATTACCTTTGTGTAGTCAAAACCCTAAAAATGACCATTTTGCCCTTTTGGTGATCTGATCAAATTTCTTGTGGAATTGTGATTCAAACTTGATCAAATGGTCCATATGAGTTAAATATGTTGATGTGGGTCAAATTTCATGAGGTTTGACTGTCAATTGACCACAGTTGACTTTTTCCCCAATACAGCTGATTTCTAGGTCATCTGTCTAACTGACTGGGCAAAATTTGGAATCAAGACTTGAAACTTGGTATGGGTAAACTTGGGAGTCCAATGTGAAACATGAAAGTCATCTTAGGCATTCTAGGTCAAAACATCATTGGGCAAACACAAACCCTAATTTGAGTCCACAATGCAAGGAGAAGTCTTGAGCAGAGGAAACCCTAACTGGATCTTGATCTTCAAGGGTCTTGTGATGAGAAAATGTTGAGGAAATGGGAGGGAAAATTTTGGGGTACAACACCTATTATGTTTCAACTACACCAACAACATGGCAGAGTATAAAGCGTGCATCATGGGTCTTAGGGCTGCTATCGACCTAAGGATAAAGTTCTTGAGTGTATTCAGGGATTCTGCTTTGGTGATAAGTCATATCAAAGGCGAGTGGGATACGAAGCACCCGAATATTATTCCTTACAAAGAGTATGTACTGACATTGCTCCCACACTTTGAGGAGGTAGCCTTCGAACATTTCCCATGAGAGGAGAACCAGTTAGCGGACGCGCTAGCTAATATGTCTTCTATGTTCAAGGTTAGGTGGGACAATGAAGCTCCCCAAATCACCATTGAGAGGTTAGATGAACCAGCACACTGATGTGAAATCGATACCAAATAAGTGGCAGACAAACCCTGGTTTCACGAAGTCAAAAGGTATCTCGAGGCTCAAGAGTATCCCGAAGGGGCATCTGTCAATGATAAGAAGTTTCTGAGAAGGTTCGCTGCAAATTTCTTCTTCAGTAATGGAATCCTCTATAAGCGCAATCATAACATCACGCTGCTACGGTGTGTAGACAAGAGCGAAGTAGAAAGGATCATGATAGATCTACATGAAGGCACCTTCGGAACCCATTCTAGTGGACATAACAAGGCTAAAAAGATCCTATGGGCAGGATACTACTGGTCCACTATGGAAGCCGATTGTTATCAGCACTCTCGAACTTGTCATAAGTTCCAAATCTATGCTGATAAAGTGCATGTGCCTCCGGTCCCCTTAAACGTCTTGACAGCTCCGTGGCCCTTTGAAATGCGGGGCATCAACATGATCGGAGAGATCAGGCCCACCGCTTCCAACGGACATTGCTTCATCCTAGTAGCCATTGACTACTTCACAAAGTGGGTTGAGGCAGCCTATTTTGCTACAGTAACCAAGAACGTCGTGGCGCGGTTCATTCGACATAATCTGATCTGTATGAATCTCAACAACACAATGATCACCGAGCTCTGTAAACAGTTCAAGATACATCATCATAATTATTCTCCCTATCGGCCGAAGATGAATGGCACTGTTGAAACAACTAACAAGAACATCAAGAAGATTATACAGAATATGACGGTGACATATAAAGACTGGCATGAGATGTTACCATTTTATCTTCATTGGTACCGTACCTAAGCACTGACGTCGACAGGGGCAACACCCTACTCTCTAGTATATGGCATGGAGGCAGTCCTACCCATCGAAGTCCAGATACCTTCTCTCAGGATTATGAAGGATGCAGGGTTGAACGAGGACGACTGGATCCGAAACCGACTTGATCAGTTAAATCTAATCGATGAAAAGAGACTTACTGCTATCTGTCATAGTCAGACGTATCAAAAGCGAATGATTAAGGCTTTTAATAAGAAAGTCAGGCGTCAAGAATATTGAGTCGGGGATCTAGTGATCAAACGCATCATATTGTTGCAAGGTGATCCCAGGGGAAAATGGACCCCCACGTACGAAGGGCCATTTGTGGTTAAGAACATTTTCTCGGGAGGAGCTATGATGCTAACCACCATGGAAGGTGACGACCTTCCTCACCCTGTCAATGCAGACATAGTGAAAAGATACTACGCCTAATCAAAAGACCCGCTAGGTTGACCGGCCTAGGCAAAAATAAGGGCTTCCCGGCGAACCAAAAGGGTTCGAGCAAAAGTAAGGGATGAAAATTAAAAAAAATTTGTACACCCGGTGTTGTACCCAAATTTTTGCCCCTAAGATCCCTTCATCATATCATATTGTTACAATCACAACAAAATCACATTAGGTCTTTTGGTTCTTCTTCCTATCTTTAGCCTTGCTCTTTGAGGAGTTACCAAGCACCTTGACTTGTTTTTTTTGGTGATCATGGATATTTTGCTTTGATTTTCTCTCTAAATTAACAAAATACAATATTGGTTTGTCTTACTTGTTAATAATGTAGTTAAAGGCAATGAGGTTTAGCAAGTTGCATCATGGGTTCATGAGTTTATTTCCATGCCCTTGTCAAAAGCTTGAGAGATTCAAACCTCACCATTGAAGTTGTTTTGAAGTTGGTATGGAAGTAGTTTTGGTGGCCATGAGTCCTCATCATCGTCCTCAACAATTTCTATTCACAGAGGAAGAATATTGGCACAAAAAGTTTGTTCAAACTTGGCAAAGTTCCACCAAGCATTCTCTTGATCTAGAGGCTAGGGTTTTGGACTTCAAAGGGGCATATCTTGCTCATATTTTGGTATTTTTGAGTGATTCCAAAAACATTCTTCTATTCAAAGAGTTAAAGATAAATCACATTCAAAGTTCCAAGGAGTTTTCATGTGGAAGGAACTTGGTGAAGAAGAAATATTACAAGTCATCCAGATGAATCCCTCATTTTTCATATGTGACTTCAAATGGTCATAACTTGGTCAATTTTTATCACATTGAGCCCATTCTTTTTTCATGATGATCCTAAGGATGTTTAATTCATGCCTTCTTTTATGTGCAAAGTAAGAAAATGGACGGAAGTTGCCTTAATAATGCAAAAGATTATAGGTCATTTCACGATTTTTGGCCAACTTCAACAAGTCATAACTTGCTCAATTTTTGAATATTTTGAGTGGTTCAAATTTCAAAATGTCATTCAAGAGATATACTCCATTCCATCTTTTTTTATCAAGAGAAAATTCTAAGTGCAAGGCCATGTTTGGATGCAAGAGATTATAGGTCATTTTTAAAGAAGAATTTGAAATATTTCTAAGTATGGAAAGTCAACTCTTTTTCTTCAACTTTGACTCCATGTATCTTTCAGCTCAAGCATCCATTTGATTCCATTCTTTTTCCATTGCAAAGCTTGTTACCTCATCTTTTCAAAGCATCAAGAATTTTTCCCTAAGACCCCTTGAGGTGGAAATGCCACTGGATTGAACTTGGGAACTTGGAACTGAAGTTTCACCATAAGTCAGAATTTGAAATCTTTGTTTTGGCCTTTAAACATCAAATTAGCACGCGTTTGTGATCTAAACATGTTTAACAAAGTTGCCAAAGTGGATTAGAGCCTTGAAACACAAGGATTTGATGAGTTTTGATGCAAATCAGATCACACTTTGCTCGTGCATCAGGTTCACACGATTTCCCTCCAATTTGCATCATTCCACACGCTTGAACATTCCATTTGATTCCCTATAAATAGAGGGTCATTCCCCATTCAATTTCCCAAGCTTAGATAGTCAAAATCACCCTGCCAAACTTGCTTCGCAACTCAGAATTCAGCTACTTCGAATCCTATTCTCTAGCCTTTTTCAATCCATTTTTTCATCAATTCACCTTCCTTGATCTTCCCTGAAGCTAACCATATAATCACATTCAAGAATCGTGCCCTATATTGCTCCATAGAAGTCCAGTTTCAGAGCTCTGCAACTCAATTTCAATAGGTAGATTCCTTCATCAATTCTTCAAAACTTTAGTATCATTATGTTGCTCTCATTGCCCTGTTTCTAGTCGCAATACTTACTTTTATCTGGAAGCACGTTTTGACCATGGATTTTCAAATCCCTTTTCAAAACTTTCTTTCCAAATTTCTTGAGTTACAGTTTGTATAAATTCGGTATGCACAGCGCACCAGATCCCTTGAATTTGATTACTAACGCGTTTTGACTCTCACCCAATGATCCACATCTTTTTCTTTTGTTTTCTTTTTCTGATTTTTATATTTTAATTGTTTTAAATTTCAAAAAATCATAGAAAATTCATTTTTATTTCAAAAAATCTGAAAAAACTATGAAAAATATTTTTGATTATTCTCTTTCTGATTTTTATTTTTTTCATAATTTAATTTCGTGTTTTGATATTTTTTTATGAATTTTACACTTATTTGATTTGTTTAAAATGTTTAAAAATACTTTTAGACATTTTTAAACTCTGAAAAAATTATGGAATGATCCAATGATATTGTGACAAATATTGGTGACCTTATTTTATTTTTGTTTCTGACTTTGCTATTTTTTACTATTTTTCTTTATTTTACCCATTTATTTTAATTTTTAAAAATAGTTTCTGACTTTTAAAAATTCCCAAAAATTTTGTAAAATTACTTGGCCTCTTTTCTAATTTTTCTATGATCTTAGTTTTCATTTTTTTATTATTTTGAATATAATTGGCATTTTCTTCATTATTTTCCATTTTTTAAAACATTTTTTAAACCCTTTAATGAACATATTAATTATATTATTATTTTGTGAATATTTCTTGGCTGTCTTTGGTTGATTTTTTGGTCATGGCTTTATTAACCATTGGATCCATGGTGTTGAGTTTAACTCCACAAAAAATGGATGAATGCTTTTAATAATAGTTTGATTAAATATTAATTCAAATGTGGTTTTTTCTTTTACCCTAATTCTTCTTCATCTCATCCCCTTCTTATTGCATTAAATCTTATTAGAGCATGGTCTCTATATCATGTCTCAAAAAAAAATGGTCCATAGATTGCTATTGACCGGCCTCAAAATAGGTGCGACTTCTATATAAGTCCACTTACGATTGCTTAACATAACACTAAATTTTGTCCCGATTCGAATAAATGATCATTCGTGGCCCAAACTTATGATTGCAAGCCCAAGTATGTTAATTTGATCTCTTTGATCCAATAACCTTGAGATTCATTGTGTGTAGGCTTTGGTTCTACCAATCTTCTAATGGATCTACAATACCTTTGGTCAACACGGACCACTTAAACATCGTTGATCATTAAATGGTACTTGTGAGAATTCCAAATGGATGATATACTTGACAAAAAGAAAATGCAATTTATTGTGTGGATGCTTTGGTTCTACCAATCCTCTAATGAGTTCCAAATGCAAGTTTCAAGATGGTCATCCAACTAATCACTAATTATTGAATTGTTTTATTTTATGCTTTTATTCTTTTATGCTTTATGCGCTATTTATTTTTTAGCATTTTACATTTCATGCCATTTTCATCTTTGCTCATTTGAGCATTTATTTTTTTGTCATTTTTACTTTTCTCACTTGAGCTTTTCTTTTTCCTTTTCCTAAGATACTTAATAATCAACTTAAACCCTAAAAAACTCTCAGTGGTACTTGGACTATTTGGTTACTATCCTTGGCATGATGGAGCAGTGGACTTTTTCTTGGACTTAGGATTATAAGCCTTGGCCTATCTTGGATACCTTGTGATCTTATCTGATTATTTTGTCTGGAGCTCTTGAGGTTTACCTCAAGACATTGGGTTGCTTGTTTGTTTTTGTGTGCAGGTTTTTGTCATTACACTCTCTGTTTGTAATCTCGAATTCACCCGCATAAAGCTGTTACTCTGCCCAATTTTTGTGAAGACATAATATATTTGAAGAGGTCTAGTATCTTTGCTTGCTTGGTTTCACTCCAAAGAATGGGAATTCTATCTTGGCTCATAATGTCAAGTTTTGGCTTCTTGTTGGTTAGATGGTCCTTATCCTTAGCTTTTACCTTATGCTTTAGGATAGCCTCTTCTTCTTCTCCCATCTTCTTTAATTTCCAAAATCTTCTTCCCCTTTTGAAAACCCTTCTTGTTTTGAAACTTAAACACTTTCATAATAAACTTGGGCTTATGTCCATGCATTTTCAAAAAAAAAACATTTTCATAAATAAACTTCAATCAATTTAATAATACCTTGACATTTTTTGTGAGAAGACTAAAAGTCAACCAATCTCATTTCAAACCATTTTGCCACCTTGGCTTTTATCTTTAAACTTTTCTTAAAAGATTAGGCTCTTGTCAATACTTGTAGTGATGCAAACAACTATACTTTTACAATATGTAGTGAAGTGAGATATTTTCCACTTGGATGTTGAGTGAGGCATTGTTGATTTTAAAATCCAAGCCATATCCTCCACTTTAAGATGATGAAAATTCTCCTTTCTCATGATTGTGGGTAGTAAGTATGTTTTCCACACGGACAATGACGATGACGTCTTATCTCATAAAATTAAAAAACACATTTGTGTTTAAAACTTTTAAAAGAGGAACTACATGTACCCTGATCCCCTATTGCACGAAAGGTGGTACGTAGGCACTAAAGGTTCGCAACCGCGGCTGGTGCAAAAATCATAAAAAATACTTCTTTTCTCACCTCCACTATCCATTTTATATAGCCAAAATATACATATTTTTCAAAGAGGCTCCTGCGGAGTACCGTAGACGTTTAGGATGCTAATACCTTCCCTTTGCATAACCAACCCCCTTACCTTGAATCTTTCCCCCTCTTTTTGGGTTATTTTCTATTTTCACATTCTTTGGAAACAATAAAGCGCGGTGGCGATTTTTATTTTGATTTGTATAAAGTCTAGTCAATCCAATGGCTTAGTCTTGAACATTTCTACCGCTACAGAAAAATGGCGACTTCACTGGGGAAAGATTGACCTCTTGTTGGTCCATCCCTAAGTGGGTTAAGCCTATATTTGTTTATCTCTGTATATGTGCTATTATTTTTTATGTGTTATATTTTGTATATATGTTTGTCTGGATTTTCCTGGTTTTCAGGATTCTTTGTGATTACTCATAAGTCCTATACCTGGACTTGGGAAAACTTTAAGATAGGACGGGTGGTATAGTCATGTTAACTTTGAGGGAGTAATCCCAAAAAAGGAGGCATGAGATCCCCCACTCAGTGGAGGCCCCTTTGACTGTAGCGTCGTTTACCGAGTAATCGGGAAGACGTAGTGCTTTCGACCTGGGAACCTGCTGAAACTGAGGACCGTAGAATACCAAACCCATCTTGGCCTTTTAGGTGTAGTGCGGAAGCTATGACGGAGTAATCTGGAAATAGTTGTCACGCGATAATACGCTCGGACGAGTCTTTCTTGAGAATATTACTAATTACCGAGTTAATTGGGAAGTTGGTAATATCCAAAGGAAGGATGTAGACTCTGGGAACCTCTAAAACTTTGTTCGGCAGGTAATAACTTTTTAGACCAATACCTTATGGGTAGTACCATCGACCTCATGCTCGTGAAGTTGAACCTATGAACCCTATATGTGTGATCATGTGTGTGATTATTGCATCATGCATCCATGCACTCATAAGCATCTTTTGAAGAAAATAATATTTCAAGGGATTTAAAGGTTGACTATTTGTGAATATCTCAGGTATTGTTAACCATGGATTATGGAAAGAGAAAGACCTGGAAATACAGTTTCAAGGATCCCAAGATAGATGAGTTGGTCAGTCTGATTCCAGAGATTGAGTGTCCTGCATACTTTCGAAAGAAGTATGGATCCATAATTCCTCTCATGAATCTGAAGATGAAGGAGGGTATTCTCTCGACCTTGGTCCAGTTCTATAATCCTATGTATCACTGCTTTACTTTTCCCGATTATCAGTTGATGCCTACACTGGAGGAGTATTCTTATCTATTGGATTTACCTGTTACCGATCGTGTTCCTTTTATTGGTTTGGAGGGTGATCCAAAACCACATGAGATTGCTGCTTTGATTCACTTGGGGAAGTCTGAGGTGGAAGCCCATATGACTACCAAAGGAGGGATTAGAGGATTACCAACTCAGTTCTTATTGGAGAAAGCTCGTTACTTTGCCAGAATGAAGAGTACGGTTGCTTTTGAGGCTATCTTTGCTCTACTTGCTTATGGATTATTCTTATTTCCTAATGTGGACAAGTTTGTCGATATTAACGCCATTAGGATTTTCATGATTGGGAACCCGGTTCCTACAATGTTGGGTGATGCTTATTACTTTGTTCATCTTCAGAGTTCTTATCATGGGAGAATGATTATCTGTTGCACACCTTTGTGGAACCAGTGGTTCATCTTTCATATGCCTCAGTCTGATGCTTTTTGGGATGTCAAGAAGGAACCTCGTTGGGCTCCTAAGATCATGGAACTTACTCACTCGGATATTGATTGGTATCATCGAGCTTATAAGGACGTAGAGATTATTGACAGTTGTGGTAGTTTCCCCAATGTACCTCTTCTTGGTACTAAGGGAGGAATTAACTATAACCCTGTTCTTGCACAGCGACAACTTGGTTATCCGATGAGGGATAAACCAAATAGTATTCATTTGAGTAGTTTCTTTCTGAAGGAAGGAGAAGACCACAGGGAATCTAGGGAGCATATTACGAAGGCCTGACGTCACATTCATAAGAAAAGTAGAAAAGATTTGGGATCTAGGGGTGCTTATTCTTTGGAGCCATATCTTCAGTGGGTCCGATCGAGAGCCATCCAGTTGAAGATTCCGTATACTCGAGAGACACCCATCCCTGATCTGTTTGTGAAGACCACTCCTCCTTTATTAGATGATCTATAAGAGTTGCAACTTGCTTTAGTTAGGATGCAACAGGAAAGAGATGCTTGGAAGAACAAGTTCCAAACTTTAGAGAGTTTCTATAGAGCAGACCTGAAGGAGAAAGATGATTTGATTAAGATCCTTGAGAGTCGAGCGGTGGAGTCTATGGAGAGGCAAGGGGATTTATTTTCTCCTAAGACTCAAACAAGTGTTGATTACTCACTTCCTGCTTTAGATGATTGGAAGGAAGTTACCATCAGACATGTGGAAGAAAACCAGAGGTTGAGAGCTCAGATTGCGAGGCTCACAGGGAAGCGCCAGCGTATAGATTGATCTCTATCAGTTTCATTCTCTCAGGATTTTTAGATTGTATTTTCATCTTGTACTTGGGATCATTGAAACTTGTAACCCATTTTGAAATTATTATAATAAAAGTCTTCAGTATTTCAAATGCGTTATTATTTTGATGTTTGCAATATGTCTATAAACGTTAAATCCCTTGAAATATTAAATAATAAAGTAAAAAAAATCATATGCATTTCATATCATGCATCATATTGCACATATTTCTTGCATTTATTACTCATATCCAGGTGCCTTACCTAACTTTTTTGCTTCGTTCAGTAAGCTGACTCATCACTACAACACTCGGGCTAACTTCAAAAAGAAGATGGACAACTTGGAACAGGAGAATCGCGAGCTATGCGAAGAAGTTTTTGCTTTGAAGGCCGGCTTGGCCAATTTGACTACTCTGATGGAAGCTCTGGTGGTTGCTCAAAATCAGCCACCGAGTGTTTAACCTCAACCAACCAGGGCAAATGTTGAAGTTCCTGTTGTCCCTGTTCCGCTACTCTGACTGTTGTTCAAAACCGTATGCCTCAGGGTTATCCGTGGGGAATGCCAGAGAATTTTGCACCTGAAGGTTTCAATTTGGGCCCCCAAGATGCTCCAGTGGTTCCAAATGTTGTTACTCCAGCACCTTCTGTGGTGCATACTGTATCTGCTGCACCTCCTTCGGTGAATTTGGTTCCGTTTGAAGATGTATGTCATCCTTTCCCTCCACCGAGTGAAGACTTGAGTCTTTATGACAAAATGGATGATTTCCAAGAGCGGTTTGATAGAATGCAAAGAGAGATGAAGGCTCTTAGGGGAAAAGAGTTATTTAGGCAGAATGTGAATGAGCTGTGTTTGGTCCCGAATGTCAAAGTGCCTGCTAAGTTCAAGGTCTAGGAGTTTGAGAAGTACAAGGGAAACACTTGCCCTCGTGCTCACTTGGTGATGTATGTGAGGAGAATGTCTACCCACACTGATCAACGTCTGCTGATTCACTTTTTCCAGGATAGTCTGACCGGAGCAGCGTTGAAATGGTATATGAATTTAGACAGTGCCAACATCCATACCTTTAATGATTTGGGAGAAGCATTCATAAAACAATACAAGTACAATGTGGACATGGCGCCCGATCGTGACCAGCTTAGAGCCATGGTTCAGAAAGATAGATAATTGTTCAAAGAGTACGCGCAAAGATGGCGTGAAGTGGCTGCACAAGTGATTCCTCCCATGGATGAGAAGGAAATGACTAAAAATTTTCTAAAGACGCTAGGCGCTTTCTACTATGAAAGAATGGTAGCAAGTGCCCCAATTGATTTTACATAGATGGTAGGAATGGGTGTCCGCCTAGAAGAGGTAGTAAGAGAAGGTCGTTTGACGAAGAGTAAAGGATCCTGTGGTGTGAAAAAGCCAGCTTATGGGTTTACAAAGAAGAAAGAGGGGGATACAAATGTTGTTATACAAGAGAGGAGAGTAAATGCTCCTAGAAGGAATTATCAGTGTCACCAGTAAGTTGCCTCCGTGACTCCTGTTATAAATGTTGCTCCAACTACCGTTACTTATCAAAGACAATCTCAGCAGGGGAACCAAGGGAATAATCAGAGAAGATAGAACTATGAACCTATTCCCATTTGTTATGCAGAGCTACTACCCGCATTGATTCAGAAGAAGTTGGTCCAGACACGACCACCTCCAGCAGTACCATCACCATTGCCCTTGTATTACAAAGCAGACCAGACGTGTGCCTTTCATCAGGGAGCACCAGGGCATAGTGTTGAAAATTGTTATCCTTTGAGAACTGAAGTGCAAAGGTTGGTGAAGTCCGGAATTTTATCTTTCAAAGACATGTGACCTAATGTAAAAGAAAATCATCTACCCAAGCACGGGGGAGTGAATGCTGTAAATATGGTGGCCGGTTGTCCAGGTGACTTCTGGATTTTTGACATTAATTTGGTTAGAGAGGATTTGGTAAAGATGCACACAGAGCTCTGTGAATTCAGTTATTATACGCATGACCACGCCAGTTGTGCTATTTGCAGTACAAACATACAGGGTTGCAAGAAGATAAAGGCTGGTTTACAGGAGATGATGGATGAAGGTCTAATTCATATAATCAGGCCTAGGGAAGAATATGAAGAGGAAGTTAATATGGTTTCTGGATGTCCGGGTGAATTCAGAATTTTTGAAGTAGAACATTTGAATGAAGATCTTGTACAGTTGCATGCTACCTTCTGTCGTACTGCTGGTCAGGTGGAACACCAATATGGATCATGTGTAGTTTGTTGTCAAGACCCCCGAGGATGTTCTATTGTGAGAGAGGGTGCTCAATTGCTGTTAGACAATGGAACTATCAAGATCACAGGTCAAAGAGATGATTATCACGAGATTGATATGGTTGAAGTTTATTTGATGGGAGAAGAGTCAGAAGAAGAATATGCCTCCGCGGATGAGTATTTCTCTTCAGACGAAGATTTGTTTGCCAGAAATGGTCTTTTGAGGGCTGATTGTGTTGAGGAAGGTGTAAACGTTATTGTACCTTGTTTTGGAGCACCCGCTCATCTTGAGGTTGAGTACCATAGAGAACCACCTGTTACCCCATTGGTAATTAGTCTGCCAGGACCTGTTCCCTATAAATCAGATAAAGCTGTGTCTTACAACTACAACGCTACAATCTTAGAAGATGGGGTGGAAGTTCCCATCCATCCAATGCCAGATGTTGGAAATATAGCTGATAATAGCAGGATGACCCGTAACGGTCGTGTGTTTGTGCCAGTTATTTGAAGAGATGTTGTTGCTGGAAAGAAAATTGCTGAGAGCGATGAGCCTAAGAAGGTTGTAGGAGAGAATAATGGAGCTACATTGGAGAAAGAAGTGGATGATATCTTGAAGATAATTAAAATGAGCGACTACAAAATTGTGGACCAGCTATTGCATACTCCTTCAAAGATATCCATCCTAGCTTTATTGATGAATTCCTCCGCTCATAGAGAATCACTAATGAGAGTATTAGACCAAGCTTTTGTAGAGAATGACATGTCGTTAGGTCAATTCAGTAGCGTAATTGGAAACATTACGTCATGTAATAACTTAAGTTTATGCGATGATGAATTACCAGATGAAGGGAGGAATCGCAACTTGGCCCTCCACATATCTATGAACTGCAAGAATGATTCTCTATCTAATGTGCTAATTGATAATGGATCCGCGTTGAATGTTATAACGAGAAGTACTCTCATGAAGTTAAAATATCAGGGAACACCTATGCGCCCGAATGGCATCATTGTGAAGGATTTTGATGGGTCGAGGAAATCTGTCATAGGTGAAGTGGACTTACCCATCCATATAGGACCACACTTGTTCTTGATAACTTTCCACGTAATGGACATTATTCACGCGTATAGTATTTTGCTAGGACGACCATGGAAACACGAAGCAGGGGCTGTCACTTCAACTCGGCATCAGAAGCTAAAATTTGTGCGTGAAGGGAAGGTAGTGATCATGAATGGGGAACATGCATTGTTGGTATCCCATCTATCCTCTTTCAGTATTGTAGAAGCGAATGAGGCTGCTGTTAGAACCCAGTTCCAAGCCATATCCATTGACAACATAAGGAAGAATGAGAATTTTGTAGTTTCCCTGATGGATGCGCAGCAGGTTGTGCGCAATGGTCATAATGCAGTTTGGGGACGACTTGTGGATCCACCTGTGAACAAGAACAGAATTGGTTTGGGTTTCTCTTAGAGGAATGGAAAAGGCGAAAATTTGAAGTTAAAGTCTTCTCTGAACAGTTATCATGATGTTTTCTGCAGTGGAGGCTACCTCCATCCGATTGGTTCTGGAATTAATGTTGTTGAAGAGGATGAAGCAGAGCAGGAAATACCGAATTATGTGACGCATGGAGTCCGAGTTCAGAACTGCGTGACCATTGATGTTCCTTCTTGCATACATGTTTCAAAGTAATTTGTTTTGTTAATCTGCTTCTTTCTTTTGAAAAGCTTTCACTCTGCCCAAGGTAGAAGTATTAATGTTGTAGGGCTTATTTGTTTGCTATAATTGTTAAGATCATTAATAAAAGTTGTCTTTGCTTCCAAAAATTATGTCTTTTATTTTCTGCCTTTTTCTTGGGAAAGGGTAATAATCAAAAAACCTTTCAAAATAAATAATAACTGAAAATTAATCTACATGATCACTTGTTATATGTGTCAGTTTCTAAAAACAATCATAAATCATATATGCAGATTAATTAAAAAACTCGTTGAATACAATGACCCTGCACCCTCTCCCAACTTTGATTGTCCTGTGTTTGGGGCTGAAGAAGAAGATTATGATGAGATTCCAGAAGAGGTCTCACGGTTGCTTGAACACGAGGAGAATACCATTCAGCCATATAAGGAGCCTTTGGAAATGGTTAATTTGGGTTCAGAAGAAGATCCAAAGGAAGTCAAGATTGGAGCATCGTTGCATCCTGATGTAAAGAACGGGTCGATTGAGCTATTGAAGGAGTATATGGATATTTTTTCTTTGTTTTATCAAGATATGCCTGGTCTAGATACAGACATTGTCGAGCATCATTTGTCGTTGAAGCCAAAGTGTCCGCCAGTTAAACAAAAGTTGAGAAGAACCCACCCGGATACGGCAGTAAAGATCAAAGAGGAGGTCCTACAACAGATTAATACTGGTTTTCTTGTGACATCATTGTATCCTCAATGGATCGCCAATATTGTCCCAGTACCGAAAAAAGACGGAAAGTTCCGCATGTGCATAGATTACAGAGATCTAAATAAAGCTAGTCCAAAAGATGATTTTCCATTGCCTCACATTGACATGTTAGTGGATAGCACAGCAAAATTCAAGGTATTCTCGTTCATGGACGGATTTTCCGGGTATAATCAAATAAGAAAGGCTCCAGAGGACATGGAAAAAACAACATTTATCACACCCTGGGGAACATTTTGTTACAGAGTGATGCCATTCGGGTTGAAGAACGTTGGTGCAACGTACCAGAGGGCTATGACAACCCTATTCCATGATCTGATGCACAAAGAAATCGAAGTATATGTTGATGATATGATTTCCAAATCCCAAACTGAAGAAGGGCATTTAGAAGATCTGTTGAAGTTGTTTCGGCGTTTAAGGAAGTATCGTCTCCGCCTGAATCCAAATAAATGCACCTTCGGAGTTAGATCGGGGAAATTGTTGGGTTTTATTGTTAGCCAGAAAGGAATTGAAGTTGACCCTGATAAAGTCAAATCCATCCAATAAATTCCAGCACCAAGAACTGAAAAGCAAGTCAGGGGTTTCCTCGGGCGTTTGAATTATATCTCCAGATTTATCTCCCACATGACTGCAACATGTGAACCGATCTTTAAGTTGTTAAATAAAGATCAAGGTTGTGTGTGGACAGATGATTACCAAAGGGCATTTGAGAGTATTAAAGAGTATTTTCTTGAACCTCCTATCTTGCTCCCCCCCCCCCCCCCCCCGTAGAAGGAAGACTGTTGGTTATGTATCTAACAGTGTTAGATAAATCCATGGGTTGTATTCTGGGACAACAAGATGAAATGGGAAAGAAAGAGTTCGCCATTTATTATCTCAGCAAAAAGTTCACTGATTGTGAGTCGCGGTACTCTATGCTAGAAAAAACATGTTGTGCTTTGGCCTGGCCGGCAAAGCGTTTGCGGCAGTATATGTTGAATCATACTACTTGGTTGATCTCTAAAATGGATCCAATCAAGTATATTTTTGAAAAGCCTGCTCTTACTGGGAGAATTTCCCGCTGGAAGATGTTGTTATCTGAATATGATATTGAGTACCACACTCAAAAGTCTATCAAAAGTAGTGTGTTGGCAGATTACCTTTCTCACCAGCCGGTTGAAGATCATCAGTCTACAGAATATGAATTCCCCGATGAAGATGTGATGTTCTTAAAAGTGAAAGATTGTGATGAAGCATTGCCTGAGGAGGGCCCCGACCCTGAATCTCGTTGGAGTATGGTATTTGATGGAGTTGTGAATGCTTATGGCAAAGGAATTGGTGTTGTGATTGTTACTCCTCATGGATCACACATTCCTTTTACTGCAAGGTTAACATTTGATTGCACTAATAATATGGCGGAATATGAGGCTTGCATCATGGGTCTTGAAGAAGCTATTGATCTCAGAATCAAGATTCTAGATGTTTATGGTGATTCAGCTTTGGTAATAAATCAGATTAAAGGAGAATGGGACACTCGTCACCCTGGCTTGATCCCTTACAAAGATTATGCTAGAAGACTATTACCCTTCTTCAATAAAGTTGAATTCCATCACATTCCTAGGGATGAAAATCAAATGGCAGATGCTCTAGAAACTCTGGCTTCCATGTACCAAGTAAATGCTTGGAATGATATACCCCGAATTACAATTCGACGGCTAGATAGGCCCGCTCATGTGTTTGCAACAGAGGATGTAGTAGATGAAAAACCTTGGTATTATGATATAAAGCATTTTCTCCAGACTTAGGAATACCCGTTTGGTGCGTCAAAGAAAGATAGAAAGACACTGAGAAGATTGGCAGGCAATTTCTTCCTCAGTGAAAATGTGTTATACAAGAGGAAATTTGACATGGTCTTGCTCAGATGCGTGGATAGACACGAAGAAGACATGTTGATGCATGAGATCTATGAAGGTTCGTTTGGCACTCATGCTAATGGACATTCAATGGCTAAAAAGATGCTAAGGGCAGGTTATTATTGGTTGACAATGGAATCTGATTGTTACAAGTTTGCAAAGAAGTGCCATAAATGCCAGATTTATGCAGATAAGACCCATGTACCGCCGACACTTCTCAATGTGATTTCCTCCCCGTGGCCTTTCTCTATGTGGGGTATTGACATGATCGAGATGATAGAACCCAAAGCTTCGAATGGACACCTTTTTATCTTGGTAGCAATTGACTACTTTACCAAATGGGTAGAGGCTGCTTCGTATACCAATGTTACCAAACAGGTGGTTGTGTGTTTCATCAAAAACAATCTTATATGCCAGTATGGTGTGCCGAGCAGAATTATCACTGGCAATGGCTCGAATTTGAACAACAAGATGATGACTAAACTGTGCGAAGAATTCAAGATTGTCCATCACAATTCATCTCCATACAGGCCAAAGATGAATGGGGTTATTGAAGCTGCTAATAAGAATATCAAGAGAATTATCCAGAAAATGGTTGTTACTTATAAAGATTGACATGAAATGCTCCCTTTTGCTTTACATGGATATCGAACATTTGTCCGCACTTCAACAGGAGCAACCCCATTTTCTCTAGTGTATGGAATAGAAGTTGTACTCCCTGTCGAGGTAGAGATTCCCTCGTTGCGTATGATAATGGAAGCCAAATTGACAGAGGCTGAATGGGTTCAGAACAGGTTTGACCAATTGAATTTGATTGAAGAGAAGAGAATGACAGCTTTATGTCATGGCCAATTATATCAAAAAAGAATGAAGAATGCATTTGATAAAAAGGTTAAACCTCGTGAATTCAGAGAAGGAGATCTCGTGCTCAGGAAGATCATGTCTTTTAACAATGATTCTAGGGGCAAGTGGACTCCCAATTTTGAAGGCCCGTATGTTGTCAAGAAAGCCTTCTCTGGTGGTGCATTGATTCTTGAAACTATGGATGGTGAGTGTTGTACCCCAAAATTTTCCCTCCCATTTCTCATGGATTCCTCATCACAAAACCTTTGAAGCCCAAGATCCAGTTAGGGTTTCATCTGCTCAAGACCTCTCCTTGCATTGTTGACCCAAATTAGGGTTTGTGTTTGCACAAAGATGTTTTGACCAAAAGTGCCTAAGATGACTTTCATGCTTCATATTGGACTCCCAAGTTTATCCATACCAAGTTTCAAGCTTTGATTCCAAGTTTTGCTCAGTCAATTGGACAGCTGACCTAGAAATCAGCTGTATTGGGGAAAAAGTCAATTGTGGCCAATTGACAGTCAAACCTCATGAAAATTGACCCACATCAACATTATGAACTAATATGGACCATTTGATCAAGTTTGGATCACAATTCCATAAGAAATTTGATCAGATCACCAAAAGGGCAAAATGGTCATTTTTAGGGTTTTGACTGCACAAAGGCAATTCTTGACTGTTTGACCTAGCCAATGGCAAACCAAGCTCATATATGGACTCAAGGACCCCATGGAATTATCTTGACATGCTCAACAAACTCAAAAGATCCCAAGTACACAAGATTGACAGTTGAATTTCCCAGTCAATTGATCAATTTTGACTGTATACTGAAAAGTCAAACTTTGACTTTTTGGTCAAAATCAAGAGTCAAGATTCATTTTTCATAAAAACATGCCAAATCATGAAACTTGTTCATCAAGAAATCACAAAATGCAAATTAGGGTTAGAAATTAGAATTTTTCATAACTTAGAATTTTTCAAAGTTATAAAAAACCCTAATTTTTCCCCAACTTTGACCCACTTTTTCACCAAGATCCATTTGGATTCAAACAAAAGTCAAAACATGAAAGTTGTAGCTTGTTGCATAATCTACAACTTTGATTCACAAAGTTTTCCCATTTGAGGCTTGTATCTCAAGTTACAAAATTTTGAATAAGGGCACTAAACCATTCTTAACTTAGTGAAATTTTAACCTATTTTGACAAGGTTTTCTACCCAACTTCAAGGCCATTTTCCATACACTTCCACTTGGAATTTAAATTTGCATTTCAAAGATGGATTGTAGTACACATTCCAAGCTTTCCAAAATGTCCAAGAACTTCTCAAACAACCTCATGGTTAGGGAGAATCGAATTTTGAAAAATGGGAAAAAGTCACTTTTGTTCTTGGCCATGTACATGTTCATAACACTATGCATTTCAATATCAGCTTGCATATCTTGATTACAGGTCCTTAAACCATCCAACACTCATAAATGTAATGCATATTCTTTGCGCCAAGACCATGTTCTTTGTGTTCTAACATTGCATAAAGGATTAATCCCAAAATAGATAAAGCATTCTTTCTATTTTTGCAAAAGATAGCTTTATGTCCAATTACAAACCCAAGAAGTACAGTCCATATCTAATTGGCACAAGTTTATGTGTTAATCACACTGATCAAGGAGGGATTATGCAGCATAGTATGAGGGCTTGTACAGGCTAGAGGCACAAAGTAACCATTGCTTGCTTAAAGTGTAAGAAACACATCATAACTTACAACAACTCTCATATCAGCTTGAAAACCCTTAAGTGAACTTGACAAACATACTCAAGACATCTCAACCAAGCTATTGCACGACCCTAACACCTCTCATACACTCCCAATCTCAGAATCATCTTCAAACTGCAAAAACAAGGTCAGGCCTGCAGTTTGAGTGCCATCTCCCATTTCCCTCAAGCTCTCTTGCCCAAACCAGTTCACATACATTCCCTAGCACCTATGCAAGCTAACCATGACTTGAAACATGACCTGTAATCCCTCTAACCACTTCCACCATTTTCAGTTTCTTGTTTTGCAGTTGAAGTGCTCTAGCACGATTCAAAAGCTTTCAAGACAAAGTAAACATTGGAATAGCATCCCTGGACCTCAAGGAAGCTTTTCCAATCATCACCTTGCACTGAAAGCTTCCTCATTGCCCGATAGAACTTCAGCTGAACAGGTATCTTGGTGAACTTCTATCTCTCTTATCAAGCATCATTAGCTCTAAGTTTGTGAATAAACAATGTTCTACTCATGCCACTGAATATGTACATGTTTTTACTTTTCATTTCTTTTACTTAAGCTGTGAGAATTTGAGGTTTGAAAATGGAAGAAAATCTAGGTTAGGATTTGGGGGAGAAGAAATTCTCCCTCATCTTAGAGAGTTAGATCAAGTTCTGCATATGGTTGGATTCGTCTCTTCATGCTGAACATTTTTTATGTTATGAGTTTTCATTGAAAAGCCAAGAATCAGGAGTTAGAAGTTGAGAAGAAGGGCGCGCGTTTTTTTGAACTGGTTCTGTCTGAAGGTTGAAGACAGTGGCTTCTTGGGCTGGGCCTGAGTGTTTTTCCTATTCACACCACTTTTTTTGTTTTACACCCCCTGAGCCCATTTCATTCATTTTTTAATATTTTTGACTTTTGCTTTTTTTGATTGGCTCATTTATTTTTTCTCAGCATATTAAAATTTTAAAAATATTTTTTCTCACCATTTTTTATTTTATTAGGTATTTATTTGATTTTTCTTTTAGTTTGTACATAAATAAATAAATATATGCTTTTTTTGTTTAAACTATTAAAATAGCACAAATATATACACTTTTATCTTATTTTTGCCTCCTGAAAATATTTTATAGAAAAATACTTTTTTATTTAAATATTAAATATTATTAATTAATATATATAATACACATTTTGTAAATAATATAAATATATAGGTATATATTAATATACTTAGGATAAAAATACCAAAAAATGTACATATTTTATTTTTTAATATTTAATACTAAAAAATACCTCTTTTACAAATATACTATATTTTATTTTATTTTTGTATGTAAATAATAATTATTATATGAATTAATTGATTAATATCCATTTTGATTAAAATTAGGGTTTTGCCCTAAATTTGAAAATACTCCAAAATATAATACCTTGTTATTTCTCTTTTTATTTACATAAATAATATTCTTTTCATACACACAAAAACTCTTTTTTTGCATTTTGCATATTTATTTCAATTTCCATTTAATTATACAATTATTTGTCTTGTAAATATTCAAAGAAAATGATGTAATAGTTAGGTTTAAATTCTTGTCTAAATATACCCCATTTGAAACATTGTACCCCCCTCCCCATATTATTGTGTTGTAATAGTGTAGGAATTTAAATTTCGCACTTTAACGCTTTCTAAACATACCATGCTAGAATTAGGGTTTGAATGCGAATAAAACGAACAAAATAGTTGGACCTAATCTCAAGATAAATAAGCATGAAAATGGACAACACATTTCACACTTGCACCCCTAGGGTATTCCACTTTGTTGCCTTCAAATAATTGGGCCATATTGCATGTTGAACTTCTTTGGGTAAAACAAACAATCAAATGATCATAGTCCCTCAAAATGTTGCCTAAATGGATGATCAAGTCCCCTTTTAAAGAAAAATTTCCCAAAGACATTTAACACTATTACAATTATGGTCTAAACGATGACCCGCGCCTGTCCCTCTCACCTCCTAATACAAGATTGTCCACCAAATTCAATGGTGGAACAAAATTGTCAAAAGGTTTAAAACATAACAAAAATCTTTGAGAAAACTTTAGGGTAGATAACTCTTAAGTACTTGCCAATTTGCAAAGAAAACGCTTGCCTATTTTCAAAACACACTTCACAAACACTTTCAAAACAAACTTTCAAAAACCTTGAAACATCTTTTTAAAAAGACCAAACTCCTTTTGTAAAACATTCGAGTAAAGAATTGTTACAAGGGTAGCCTATACAAGGCATCTTTTCAAAGCATTTTCAAAACCACACACCAAGCACCATTTCAAACAATTGAAAACCAAGGCAAGTTGATCTAAGCAAGTACCTAAGAGCCCATGGATAACCATGGATAGAAAGGGTGCTAATACCTTCCCTTTCTATAATCTACTCCCCGAACCCAAGAAAAATCTCAAAGGTTTTTGATGTGCTTTTTAAACCTTTCCTTAGGATAAAATTAAAAGTCGGTGGCGACTCTTGCTCAACCGAAACATTTGCGAAAACAAACGCAAAACCCTAGTCAGTTCTCCCACCGTATCACAGAACTGGCGACTCTGCTGGGGATAATTTTAAAAGTGGAGTAACCTTAGGGCTTAGATCACCCTCTTGCATGACTAATTGTTTGAATTGATTGCTTTATATCTTGGCTCTATTGTTTGGGTTTGCAATCCTACACCCTGATTTTGGGAAACATTCATAGATAGCAATACGTTGTGGAAACTGTGCGGGGTATACCGACACGGTCGAAGCAATAGCTATATTAGTGCGACATATTTGTGAGTACCGGTAACCTTGAGTTCAATCAAGGAGAGTACGGGGCCGCTGAGTGATGTCACTAAGCACTAATGACCTAGAACCTTACTTGACCATCTTGGCCTTTTATTAGGGATAGTGAGATGACCGGATTTGGTGCAGTCCGAAGTTGGGAGATACTCGATACTACACTCATTGAGGGTTGTTTTCTTGGAATATTTTGGTCGCTAGTTAAGTGGCTAAACCAAAACAATGAACATTGAAAACAATCCAGTGATATTTGAGCTCCTTAGAACCCGATTACTATTTATAGGACAGGTTTTTAAGCCAACTACACTCAAGAGGGTACTTACCTATGAAACCCCATGCAAGCCTGAAACTAGGGTTTGGTGTGATTTGCTTGTACATATGCTTTGTGCATACATCATAAACATCATGAAGCATCATATGCATTTACTAACCATTTCAAGGGTTTGGATCTTCATCTTTGTTCCTGTTTTGTAGGTCATGGAAATTCCTCGCAGAAATACCATTCAAGTCAACCTTGTGAGAATTTCTCCTCAACTCAAAGAGCTCACCTCAAGAATTCTGGAAAATTCATCCTTCAGTGAAAGACATGGTAGACTGCTCAGCCTAGTCAACACCAACATTGAAGAAGACATGATGAAAGTGCTATTCCAGTTCTTTGACCCTCTTCACCACTGTTTCACTTTCCCTGATTATCAGTTGGTACCCACTTTGGAGGAGTTTTCTCAACTCCTGAGAATTCCTATCCTTAATCAACTACCCTTCAACGGTACAGAAAAGGAACCAAAGCCGGAAGATGTTGCTCGAGCATTACATCTACAACCATCCGACATCAAGGGGCATTGGGAAACCAGAAGCGGCGTCAAGGGATTCTTAGCAAAATTCTTGTTCGAGAAGGCACAAGAATGTTGGAATTCATTGGACCTGCAAGCTTTCGAAGAGATTGTGGCACTCCTTATCTATGGGTTGGTCTTGTTCCCAAATCCTGACCAATTGGTGGATGTCAACGCCGTCAAAATCTTCTTGTCCAGAAATCCAATACCAACATTGCTTGGGGACATTCTTCACTCATTTTACACACGAACAATGAGAAAGAGGGGTGTTCTCATGTGCTGTACTCCTATCCTTGCAAGGTGGTTTATTTCGCACCTTCCACAATCTGTCTTGAAGAATGACCAAGGCTCAAGGTGGTCCCAACGGTTGATGACTCTTACTCACTCTGATGTGCATTGGTGTTCTCGGTCCAGAGAAAATGTCATCATCGTCGATCGTTGCGGAGAGTTTCCTAATGTTCCTTTACTTGGAATCAGGGGAGGTATCACCTACAACCCTTGCCTAGCTTTAAGGCAATTTGGATATGCACGGAGGGATGGCCCTCATGACATGTTGATTCCTAACCTAGTTTTTGACTTCGACAACGATGCGCAAGGACTTCGCCAAAGATTCATCAGAGCTTGGGGAAAACTCAACAAGGTTGATAGCAAGACTCTGGGACACAAGAACTCCATCCCTCTTGAGCCCTATCTCAAGTGGGTACGAGCCCGAGCGCAAAGTCTAATGATGCCTTATCCTCATGTACTCCCAGTGATTAAAGAGCCCATCAATGAAGGAGAGGTTCCCTACACCATCCTACATCTAGACATGCCTACATCGTGGGAGGAAATGCAGAAAAGTTGGATTCAGCTCAAGGAGGAACGGAACACTTTTGAAGCTAGCTACTACGCCAGTGAAAAGAAGGTTCTAGAGCTTACCCGCCGACTCCACGAGTAAGAGGCCCTCAACACCTACATCGCACCAAAGAGGATGCGCAATGTCTTTCTGCCTTAAGAAGTTTATTTTGTAACATTTGGCCCATGGGGCATTTATGTACTAACAAATTTCTTCTTATTAATATGACGTGCGTTCTTCTTTGTCTGAAACAATTTTGAATGTTCTAAATCCTTGAATGCATTGCATACACAAGCATACCATTCATCATGTGCATAAGCAGGTCTCACGCCAGGTTTCCTTATCTGTCTGCTGTTTATTTCAGTAGGATGGATCTCGAGCAAACAGTCAAAGACCTAAAAGCTCAGAATGCACAGTTCCAGCAACTCCTGATGACTTTGGTTAAAAGTCAGGAGGATATCAAGACTCAATTGGGGAATAAGGACCCAGTGAAGAAGAAGAAAAAGAGGATTGGAGTGGCTACTTTGGGGAGAAGATTTGACAGAGAAGCTCGGAGAGTGCCTGAATTTCCTCCTACTTCTGATGAAGGGACTAGTAAAAGAGATGGAGTCACGGTGCCTTCCGAGTCAGATGCGGAAGAAGAAGAGGTTGAAGAGGATGAAGATTATTCTGACCAGCAATACCCTCCAGCTGATGATAAATACAAGGGTTTAGAAGACAGATTGGCCTCCATGGAATTACAAAGAGTACCGGGTTTGGATTTTGAAGACTTGGGCTTGGTTGCCGGGATTGTGATTTCCCCAAAATTCAAAGTGCCAGTGTTTGTGAGGTATGATGGGTTGTCCTTCCCCAAAATGCATCTCAGGTCCTACGTGAGAAAGATTCAACCCTATACGGCAGATAAGAATCTTTGGATTCATTTCTTTCAAGACAGCCTTTCGGGAGCTCAGTTGGAATGGTTTTATCAGCTAGAAGGAACCAGTGTCAGAAATTGGGAAGATTTGGCCACCGCTTTCTACAAACAATACCAGTATAATTCTGATCTTGCTCCTACTCGTACCCAGCTTCAGGGTATGTCACTAGGAACAAGTGAGGGATTCAAAGAATATGCACAAAAATGGAGGGATTTGGCTGGCAGGGTGCAGCCTCCTTTAACCGATCGTGAACTCGTTGATATGTTTCTTGGGACCTTATCTGGGCCATTTTTCAATCATCTAATTGGTAACTCTTCCGCGGGGTTTACCGATTTGATCTTAACAGGAGAAAGAATAGAAGCTGGCATCAAGTCAGGAAAGATTCAGAAGGGTGTTGCTGCAAGTGTTGAGAAGAAGCCTTTTAAGAAGGAGACAGCTATGGTATATTCTCAGAGAAGAGCGGGGAAGATGGAGCGTCGGCCAACTGTGGGGGCCGTAATGATTCAAAATACTCCAAGTGAGAAGCCTCGCTATAACCAGTCCAGACCAAATCAGCAACGAGTGGAACGGCCACAACGGCAGTTCACCCGTATTAATATGACTCCAGCGCAAGTGCTTCCCCATCTATTGAAGTTGAATCTTGCCACCATCAAGGAGGCGCCAAAGAATGTGAATACGTCCTCTCCGCATTATCATGCCAATGCCAAATGCGCCTACCATTCAGACAGTGTTGGACACGACACCAATGATTTTTGGGCACTCAAGCATAAAATCCAAGACATGATAGAGGCTAAGGAGGTAGAGTTTGACGCTCCAGAGAAGCCTAATGTGATATCTGCACCTATTCTGAAGCACGGCCGAAATGTCAATGCCATTGAAGAAGATTTGTATGTTGCCGATGTCAGTGATCTGACTACTCCACTGCTAACTATTAAGTTGTATTTGTTAAGGGCCGGGATCTTCCCGGGATGTAAAGAAGACTGCTATTGTTGTTACTCTCTGGCGTTTGATTGCCCGTTACTGAAGAAAGGCATCCAGGGCCTTATGGATAGTCGACAAATTTTGTTCGAAAAAGTTTCTGCTGTTCCAGTTCATACTGAAGATGTCTCAATCATAACCATTCACGCCAATCTTTCCAAGGCCGTCAAAAAGCCTGTTAAGATTACACCACCTGCAAAATCTGTTCCTTTGAAGATAACAATGCCAGGGCCTGTTCTCTATGTTTCTGAGAAGTCGATACCTTGGAACTATGGCGGTGACATATACTACCATGGTATCAAGCAAATCGAGGTAATCGAAGAAAGTTCGGATGATGAAGAAGCCAGCATTAGTAACATTGCGGGCACCAGCAAAATCACCAGGAGCGGGAGAATTTTTTCTCCAGAGATTTCCCCTCCAAGAGCAGTCTTTGGACCCTCATCAGCTAACGAGGTCATCCCTGCACCAATAAAACTCTCTGCTAGAACTCCTCTGATTGAAGACATTGTTGTTCCTAGTACTGTCTCTCCTACCGCTGCTGACAAAGGTAAGGGAATCCAAGATGAGCCCGTCAGGACGAGGGCTCAACCCTTGGTTATCCCGGAAACCTCCAAGAAGGAAATGGACGAGATTTTGAGGATAATCAAGAGAAGTGATTACGATTTGGTGGAACAGTTGGGGCAAACCCCCTCCAAGATCTCCATGCTGGCACTGCTACTTTGCTCGGAAGCGCACGCTAAAGCTCTGATAAAATTCCTGAAGGCAGCCCATGTGCCCTAGGAAACCTCTGCGGATCAATTTTAAAATTGCGTGGCTAGCCTGACTGCGGACAATGGACTAGGTTTTTCTGATGCCGACCTAACCCCTAAAGGCAGAAACCACAATGATGCTTTGCATATTTCAATCGAGTGTCGCGGAACCACCCTTGCACATGTTTTGGTTGATACTGGTTCGTCGCTGAATGTTTTGCCTAAGAAGGCCTTGGACCGACTAGATTGTGAAGGGTTGGAATTGAAGCCAAGTGATATTGTTGTCAGAGCTTTCGATGGTTCGAAGAGAATGGTCCATGGAGAGGTTGAAATTCCCATCAAAATAGGCACTGAGGTGTTTAAATCCACTTTCTATGTGATGGACATTCGTCCGTCATACTCTTGCTTGCTGGGTAGGCCTTGGATACACCATGCTGGGGCAGTCACCTCCTCCTTACATCAGATGTTGAAGTATCCTGTCAAGGGAAAGATCATCACTGTCCATGGCGAAGAAGAGTACATGATTAGCCACTTAAATTCTTTCCGGTATGTGGAGGTTGAAGGGGAGTTCATTGAGACACCGTTTCAACATTTCGAAGAAGTCCTTCCTGAAATAGCAGTAGCAAAGTTGGCAGCTGAGACACCGAGACAGATGGCCAGGATGGCGTCTCTGGAGGATGCAAGGGCCGCAATAAAAGAAGGGAAGAATTCAGCATGGGGGAAGTTACCCAACTTTCCGCATAAGACTCACAAGTTTGGATTAGGGTTCACAGCCGCTGGCCAGAAAGCTATGCGCCGGTCGAAGATTGAAAGGGAGCCAGCCAAAATTTCTCCCTACGGAATCAACGCCCTGGAAGAGGAGGACAAAGAAAGCAACATTGAAGAGTGGATTTATCCAACCGTCAAAGGAGGATTGAGCAATTGGGAGGCTAAGGACTTTGTCCCCATCACCTTTATTCATCAGTAATTTATCTGTTAAACGTTTCTTATTTGGTCTGTAATATTTACTTTCAAACAATCCGTACACTATCTTTTCACCTCCAGCCTTGCCCGGGGCATGTAGGTCCACTTGTAAGGGTTTTGATTATTTTTTCATATACATATGCCATGTTTAATGATTCATTGGACGTTTTTCATTTGATAAACTGCTTATGTTCATCTTCTTTCCTTTTGCATCTTTTGTTTAAGGATGGCTATCCCTTACACACACCCACACTCACCAATGCAGGTACCCATCCACTCCGGATTCCATGGGTGACTATTCTGCTATATCTTTCAATAACTCTGAAGATCTGGTCAATCTAGCCGAGTATGAAGATGACGAAGGTTGTGAAGTACCCGGGGAACTAGCCAGACTTCTGCAACAAGAGGAAAGGGCCATCCTACCGCATGAGGAGCCATTAGAAACTGTCAACTTAGGGACCGAGGAAGACCGGAAGGAGGTGCAAGTGGGTGCTAATCTGGAACCAAAAGTCAAGGAGCGCTTGGTACAGTTGTTGAATGAGTATGTTGAGATCTTCGCTTGGTCTTATGAAGACATGTCGGGTTTAGACACAGACATCGTGGTTCACCGTCTCCCCACAAGAGAGGATTGTCCACCGATCAAGCAAAAAGTTCGCCGAATGAGGCCTGACATGTCCGAAAAGATCAAGGCAGAAGTAATGAAGCAATTCGATGCTGGCTTTCTGGCTGTTACGTCCTATCCTCAATGGGTCGCTAACATCGTGCCAGTGCCTAAGAAAGATGGCAAAGTCAGGATGTGTGTGGACTACCGGGATTTGAATAGGGCCAGCCCTAAAGATGATTTCCCGCTACCTCATATTGACATCTTGATCGACAATACAGCTCAGCATAAAGTGTTTTCCTTCATGGACGGATTCTCGGGCTATAATCAAATCAAAATGGCTCCCGAGGATATGGAGAAAATGACTTTTGTCACACAATGGGGCACTTTCTGTTACAAGGTGATTCCGTTCGGGCTGAAGAACGCAGGGGCAACTTATCAACGCGCCATGGTAGCTTTATTTCATGATATGATACATCATGAGATTGAATTTTACGTAGACGATATGATAGCTCGGTCACAAACAGAGGAAGAGCACCTTGAACATCTGGAGAAGCTGTTTGCCAGGTTAAAGGAGTACAAGCTCAGGCTGAATCCAAGTAAATGCACTTTTGGAGTTAGGTCTTGTAAACTCCTGGGATTCATTGTAAGCAACAAAGGCATTGAAGTCGATCCGGCAAAAGTAAAAGCAATACAAGAGATGCCTGCTCCCCGTACTGAAAAGGAGGTTAGAGGATTCTTGGGGCGCTTAAACTATATTGCCAGATTCATCTCACATCTGACTTCTACATGTGAGCCAATTTTCAAACTCTTGAAAAAAGATCAGGTAGTGGAATGGAACGACGATTGTCAAGCCGCTTTTGATAGAATCAAGGAGTATTTGCTAGAACCTCCCATTCTGATGCCACCCGTCGAAGGAAGACCATTGATCATGTATTTGACCGTCTTGGATAACTCAATGGGGTGTGTTTTGGGCCAGCATGACGAGTCTGGTCGAAAAGAGCATGCTATTTATTACCTTAGCAAAAAGTTTACCGACTGTGAGACTCGCTACTCACTGCTCGAGAAAACTTGCTGCGCTTTGGTATGGGCTGCTCGCCGACTAAGATAGTATATGTTGACTCATACTACCTTGTTGATTTCCAAAATGGATCCTATCAAGTATATCTTCGAAAAGCCCGCTTTATCTGGAAGGATAGCTAGATGGCAAATGATCTTGACCGAGTATGACATCCAGTACACCACCCAAAAAGCTATAAAAGGGAGTGTATTAGCTGACCATCTAGCTCATCAGGCTATCGAAGACTATCAACCCATGAGATTTGACTTCCCAAACGAGGACATCATGAATTTGGACAACGTTAAAGGTGACAGACCGTATGACGGACCTGAAAAGGGATCCCGATGGACCCTGTACTTTGATGGTGCTTCAAATGCGCTTGGAAACAGTATCGGCGCAGTACTCATTTCTCCGAAAGGTTGTCACACTCCTTTCACGGCCCGACTTTGCTTCAGCTGCACAAACAACATGGCTGAGTATGAAGCTTGCATCTTTGGTCTCAAGGCTGCTATAGACTTGGGGATCAAATCTTTGATCGTCTTTGGGGACTCGGCTTTGGTCATCAGCCAAATCAAAGGAGAGTGGGATACCAAACATCCTAATCTTATCCCATACAAAGAACATGTCCTGACATTGTTGCCTCATTTCGAGCAAATTACCTTCGAGAATTTCCCGCGAGAAGAGAATCAGCTAGCAGATTCTCTAGCCACAATGTCCTCCATGTTTAAACTCAACTGGGATAACGAGGCCCCTCAAATCACCATCGAGCGAATGGATGAACCTGCGCATTGCCACGAGATTAATACCGAAGAAATAGTGGAACAACCTTGGTTCCATGAAATCAAAAGGTATCTCGAGACTAGAGATTATCCTGAAGGAGCTTCCGTAAATGACAAGAAGTTCTTAAGGAAATTCGCTGCTAAGTTCTTCCTGAGCAACGGCATCCTTTACAAACGAAGCCATGATTGTGTATTACTCCGATGCATAGATAAAGCTGAAGCAGAGTTGATCATGACTGATATACACAGCGGCACATTCGACACTCACTTGAGCGGGCACACAATGGCTAAGAAGATCCTAAGGGCAGGCTATTACTGGTCTACCATGGAAGCTGACTGCCATCAACATTCCCGTACTTGCCACAAATGTCAAGTCTATTCTGAAAAAGTTCATATCCCTCTGGTTCCTCTCAACGTCCTGACTGCTCCGTGGCCCTTTGCAATGTGGGGCATTGATATGATTGGAGAGATCAAGCCCACGGCTTCCAACGGACATCGCTTCATCCTGGTTGCCATTGACTATTTCACCAAATGGGTCGAAGCAGCTTCCTTCGCCTCTGTTACTAAAAATGTGGTTGCCCGCTTTATCAAGAAAAATCTCATATGTCGGTATGGTGTTCCAGACAAGATCATCACAGACAACGGTACAAATCTGAATAACACAATGATCACCGCGTTGTGCGAACAGTTCAAGATTTATCATCACAATTCATCTCCCTATCGGCCGAAGATGAACGGTGTTGTTGAAGCTGCGAACAAAAACATTAAGAAGATCATTCAGAAAATGATAGTCACTTACAAAGACTGGCATGAGATGTTACCGTTTGCTCTGCATGGATACCGTACGACGATACGTACTTCAATCGGGGCAACCCCATTTTCTTTGGTTTATGGCATGGAAGCTGTTTTACCTATGGAAGTCCAGATTCCTTCTCTAAGGATTATGAAGGATGCAGGCTTGAATGAAGATGATTGGATGCAGACTCGACTTGATCAACTCAATCTGATCGACGAAAAGCGACTTGCTGCTATATGCCATGGTCAGACGTATCAAAAGCGGATGATCAAGGCCTTCAATAAGAAAGTCAGACGTCAAGTGTATCAAGTCGGAGACCTCGTAATCATGCGGATTATCTTGCCGCAAAGTGATCCCAGGGGCAAATGGACTCCTACATATGAAGGACCATTTGTGATCAAGAGCATATTTTCTGGTGGTGCAATGATTCTGACCACCATGGACGGCGACGATTTGCTGCACCCTGCGAACGCAGACATAGTAAAAAGATACTACGCATAAAATAACCCGACAAGTCGAAAACCCGAAAGGGCGGCTTGGGAAAGAATGGGCATCCCGGTGGATCGAAAACCCGAAAGGGCGATTCATGCAAAAATTAGGGATAAAAATTAAAAAAAATCTGTACACCCGGCAAGTTGAAAACCCGAAAGGGCGACTTGGGCAAAAATGGGTATCCCGGTGGATCGAAAACCCGAAAGGGCGATTCAGGCAAAAGTTAGGGAGTTAAAGCGTATGACTATGTCTCGTCGGATCACTTCAAAGACAATCTCTTCATCAACCGGTTCCAGGCTTTTGATCAATCCAGTCATCGTCAAACGAAGCGTTGAATGGACAGATATTCAGGGTTGTGAAAGCTATAGCGGAATGGGATCCCATGGAATTATTTCACATAGCCATCTTTATTTTGTATAAATCTTTCAAATATTTACGACAAAATCCTCTTACTAGGATGATTGTCTCCTTTGTACAAATATACTCATAGAAAATCAATACAAATACTTTTCCCAGAAATTTGTGTCATTTCCTTTTCTTTTCTCTTGCACTATTTGTTTTATTTTGAGAAACGTCCAATGTTTTGTTAAATAGGCATATGCATTTGAAACATAATCATTCTCTTATGAGTCGGGAAAGAGGATTACTGGTAGGTCAAAGGTACAGTTGGATATCTTGATACCCTTCAAAGGAAACCCCCCGGGAGATTTGGAATCCATATCCCTAGCAAATCTTGAAACTCACCCCCAGTAGATGCTGGAAGCTTATTCCCTGCAGAGTACGGACGTCTCTCCCGAGTTTTATTCAAAGTTATTCCTCACAAGGCCTTATAACTGGGTTATCCTCAGCTAACAACCACGGAAGATCACACTCGCCAAAATTCTTCCTATCCCCAGCGGAGTTCATCAAAACTCCCCAGCAGTAACTTATCTTTGCAAATCCCCAGTCAGAGAATCCTCCGGAATTCAATTCCCCTCAGAGTTTAAGTTTCAGTGTCCCCAGCCGAGCTAAAGCTTCAAATTATCAATCCCCAGTGGATCCAGACTAATGAACCTTCTCCCCACAGAGTTTTAGGAGAATAAATCTTGAGTTCCCCAGTGAAGTCTCCAGAGACACTTCCCACCGAACTGAAGATTCCCGGTCTTGTATCCCCAAGCATAAGCCTGCTAGATTGGTGCTCCCCAGTAGAAGTCATCGGGAATTCCCCAGAGGTTTGGTATACAACCCAAGCTCCTTATTCCCCAGTCACAGCCAAGGAATTATTCTTCCCGGCAGCAGTCAGGATGTTTTTTATCTTCAGCCATCCAGGATTCATCTATCCCCAGCAAGACAGCTCATCAGCTTACATGCACATTCATTACATTCATATCATACCATTGATATCCCATATATTGCATCATACATTTCATGCAACATAATTTTGTGTCTAGCTAACATTTTGTCCTTTTCAGGATAAGAGTAAAAAGCTGTCCTTAACAGTTTCAGATGCAGTTTTACACGGACTCATCATCAAGCAACCTTATACCGGTTCCTGTTCAAATTCAAGATTTCTGAAAACAGTTTACGGGTTCTCCAAGTAATGGATGTTAACCTATCGCTTGTTCAGTTTCTTCTCCAGACTTCTGAAAACAGTCTATGGATTCTTCCCAACAACGGATGTCAATCTATCGCTTGTTCAGATGCAACCTTTTGAAAACAGTTTACGGACGCTTCCCAACAACGGACGTTGCTCTATTGCTTATTCAACCACAAGATTTCTGAAAACAGTTTACGGGTTCTCCAAGTAACGGATGTTAACCTATCACTTGTTCAGATTCTTCTCAAGACTTCTGAAAACAGTTTATGGATTCTTCCCAACAATGGATGTTAATCTATCGACTTGTTCAGATGCAACTTTTGAAAACAGTTTACAGACGCTTCCCAACAACGGATGTTGCTCTATTGCTTATTCAAACTTCAAGACTTCTGAAAACAGTTTACGGGTTCTCCAAGTAACGGATGTTAACCTATCGCTTGTTCAGACTCTTCTCAAACTTTTGAAAACAGTTTACGGATTCCTCCCAACCACGGATGTCAATCTATTGCTTGTTCAGACCCCCGGTTCAGAGATGGTCCAAAGCATGGACACCTTCCTGAGACCCATTCCAGATGGCATCTCAAAGCCCTTCCCCAACAAGTCTCTGTCACTCTTCCAGATGGCATCATTAAGCCCACCTCCAAATGGCATCTCTAAGCCCATTCCCGCATCCATTGCTTTGACGAGTGCAAATTTCCGGGCACTCTAGTGTCCAATCTCCTTTTACCCTCGAGTCACGAAAGGCAAACTTGCCAATCTAACTCTTCGGATTCAAGAAGATTGAACAGGGGCAACTGTTGTACCCCAAAATTTGCCCTCCCATTTCTCATGGATTCCTCATCACAAAACCTTTGAAGCCCAAGATCCAGTTAGGGTTTCATCTGCTCAAGACCTCTCTTTGCACTGTTGACCCAAATTAGGGTTTGTGTTTGCACAAAGATGTTTTGACCAAAAGTGCCTAAGATGACTTTCATGCTTCATATTGGACTCCCAAGTTTATCCATACCAAGTTTCAAGCTTTGATTCCAAGTTTTGCTCAGTCAATTGGACAGCTGACCTAGAAATCAACTGTATTGGGGAAAAAGTCAACTGTGGCCAATTGACAGTCAAACCTCATGAAAATTGACCCACATCAACATTATGAACTCATATGGACCATTTGATCAAGTTTGGATCACAATTCCATAAGAAATTTGATCAGATCACCAAAAGGGCAAAATGGTCATTTTTAGGGTTTTGACTGCACAAAGGCAATTCTTGACTGTTTGACCTAGCCAATGGAAAACCAAGCTCATATATGGACTCAAGGACCCCATGGAATTATCTTGACATGCTCAACAAACTCAAAAGATCCCAAGTACACAAGATTGACAGTTGAATTTCCCAGTCAATTGATCAATTTTGACTGTATACTGAAAAGTCAAACTTTGACTTTTTGGTCAAAATCAAGAGTCAAGATTCATTTTTCATCAAAACATGCCAAATCATGAAACTTGTTCATCAAGAAATCACAAAATGCAAATTAGGGTTAGAAATTAGAATTTTTCATAACTTAGAATTTTTCTAAGTTATAAAAAACCCTAATTTTTTCCCAACTTTGCCCCACTTTTTCACCAAGATCCATTTGGATTCAAACAAAAGTCAAAATATGAAAGTTGTAGCTTGTTGCATAATCTACAACTTTGATTCACAAAGTTTTCCCATTTGAGGCTTGTATCTCAAGTTACAAATTTTTGAATAAGGGCACTAAACCATTCTTAACTTAGTGAAATTTTAACCTATTTTGACAAGGTTTTCTACCCAACTTCAAGGCCATTTTCCATACACTTCCACTTGGAATTTCAATTTGCATTTCAAAGATGGATTGTAGTACACATTCCAAGCTTTCCAAAATGTCCAAGAACTTCTCAAACAACCTCATGGTTATGGAGAATCGAATTTTGCAAAATGGGAAAAAGTCACTTTTGTTCTTGGCCATGTACATGTTCATAACACTATGCATTTCAATCTCAGCTTGCATATCTTGATTACAGGTCCTTAAACTATCCAACACTCATAAATTTAATGCATATTCTTTGTGCCAAGACCATGTTCTTTGTGTTCTAACATTGCATAAAGGATTAGTTCCAAAATAGATAAAGCATTCTTTCTATTTTTACAAAAGATAGCTTTATGTCCAATTACAAATCCAAGAAGTACAGTCCATATCTAATTGGCACAAGTTTATGTGTTAATCACACTGATCAAGGAGGGATTATGCAGCATAGTATGAGGGCCTGTACAGGCTAGAGGCACAAAGTAACCATTGCTTTCTTAAAGTGTAAGAAACACATCATAACTTACAACAACTCTCATATCAGCTTGAAAACCCTTAAGTGAACTTGACAAACATACTCAAGACATCTCAACCAAGCTATTGCACGACCCTAACACCTCTCATACACTCCCAATCTCAGAATCATCTTCAAACTGCAAAAACAGGGTCAGGCCTGCAGTTTGAGTGCCATCTCCCATTTCCCTCAAGCTCTCTTGCCCAAACCAGTTCACATACATTCCCTAGCACCTATGCAAGCTAACCATGACTTGTAACACGACCTGTAATCCCTCTAACCACTTCCACCATTTTCAGTTTCTTGTTTTGCAGGTGAAGTGCTCTAGCACGATTCAAAAGCTTTCAAGACAAAGTAAACATTGGAATAGCATCCCTGGACCTCAAGGAAGCTTTTCCAATCATCACCTTGCACTGAAAGCTTCCTCATTTCCCGATAGAACTTCAGCTGAACAGGTATCTTGGTGAACTTCTATCTCTCTTATCAAGCATCATTAGATCTAAGTTTGTGAATAAACAATGTTCTACTCATGCCACTGAACATGTACATGTTTTTACTTTTCATTTCTTTTACTTAAGCTGTGAGAATTTGAGGTTTGAAAATGGAAGAAAATCTAGGTTAGGATTTGGGGGAGAAGAAATTCTCCCTCATCTTAGAGAGTTAGATCAAGTTCTGCATATGGTTGGATTCGTCTCTTCACGCTGAACATTTTTTATGTTATGAGTTTTCATTGAAAAGCCAAGAATCATGAGTTAGAAGTTGAGAAGAAGGGCGCGCGTTTTTTTGAACTGGTTCTGTCTGAAGGTTGAAGACAGTGGCTTCTTGGGCTGGGCCTGAGTGTTTTTCCTATTCACACCACTTTTTTTGTTTTACACCCCCTGAGCCCATTTCATTCATTTTTTAATATTTTTGACTTTTGCTTTTTTTGATTGGCTCATTTATTTTTTCTCAGCATATTAAAAATTTAAAAATATTTTTTCTCACCATTTTTGATTTTATTAGGTATTTATTTGATTTTTCTTTTAGTTTGTACATAAATAAATAAATATATACTTTTTTTTGTTTAAACTATTAAAATAGCACAAATATATACACTTTTATCTTATTTTTGCCTCCTGAAAATATTTTATAGAAAAATACTTTTTTATTTAAATATTAAATATTATTAATTAATATATATAATACACATTTTGTAAATAATATAAATATATAGGTATATATTAATATACTTAGGATAAAAATACCAAAAAATTTACATATTTTATTTTTTAATATTTAATACTAAAAAATACCTCTTTTACAAATATACTATATTTTATTTTATTTTTGTATGTAAGTAATAATTATTATATGAATTAATTGATTAATATCCATTTTGATTAAAATTAGGGTTTTGCCCTAAATTTGAAAATACTCCAAAATATAATACCTTGTTATTTCTCTTTTTATTTACATAAATAATATTCTTTTCATACACACAAAAACTCTTTTTTTGCATTTTGCATATTTATTTCAATTTCCATTTAATTATACAATTATTTGTCTTGTAAATATTCAAAGAAAATGATGTAATAGTTAGGTTTAAATTCTTGTCTAAATATACCCCATTTGAAACATTGTACCCCCCTCCCCATATTATTGTGTTGTAATAGTGTAGGAATTTAAATTTCGCACTTTAACGCTTTCTAAACATACCATGCTAGAATTAGGGTTTGAATGCGAATAAAACGAACAAAATAGTTGGACCTAATCTCAAGATAAATAAGCATGAAAATGGACAACACATTTCACACTTGCACCCCTAGGGTATTCCACTTTGTTGCCTTCAAATAATTGGGCCATATTGCATGTTGAACTTCTTTGGGTAAAACAAACAATCAAATGATCATAGTCCCTCAAAATGTTGCCTAAATGGATGATCAAGTCCCCTTTTAAAGAAAAATTGCCCAAAGACATTTAACACTATTACAATTATGGTCTAAACGATGACCCGCGCCTGTCCCTCTCACCTCCTAATACAAGATTGTCCACCAAATTCAATGGTGGAACAAAATTGTCAAAAGGTTTAAAACATAACAAAAATCTTTGAGAAAACTTTAGGGTAGATAACTCTTAAGTACTTGCCAATTTGCAAAGAAAACGCTTGCCTATTTTCAAAACACACTTCACAAACACTTTCAAAACAAACTTTTAAAAACCTTGAAACATATTTTTAAAAAGACCAAACACCTTTTGTAAAACATTCGAGTAAAGAATTGTTACAAGGGTAGCCTATACAAGGCATCTTTTCAAAGCATTTTCAAAACCACACACCAAGCACCATTTCAAACAATTGAAAACCAAGGCAAGTTGATCTAAGCAAGTACCTAAGAGCCCATGGATAACCATGGATAGAAAGGGTGCTAATACCTTCCCTTTCTATAATCTACTCCCCGAACCCAAGAAAAATCTCAAAGGTTTTTGCTGTGCTTTTTAAACCTTTCCTTAGGATAAAATAAAAAGTCGGTGGCGACTCTTGCTTAACCGAAACATTTGCGAAAACAAACGCAAAACCCTAGTCAGTTCTCCCACCGTATCACAGTGAGGAGTTCCCACGTCCCATGAATGCTGACGCAATCAAGAAATACTTCGCATAAAGAAATAAAAGAACACCTTGCTAAGTTGAAAACTCGAAAGGGCGGCTTAGGCAAAAAAGAGCGTCTCAGTAGGCCGAAAACCCGAAAGGGCGGTCTAGGAAAAAATTAGAGACATAAACAGAATAAATTTCCCGCTAAGTTGAAAACCCGCAAGGGAAGCTTAGGAAAAAGTTAGGGATTTTTCTTGGCAAGTAACTACGTCAGACAAGACTTGATCGTTGAAGCAACAATCTTCTCGGATCCTCACCATACTTCAACAAAAGTTGTTGCTCAGGATTTCAAAATTTTTTAGGGGGAATAGTGGTCCTTATATCTCAATGTATCTTTTCCATTATGTATTACCATTTCCCAAACTTTGTAATGATTCATGGAGTCTTGCCATTGGCAGACTACCATTCAATGAAAGAAATTCGAGCTTTTTCCCAATTCTTTGTGTTCTTATTTTTATTTAGCTTGCAAAGACTCCATTTATTACTGATAATAACTGTTAAAGCAAAAAGATTAAAAAAGCAAAATTGACTTTTAAAAAAAAAAGAGATCTTTACAATTCAATTTACTTTGGGATTTGTGATGAAACAATGACAACAAGAATGGTGATTCAAAGAATGAACAAACTCTGGTTGTTTCAAGAAGATTTACTTCCTTCATGAAGGTTTTTCTCAGGTCATTTTACTGGTATGTGCGCAATCTTTGTTTCTCAGATAGTTAAAGATGATATCAGTGGGTGCAAGGTACAATATTTGGGTTGTGATCCCATTATCCCTAACCAAGACTTGGTTCGGTTTTGATTTTGGGTTTGCATGGTCAGAAGCCTCCGTCCCAGATTCCCCAGCGAGGTCTTCCCTCATATGATGAAAGGTCTTATTCCCTTGGTGTGCTAAGATGTCTCTCTTTTTGCAATATTGACATTAATATTGACTTCTGAACATTCCCGGGAAGATTATCCCAGGGCATCTCTTGTTGGAATGAGTATTCGTGATGAAAGTTTTCTCCAGGGAGGTAGGCCTGAATCCCTCAATGAGTTTTGATTGTGTCGGCGTCAGTCTTCTTTATTTGAGGCTGGTCTCGCAATCTCCAGTAGGCATGTTGCTTTTGGAAAATTGTTTTCTCCGATGAAATCGGAAGAATGGTGTCCTATCCCAATATTTGTTTGATTTGGCTACGTCCGGATTATGTTTCTCCTCAGTGAAGTTAAAGCAGGCAATAGGTTTGGTTTCTGCAGTTGCTTTTACCTTTCTCGGATTGATCTTTTTGGTTGAAGTTTGGCCCAATATTGTTAGTACCTGAGGCGGGTTTTGTTTGTCTGCACTGATTATGTATCCTTTTTACCAGCACATTCACAATAGCACTCATACATTCATACATACATCATGCATTGCTAAAAATCATCGTTCATTGATTTAGTGTTCTGACTTTTCCTGCAGCGCTCTTTGCTTAGTTGAATTTGGTTTTCCCTCTTGAGTTTATTTCTCAAAGGATGAATCTGCATTGGCCGTCTTGCTCCAGTTTATTTTTGAATTGGATTTGTGGTTTTCTGAAAACATTGGGTTTTGGTTTGTGCATTTATTTTGCACGAGAAGACTTTATCTCCTCAGTAGGAATATCGTAGCATTTCCCCGAGAAGTTATATTTCTATCCCCAGTAAGTCATTTCTCTTTGTAATTCCCCTTGACAATGAGTGGAAGTCTCTTTATTTGAGACAGCTTACGTATTACCCTTTCCAGGCAGAGTGCCTTGGTTAAAGAAGAAGTTGAGACCCGTTCTAGGAAAAACACCAGAATCTTGGGGAAACTTGATATATTTTCTCTTTCTACCTTCAGTGAACACTGGTAGTACATCGGCAGTGAATGTCGGTGTTTGTTATCTTTTTGCTATCTTCAGTGAACGTTGATAGTTCATCATAAGTGAACGGCGGTGGTATGATATATTTTCTCTTTCTACCTTCAGTGAATGTTGGTAGTACATCAGCAGTGAACGTCGGTGTTTCTTATCTTTTTGCTATCTTCAGTGAACGTTGATAGTTCATCGTCAGTGAACGGCGGTGATATGATATATTTTCTCTTTCTACCTTCAGTGAATGTTGGTAGTACATCGGCAGTGAACGTTGGTGTTTGTTATCTTTTTTCTATATTCAGTGAACGTTGATAGTTCATCGTCAGTGAACGGCGGTGATATGATATATTTTCTCTTTCTGCCTTCAGTGAACGTTGGTAGTACATCGGCAGTGAACGTTGGTGTTTGTTATCTTTTTTCTATTTTCAGTGAAAGTTGATAGTTCATCGTCAGTGAACAGCGGTGGTATGATATATTTTCTCTTTCTACCTTCAGTGAATGTTGGTAGTACATCGGCAGTGAACGTTGGTGTTTCTTATCTTTTTGCTATCTTCAGTGAACGTTGATAGTTCATCGTCAGTGAACAGTGGTGATATGATATATTTTCTCCTTCTACCTTCAATGAATGTTGGTAGTACATCGGCAGTGAACGTCGATGTTTCTTATCTTTTTTCTATCTTTAGTGAATGTTGATAGTTCATCATCAGTAAACAGCGGTGATATGATATATTTTCTCTTTCTACCTTCAGTGAACATTGGTAGTACATCGGCAGTGAGCGTCGGTGTTTGTTATCTTTTTGCTATCTTCAATGAACGTTGATAGTTCATCTTCAGTGAACGGCGGTGATATGATATATTTTTCTCTTTCTACCTTCAGTGAATGTTGGTAGTACATCGGCAATGAACATCAGTGTCTGTTATCTCTTTGCTACATTCAGTGAACGTTGGTAGCACATCGGCAGTGAATGTCGATGTTTGTTATCTTCCTCTATGATTATGTTCTTGTGGTTCACCAATGATTTATTTTCCTTGTGGGATTGCTCTTTTGTTTCTACATTTCATGTTGCATCCCCAATTCTACTTTGCGTCTCTTTTGTTCCATTCATATGCATAAATGTTTGCATGGCATCTTAGGGCTAAAAACAGGGTTTGTTTTATATTTAAGTGTCTTCGATCACGTCGACACGAAGATTTTTAACCTTCGTATCTCCGGATAGAAGAAACTTAAATAAGGGCAGCTGTTGTACCCCAATTTTTTCCCCTAAGATCCCTTCATCATATCATATTGTTTCAATCACAACAAAATCACATTAGGGCTTTTGGTTCTTCTCCCTATCTTTAGCCTTGCTCTTTGAGGAGTTACCAAGCACCTTGACTTGTTTTCTTTGGTGATCATGGATATTTTGCTTTGATTTTATCCCTAAATTAACAAAATACAATATTGGTTTGTCTTACTTGTTAATAATGTAGGTAAAAGCAATGAGGTTTAGCAAGTTGCATCATGGGTTCATGAGTTTATTTCCATGCCCTAGTCAAACGCTTGAGACATTGAAACCTCACCATTGAAGTTGTTTCGAAGTTGGTATGGAAGTAGTTTTGGTGGCCATGAGTCCTCATCATCATCCTCAACAATTTCTATTCACAAAAGGAAGAATATTGGCATAAAAAGTTTGTTGAAACTTGGAAAAGTTCCACCAAGCATTCTCTTGATCTAGAGGCTAGGGTTTTGCACTTTAAAGGGGAATATCTTGCTCATCTTTTGGTATTTTTGAGTGATTCCAAAAACATTATTCTCTTAAAATAGTTACCAACAAATTACTTCCAAATTTCCAAGGAGTTTTCATGTGGAAGGAACTTGGTGAAGAAGAAAGATTACAAGTCATCCAGATGAATCCCTCATTTTTCATATGTGACATCAAATGGTCATAACTTAGTAAATTTTTATCACCTTGAGCCCATTATTTTTTCATGATTATCCTAAGGATGTGTACTTCATGCCTTATTTTATGTGCAAAGTAATAAAATGGATGGAAGTTTCCTTAAGAATGCAAAAGATTATAGGTCATTTCATGATTTTTGGCCAACTTCAACATGTCATAACTTGCTCAATTTTTGGAAATTTTGAGTGGTTCAAATTTTAAAATGTCATTCAAGAGATCTACTCCATTCCATCTTTTTTGATCAAGAGCAAATTCTAAGTGCAAGGCCATGTTTGGATGCAAGAGATTATAATCCATTTTTAAAGAAGAATTTGAAATATTTCTATGTATGGAAAGTCAACTCTTTTTCTTCAACTTTGACTCCATGTAACTTTCAGCTCAAGAATCCATTTGATTCCATTCTTTTTGCATTGCAAAGCTTGTTACCTCATCTTTCCAAAGCATTAAGAATTTTTCCCTAAGACCCCTTGAGGTGGAAATGCCAATGGATTGAACTTGGTAACTTGGAACTGAAGTTTCACCATAAGTCAGAATTTGAAATCAATGTTTTGGACTTTAAACATCAAATTAGCACGCGTTTGTGATCTAAACATGTTTAACCAAGTTGCCAAAGTGGATTAGAGCCTTAAAACTCAATGATTTGATGAGTTTTGATGCAAATCAGATCACACTTTGCTCGTGCATAAGGTTCACACGATTTCCCTCCAATTTGCATCATTCCACACGCTTGAACATTCCATTTGATTCCCTATAAATAAAGGGTCATTCTCCATTCAATTTCCCAAGCTTAGATAGCCAGAATCACCCTGCCAAACTTGCTTCACAACTCATAATTCAGCTACTTCGAATCCTATTCTCAAGCCTTCTTCAATCCATTTTTTCATCAATTCACCTTCCTTGATCTTCCCTGAAGCTAACCATATATTCACAGTCAAGAATCGTGCCCTATATTGCTCCATAGAAGTCCAGTTTCAGAACTCTGCAACTCAACTTCAATAGGTAGATTCCTTCATCAATTCTTCAAAACTTTGGTATCATTGTGTTGCTCTCATTGCCTTGGTTCTAGTCGCAATACTTACTTTTATCTGGAAGCACGTTTTGACGATGAATTTTCAAATCCCTTTTCAAAACTTTCTTTCCAAATTGCTTGAGTTACAGTTTATATAAATTTGGCGCGAGGGTGTGGTTGTCTTCGTCTTGAAGAGACGAAGCGAATGACATAGGTTTGAGCTTCTGATTTTACAGATTGAGAGACCTACAATTCGTGAAGGCTGGAGGTTGAAGATGACCAACGTGTCATCTTCTAACCAATGAAAGCGTGACATTTGGTTTTTTCAAATCCTGATTTTATTAATGATTATGTACGTTATTCATTAAAGACCATGATATGCACAGCATACCAGATCCCTTGGATTTGATTACTAACGCATTTTGACTCTCATCCAATGGTCCACATCTTTTTCTTTTGTTTTCTTTTTTGGATTTTTATATTTTAATTGTTTTAAATTTCAAAAAATCATATAAAATTCATTTTTAGTCCAAAAAATTTGAAAATTTATGAAAAATATTTTTGATTATTCTCTTTCTGATTTTTATTTTTTTCACAATTTAATTTTGTGTATTGATGTTTTTTATGAAATTTACACTTATTTGATTTGTTTAAAATGTTTAAAAATACTTTTACACATTTTTAAATTCTGAAAAAATTATGGAATGATCCAATGATATTGTGACAAATATTGGTGACCTTATTTTATTTTTGTTTCTGACTTTTCTATATTTTACTATTTTTGTTTATTTTACCCATTTATTTTAATTTTTAAAAATAGTTTCTGACTTTTAAAAATTCCCAAAAATTTTGTAAAATTACTTGGCCTCTATTCTTATTTTTCTATGATCTTCTTTTTCATTTTTTGACTATTTTGAATATAATTGGCATTTTCTTCATTATTTTCCATTTTTTAAAACATTTTTTAAACCCTTTAATGAACATATTAATTATATTATTATTTTGTGAATATTTTCTGGCTGTCTTGGGTTGATTTTTTGGTCATGGCTTTATTAACATCATTGGATCCATGGTGTTGAGTTTAACTCCATAAAAAATGGATGAATGATTTTAATAATAATTTGATTAAATATTAATTCAAACGTGGTTTTTTTCTTTTACCCTAATTCTTCTTTATCTCATCCCCTTCTTAATGCATTAAATGTTGTTAGAGCATGATCTATATATCATGTCTCAAAACAAATGGTGCATAGATTGTTATTGACCGGCCTCTAAAATAGGTGCGACTTCTATATAAGTCCACTTACGATTGCTTAACATAGCGCTAAATTTTGTCCCGATTCGAATAAATGATCATTTATGGCCCAAACTTATGATTGCATGCCCAAGTATGTTAATTTGATCTCTTTGATCCAATAACCTTGAGATTCATTGTGTGGAGGCTTTGGTTCTACCAATCCTCTAATGGATCTACAACACCTTTGGTCAACGCGGATCACTTAAACATCGTTGATCATTAAATGGTACTTGTGAGAATTCCAAATGGATGATATACTTGACAAAAAGCAAATGCAACTTATTGTGTGGAGGCTTTGGTTCTACCAATCCTCTAATGAGTTCCAAATGCAAGTTTCAAGATGGTAATCCAACTAACCACTAATTATTGACTTGTTTTTTTTTATGCTTTTATTCTTTTATGCTTTATGCACTATTTATTTTTTAACATTTTACATTTCATGCCATTTTCATCTTTGCTCATTTGAGCATTTATTTTCTTGTCATTTTTACTTTGCTCACTTGAGCTTTTCTTTTTCCTTTTCCTAAGATACTTAATAATCAACTTAAACCCTAAAAAACTCTCAGTGGTACTTGGACTATTTGGTTACTATCCTTGGCATGATGGAGCAGTGGACTTTTTCTTGGACTTAGGATTATAAGCCTTGTCCTATCTTGGATACCTTGTGATCTTATCTGATTATTTTGTCTGGAGCTCTTAAGGTTTACCTCAAGATATTGGGTTGTTTGTTTGTTTTTGTGTGCAGGTTTTTGTGATTACACTCTCTGTTTGTAATTAGGAATTCACCCGCATACAGCCGTTACTCTGCCCAATTTTTATGAAGACTTAATACATTTGAAGAGGTCTAGTATCTTTGCTTGCTTGGTTTCACTCCAAAGAATGGGAATTCTATATTGGCTCATAATGTTAAGTTTTGGCTTCTTGTTGGTTAGATGGTCCTTATCCTTAGCTTTTACCTTATGCTTTAGGATAGCCTCTTCTTCTTCTCCCGTCTTCTTTAATTTCAAAAATCTTCTTCCCATTTTGAAAACCCTTATTGTTTTTAAACTTAAACACTTTCATAATAAACGTGGGCTTATGTCCATGCATTTTTTAAAAAAAAAACATTTTCATAAATAAACTTCAATCAATTTAATAATACCTTGATATTTTTTGTGAGAAGACTAAAAGACAACCAATCTCATTTCAAACCATTTTGCCATCTTGGCTTTTCCCTTTAAACTTTTCTTAAAAGATTAGGATCTTGTCAATCTTTATAGTGATGCAAACAACTATACTTCTACAATATGTAGTGAAGTGAGATATTTTCCACTTGGGTGTTGAGTGAGGCATTGTTGATTTTAAAATCCAAGCCATATCCTCCACTTTAAGATGATGCAAATTATCCTTTCTCATGATTGTGGGTAGTAAGTATGTTTTCCACACGGACAATGACGATAATGTCTTATCTCATAAAATTAACCAACACATTTCTGTTTAAAACTTTTAAAAGAGGAACTACGTGTACCCTGATCCCCTATTGCATGAAAGGTGGTACGTAGGCACTAAAGGTTCACAACCGCGGCGGGTGCAAAAATCATAAAAAATACTTCTTTTCTCACCTCCACTATCCATTTTATATACAACACATTTTATATAGCCAAAATATACAAATTTTTCAAAGAGGCTCCTGCGGATTACCGTAGATGTTTAGGGTGCTAATACCTTCCCTTTGCATAACCAACCCCGTTACCTTGAATCTTTCCCCCTCTTTTTGGGTTATTCGCTCTTTTCCCATTCCTTTGGAAACAATAAAGCGTGATGGCGATTTTTATTTTGATTTGTATAAATTTTAGTCAATCCAATGGCTTAGTCTTGAACATTTCTACCGCTACACCCGGCAAGTCGAAAACCCGAAAGGGCAGCTTAGGCAAAAAGGGGTATCCCGGTGGACTGAAAACCCGAAAGGGTGGTCCAGGAAAAAGTTAGGGATATAAAGCGTACCACTATGTCTCATTGGGTCATCTTGCAACCAGACATCTCTATCGACTATCAAGCTTGAAGATATAAAGGTAATAACAGAGTTGGAATCCAATGGGGTTGTTTCACATAGCTGTTTTTTCTTTCTTTTACACAAATTGTACAATTTCTATCTTCCGACGGCATTCTCTTACTACAGCGTCAGCCTCCTTGTACAAAAACTCCTATTACAGGTGTTGTACCCCAAAATTTTCCCTCCCATTTTACTAAATCAATGGCAATTGAGGTCCCTAAGATGCTCAAGGAAGTCCAAAAGTTGACCAGACAAGATCTCTCCTAAGGCAATGTATCTCAAATTAGGGTTTCATTCTTCATTAAGATAGGTGAACCACAAAGGTCCCAAATGCCTTCCAAGGTCCTAATATATTCTCAAGACCCTACATGTCAAGTTTCATGCCTTGCACAAGAAGTTTGCCCAGTCAATTGCTCAGATGCTTGAGAATCGACTGTATTAGGTCAAAAAACAACTGTGACCCACACACAGTCAAACCTCAAGATTTTGGGTCAACATCAACATTTTGAAGTGAATTCCATCATTTGATAAAGGGTTGATCATGATTCCTCAAGTAATGCTCCAAATTCATCAAAACCCAAAAGTTGCTAAATTAGGGTTTCTCAGTAAAAGTCAACCCAACTTTGACCAAGCATAACTTCTTCATACTTTATCAGAAATTTTCCATCCAAAGCTCATTTTGAAGAGGATGCAATTACCTACAATTCATATTCATCCCACAAGTTCAAAATATCCACTCACAAAAATACATGAATTTTGACATTATAGGTCATTTTGAAAGGTCAGCAAAAACACCTTTTGGGTCAAAGCTTCATACATGAACATGGAAGACTCAATTGAAACGAAACAAAAAAGGTTGGTTAGGGGACATCCTAAGCTTTATAAAAATACCAAGAACACCCTCCTAGGGTCAAAATGAGAGAGTTGTGCATTGTCAAAGTTGGCAATTTTTGGTAAATTGTCAAAAGTCAACATTGATCAAATTTGCATTTTTTTTCAAAGGGGCCCATGTTTTCTTGCTTGAAACATGTTTCTAATAGGACCCACGACCCCTGAGCTCATTCACCTATTATTTTATTACTTTTATAATTTATTTTGATTTTTTATTCATTTAAATTAAAATAAATCAAATTAAATGGTAAAATAATGAAAACAAATCAAATCTTGGGATTTTTGTGCATATTTTGAGTCCATATACAGCTATCATGCCAACCAATTCGTGCAAGGCTCATTATGGTTGAAAAAGATTGGATTGAAGCTTATTTTAGAAAGATATCATACATGAAGCAAATCAAATCCAATTTTCATAATTCTCAAAAATATGATACAATTTTGTTGACCTAATTCAGTCTACTATAAGTGCATAATAATTCCAGATCAAAAAGACAAGGATTGGACGTGTGAGCTGCAAGAACAAAATTCAATTTTTGGACAAAAAGTGGGGATCAGATTTCATTCTACAGGGTGATTCAAAGCAGTTAAAGGCCAGCAATACACTCATTGGCGTCTCAGGAAGCTATTCCACCTATCCCCAAGCTTTAAAACGCCCAGGATCGTGCCCACCATCAACCACGATTTGCACAAAATTCCAATTCCGTTTTTTGTATTTTGGGCAGCATTAGCATGTTTTAATTATATATTATTGTCCATCATCTTGTTCTCAAGCTATTGGTACCATTTAATTGCATTTACAACGCAGGAATCGTAGTATGCCATAGTTAGGGTTTAAAGCTCCGTTTTAGGGTCTTTTAACACAGGCAAAATTAAGCTTGATAATGGGTACCATGATGACCAAGGATTCACTCCTGGTTAATTCATGGTCACCAATGGAATTTATATTTCCTGCACATGATTTTTTAATATTACAGGCTTGTAGCTACAGGAAAAAACCGTCACTACAGCTTATAGTGACGAATTCTGCTGTAGGTAAAAGTCCATAAACCTAAGGCGATGGTTGAAGCGACGAAGGTGATGCATGGTAGCCAACCATTGGAGCGTTTGAATCTTGCGCGTTTTTCTGACCCAACTATCTTGTTTTGTATATTACGTTTTGTTTGTATTATGTTAACAAATAACAATTGTAGCGCAGCTGGCAACATGGCATTGGCAGAAGGCATAAGGACCTAGGTTCGATCCTAGGTCCATACCACTTTCTTTATTTTCTTTTCCTCCCACAGATCCAGTGCAAATCTCTCTCGTATGCTCATCGTGAGCCTCAATGTCCAGCCACTGGATTACACGTTGACCAGATCTAACGCCTCCAAGCTGCAACCACGCGGTAGACCCCTAGAAGGCCATGACACTGGAATTAGCACAGACAGATGGGCTCAGCCATATTGGGCCTTACAAAATTCAGATTTGCACCCCCTCTTCAGCAACACAATCAGGCCCAATTTGCACTATTTCTCTTTTTTTATTTTCTTTATTCTTTTCAATTTATTTATTTATTTTATTTTTAAAAATCAATTTCTTCATAAAATCACAAAATCGAGAATTCACAAATTTAGAATTAGTTTTTTTTATTATTATCAAATTTAATATTTAATTAATTAGTTTAATTTAATTTAGGGTAACTTTAACTTATTTTTACAATTAAAATCAACTAGAAAAATTAGGTTTATTTCTTGATTTAATTGTTTTCTTTTTGCAAATAAAATAAAAATACAAAAATAGGTTATTTAGAATTCATTGTTTTTCACTGATTTATTTATTTTCCTAAATTAACATTAATTAGAACTTAGGATTTTCTTTGCAATTTAATTATTCTTTATTTTCCTAACTAAAAAATGACCAAAAATGATTTTTCTTTAATCAATTGCAAGTAGGTTTAGTCAAGGGTCAAAACCCTAATTCTTCTCGCATTTAATTTACCGCGCGTTTTTTAATTTTCCTTCTTATTATTATTGTAACTGTTTCAAGGTTATAATAGTTGTAATTAGGGTTTTAAATTCCGCACTTTTATTTCTTGTCAAGACAATTATGTAACTGTCAAAGTCATGTAATAGCTAGGTTTACTTCCGCTTTTACTTTCTGCAAATTATTAACTGTTAGATGTATTAATAGGATTGCATGGCAAGAATGCATGAAAAATTAAAATAGTTAGAAAACCCTAATGTGAAAAGATTAAATAACTGAAACAAATCATATGCACATATTCACTCCTAGGGTTTACCTCACTTCAGTTGTCTTCGGTAAACAATCATTAAGCATAGGAGATTTTAGTGATCGCCCTCCAGTCTAAAAGATCAAAATGTTTCCTTGGAAATGTTGCCTCAGAAATGTTGCCTCGGAAATGTTGCCTCGGAAAGATCTTAAGACTCTAGGGTTATTACTAAAGTTTTCTAACTATTGCTTTGGTGATTGTATTTGTCCCTTTCGAACGTCCCTTACAACTCCAACGATGGTGCTACCTACTCCTTAATAGTGGGATAGCGTTGTATAAAGGAAATAAAATGAACAATCTTTTTTTCGAGTAGGTAGAATCTTAAGTACTTTCTAAACAAAACTTTTCACACAAACACCTTTTCAAAACAAATTTTCAAAACAAACTTCTTCACATCCTTGAAGACTGATACAAGGGTTATCACGAAGTAAAAACATTTTCAAAACAATCACACACAAGCAATTTTGAAAAAAAATGAGCAAGTACCTAAGAGCCCGTAGATAACTATGGATAGAAAGGGTGCTAACACCTTCCCTTTCTATAATCTACCCCCTGTACTCAGAATATCTCGAAAAAAGGTTTTTTATATTCTTTTTCCTTTTCCATGATTGGATGAAATAAAAGTCGGTGGCGACTCTTGCTTATCGCGAAATTTTGCGAACACAAAACACAAACCAGTATTAAATAGTTGGTTCTGCCACCGTATCACAGAACTGGCGACTCTGCTGGGGAATTTATAAAGTGGGGTTTACCTTAGGATCTAGGTCATTAAAAATTGCTTCTCTTGAATGTCTTGACTGCTTTACTTTTGAGGGTTTTGTTTGAGGTTACTATAGATCCTACACCCAGATCTGGGGGCACTCATTAGGTAAACAAGAATAGATCATAGAGACTGTACGGTGTAGACCGATATTGTTTAAATGATGGGTTTGTTGGTGTGGCACTTTGGTTGGTACCGGTATCCTTCATGGGGAAACAAGGAGAATACGGGGCTGCCGCGTGGTGTCGTGAAGCACTAACGGACCTTAGAACCTTAGTTGAACAACTTGGCCATTAGAAAGTAGTGAGATAGCCAGCCTCGGTGTAGAGCTGAGAACTGGTTGATACTCGATACTACACTCATTAAGATCATACTTTCAGGATATTTTGGCCGCAAGAAAAGATTGAGAGTTGAAACAATGCCCGATAAAGGATGGTTAGTGATATTGAGAATCTCTAGAACCCGGTTACTTTTTAGGACAGGTTTGAACCAACTAAACTTCAAGAGGGTACTACCTTTGACCTCATGCAAGCCTTAAACCTAAGGACTTGGTGTGACTTGACTGTGTTTGCTATACATGTGTTTGCTATACTTGTGGTTTATCATGACATCATGCATCATAACATGGCATCCATTCTTATTGTACTAACCATTTCAAAGACCGAGGGAATTTATCTTTGTTCTGTTTTGCAGATCATGGATTTCGTGCGTAGAAACACTATCTGAATCAGCTTTGTGAAGATACCTTCCCAACTCAAAGAGCTAGCATCAAAGGTTTCTGAAACTTCTGAGTTCACTAAGATACATGGTCAACTTCTCAACCTGGTTACTTCAAACTTTGATGAAAAGATGATGAGTGTACTCTTTCAGTTCTTTGATCCCAAGCACCACTTCTTCACCTTTCCAGACTATCAGTCGGTGCCTACCTTGGAAGAATTATCTCAGCTATTGGATATACCTATTCTTAAACAGGTACCCTTCACAGGTCTAGAAGAAGTTCCTAAGCCAGGAGTCATTGCCTCAGCTTTGCACCTGACATGGGCCGACGTGGTATCCAATTGAGAAACTAGAAGTGGAGTCAAGGGTTTTCTACCTAAGTTTCTGATAAACAAAGCCAAGTTGTTTTGGGGTGGTATGGATTTTCAGGCTTTTGAGGAGGTCTTGGCTCTTCTTATCTATGGTTTAGTTCTCTTTCCTAATCCGGACTCATTCATAGATGTGAATGCTATTAAGATCTTTCTCTCTCACTACCCGGTGCCTACTTTGCTCGGAGATATTTTCCACACTCTCCATACTCGTACCATGAGGAGAAGAGGGATTCTTGTGTGCTGCATGTTATTTCTATCAAGGTGGTTTATTTCTCACCTCCCTAAGTCCATATTGAAGAATGAAGGAGGCTTGATTTGGTCACAAAGGATAATGTCACTCGCTCATACGGATATTATTTGGTGTTCTCGATCTATGGAAAACATTGTTATCATTGACCGCTGCGAGGAGTACCCTAATGTCTCACTGCTTGGTATCAGAGGGGGTATAACCTACAATCCTTGTTTATCTCTGCAACAATTTGGTCATGCTCGAAGGGATGGTCCCCACGAGTTACTTATCGAGGGTATTGTATTCAACTATGAGGATGATATTCAAGAGTACCACCGGAGGTTCATACGAGCTTGGGGCATGGTAAACAGATTGAGCGTCAGGGCTTTTGGGCCAAAGACTTCCATTCCAATGGAACCTATCTATAATGGGTACGAGCTCGTGCTCAACAGCTTATAATGCCCTATGTGTCTTTTTTGCTAGTGATTGTGGAACCCACTACTGAAGAAGGCATTCCTTACACAGTTCTCTATCCTTACATGCCCACTGATCTTGGGGAATTACAGAGGTCTTGGATTAAGTTGATGAAGGAGCGGGATACTTACAGGGATCAGTTCCATGCTCAAGAGAGGAAGGTTCTGGAGCTCACAAATCAACTCCATGAGGAAAAAGGAGTCAATGACTATCTCAGCACAAAGAGGAAGCATCCATGGGAATTTTGATGTTTTTTTATAGTTTTGGATTTGTTTATTTTTTGTAACGCCTAAAAGGCGTTTGAACTTCAAATTCAGCTAATAAAGTTTTTGTTTATTTTGGTTTGCAAATTTAAATAGCCCGAAGTCTTTGAAATCATTTCATGCGCATACCATTATCATACACATCATTACAGTACCATTACATGTTTCTCATCTCCTTCGCTGTTTATTTCAGCAGAAATGTCTTCCGAACAAAGCATTAAGGACCTGCAGGAACAAAACGCCTAGTTCCAACCAATGTTCATCAGTCTGGAAAAGGGGCAGGAGGATCTGAAAGCCCTCATTCTGAAAGAGAAGAAGAAAAAGAATAAGGTTGCTGGTATTCTGAACAAGGGCTGAAGGTTTGGAGAGCGGTTGAAGCGACAAGTCGACTTGACCTCTTCATCTAATGAAGGGGAGAATCAGGAAGAAGAGAAAGACCCTAGTCATGCAGTCTCTGACAATGATGCCGATTATAACGATGAACAATATCCTCCTGCTGAGTATAGATACAAGCAGTTAGAAGATCCTCTGAGTGCCATGGAAGTTTAGAGGATACCTGGATTGGATTTTGAAGAATTGGGTTTGGTATCGGGAGTGGTCATCCCGCAGAAGTTCAAAGCACCAGTTTTTACCAAGTATGATGGGGTGTCCTGCCCAAAGCTCCATCTCCGCTCTTATGTCAAGAAGATTTAGCCACACACCGCTGATAGAAATTTGTGGGTTCATTTCTTTCAAGATAGTCTGTCAGGGACTTAGCTTGAATGGTTCTACCAGCTGGAAGGAGCCAACGTCCGAAATTGGGAAGATCTGGCTGCTGCTTTCTACAAGCAGTATCAGTATAATGTTGACCTTGCTCCTACTCGTACTCAACTCTAGAGTATGTCCATGGGTGCAAGTGAATGTTTTAAAGACTATGCGCAAAAATGGAGAGACTTGGCTGGGAGAGTTCAACCCCCATTGTCTGATAGTGAGTTGGTTGATATATTTTTGGGGACGCTATCTGGTCCATTTTTCAATCATTTGATTGGCAGCTCGTCAGCTGGTTTCACCGAGCTGATTCTAACTGGAGAAAGAGTAGAAGCAGGGATTTGAAGCAGAAAAATATAGAAGGATGCCTCGTCAAGTTCATTAAAGAAGCATTTTACTGGTAAGAAGGAAGCCAGTGTCGTCTATAGCCCGAGGGGCTAGAACATGGCTGAACCTCGTCAGACAGTAAGTGTTGTGATGATACCTAGACCTGCAGTTGCTCCACAACGCAACAATCAACAAAGGGTGGAAAGACCATAACTGAAGTTTACCCGCATCAACATGACATTGGTTGAAGTTCTACCTCATCTGCTAAGAAATAACTTGGCAACCTAGAGAGAGGCTCCCAAGAATCCAAATACTACATCTCCCCAATATAATCCGAATGCTCGGTGTGCTTATCATTCTGAGAGTTCTGGCCATGATACAAATGACTGTTGGGCTCTGAGAAACAAAATACAAGACTTGATCGAAGCCAAGGAGATAGATTTTGATGCTCCGGAGAAGCCAAATGTCATGATTGCTAGCATGCCTAAGCACGGCCGTAGGGTCAATGCTATTGATACGGATTTGTTTGTTACCTCTGTCGAGGAAGTTTCTACTCCTCTCATGACTCTCAAGAAGAATTTGCTATTGGCCAGTTTATTTCCGGGTTGTGGTGAAGGTTTCCACATGTTTTCGCTTCTACCTTCTGGTTGTCGTTTGCTGAAGTTAGGTGTTCAACGCCTGATAGATAGCAAAGAGATTTTGTTCAAGAAGACTATGATTCTTGTTATTCCAATTGAAGACGTTGCTATTATAACCATTTCTGCAAATCCTTCCAAGGTTTCCTTGAGAAGACCTGTTAGGATTACATCTGCTTCAAGAATTGCTTCGCTGATAATCATTGTTCCTGGTCCTGTCCCGTATTTCTCGGACAAAGCTGTCCCATGGCATTATGGTGCCAATATGTACTATCATGGCATCAAACAAGATCTGAAAGATGAAGAGGCTGATCGTGATATTGGTAACATTGTCGGAACCAGCAAAGTTACCCGAAATGAAAGGGTCTTCTCTCTCAAGATTTCCCCTAAGACTGTCAACAAAACTATTGTCATTCCATCTGTTGTTCCTACAAGTACATCAACTACAGTTCCTATTCTTACTCCAGTCAGCGAATCATCTAATACCCGCGGCAAAGAGGTTGTAGGTGAGCCTTCCCGGACGGAGGCGCCTAAAAAATTTTTTGTGGAAGCCTCTAAGTAAGAAATAGAGGAAATACTGAAAATCATTAAGAAGAGCGACTACAACGTGGTCGAGCAGTTGGGACAGACCCCATCCAAGATATCCATGTTGTCTCTACTATTGTGTTATGAAGCCCATGTGAAGGCTTTGGTTGCATTTCTCAAGACTGCGCATGTGCTGCAGGAAACTTCAGCTGATCAATTCCAAGAGTGTGTGGCCAGCCTGACTGCTGATAATGGGATGGGTTTTTCAGATGCGGATTTTACACCAAAGGGAAGGAAACATAATGATGCTTTGCATGTCTCGATTGAATGCAGGGGAACCACTATGGCTCATGTGCCGGTAGATACTGGGTCTTCACTTAATGTTCTACCGAAGAAGGCGTTGGACCGTTTGGATTGCAAGGGTTTAACTCTGAAGCCTAGTAACATTGTGGTAAGGGCTTTTGACGGATCGAAGAGAACGGTGCACAAGGAGGTGGACATCCCTGTCAAAGTGGGTTCTCAGACTTTTGGGTCCACTTTCTATGTGATGGATATCAGGCCGTCGTATTCTTGTTTGTTGGGTCGTCCTTGGATCCACGAGGCTGAAGCAGTCACCTCCATACTCCACCAAATGCTGAAGTACCCAGTGAAAGGAAAGATCGTCAAAGTGCGGGGTGAAGAAGAATATATGGTGAGTCACCTCAACTCCTTCCGCTACATAGAGATGGACGGGGAATTGATTGAAACTCCTTGTCAGAATTTTGAAGAGGTCCCTCAGATCTTGGAATCAACTGAAACTACTAGCAACAAACCTCCTTTGAAGATGGCTTCTCTCAAGGACGCCAGGGCCGTGGTTGAAGAAGGTGGGTGTGCCAATTGGGGTGAACTCCTTGATTTCACTCATAAGACTGACAAATTTGGTTTGGGCTTTACTACAGGGGCTCAAAGGGCTGTTAGACGTGCTCGGACTGGGGGACCTCCCTTACGCATCAACAATCGTGGGATTAACGCCATTGAAGATAGTGAAGAGGACTCAGACATTGACAGCTGGATCTACCCAACTACCAACGGTGGATCGAGTAACTGGACGGCTAGGGAGTTCATACATGTTTCTATTATTCTGCAGTGATTGACTTATTTGTTTTAAGATTTGTAATAAACAATTTGAAACTTTATGGCCCGGTGCCTTGCCCGAGGCACCTTGGCTTTGCTTGTGAGGGCTATTATTTGTCATTTCATAATCATTAATAAAGCATTGGACGTTTCTTGCATACAAATTTTGCGCTCTCTGTTTTTCGTTTCTATTCTCACTTTATTAAAACAACTATTCTCTTACACACACTCACGTATCATAATGCAGATCCATATCCACTATGGATCCCATTGATAGTAGCTCTGCTATTGCCAGTTATGACTTCAAAAATCCGATCAACCAAGCCAAAGACGAAGGTGAGAATGATTGTGAGGTGCCTAGAGAACTTGCTAGACTACTACAGCAGGAAGAAAGGACCATACAACCCCATGAAGAGTCGGTTGAGACAGTGAACTTGGGTACTGAGGAAGACAGGAAAGAGGTCAAAATAGGTGCAAATCCGGAGCTTAGCGTCAAACAGAGGTTGATACAAATATTGCACAACTATGTTAAAATCTTCGCCTGGTCCTATGAAGACATACCTGGTTTGGACACTAATATTGTGGTACATCGTCTGCCGACTAAAGAAGTCTGTCCTTCAGTTAAGCAGAAGGTCCGTCGTATGCGCCCTGAAATGTCAGAGAAGATCAAGGCAGAGGTTATGAAACAGTTCGATGCAGGATTCTTGGCTGTCACTTCTTATCTGTAGTGGGTCGCCAACGTCATTCTGGTACCAAAGAAGGACAGTAAGGTACGGATGTGTGTTAATTACAGAGATCTAAACCGGGAAATCCCCAAGGATGACTTCCCACTTCCTCACATTGATATTCTAGTCGACAACACCGTGCAACATAAAATATTCTCCTTCATGGATGGTTTCTATGGCTACAACCAGATAAGGATGGCTCCTGAAGACATGGAGAAGACAACCTTCATTACACAGTGGGAACCTTTTGTTACCAGGTGATGCCTTTTGGGTTGAAGAACACTGGGGCAACCTATCAGCGCGCCATGGTCGCTTTGTTCCATGATATGATTCACCACGAGATCGAGGTCTATGTTGATAACATGATAGCCAGGTCTCAGACTGAGGAAGATCACCTTGATCATCTCCAGAAATTGTTTGACAGGTTGAAGACATACAAAATAAAATTGAATCTGAACAAGTGTACCTTTGGGGTAAGGTCTGGTAAGCTTTTGGGTTTCATCGTTAGTGACAAAGGTATTCAGGTAGACCCTGCAAAAGTAAAAGCTATACAAGAGATGCTGGTTCCCCTCACAGAGAAGGAAGTTAGAGGTTTCTTGGGACGTCTGAATTATATCGCCAGGTTCATTTCACGTCTGACTACTACTTGTGAGCCAATCTTCAAGCTGTTGAAGAAAGATCAAGTGGTAAAGTGGAATGATGAATTCCAGACCGCTTTCGAAAGAATCAAAGAATACCTTCAAGAACTGCCAATTCTGATGCCTCCAATTGAAGGAAGACCTTTGATATTATACTTGACAGTGCTAGACAATTCAATGGGGTGTGTGCTGGGGCAGCATGACGAGTCTGGTCGAAAAGAGCACGCCATTTACTACCTTAGAAAAAAGTTTACCGACTGTGAGACCCGATACTCATTGCTCGAGAAAACTTGTTGCACTTTGGCATGGGCTGCTCGCCGGATGAGATAGTATTTGCTGACTCACACTACCTTATTGATATCAAAGATGGATCCGATCAAGTATATTTTCGAGAAGCCCGCTCTCCACGGAAGGATAGCAAGGTGGAAAATGATCTTAACCAAATACGACATATAATATACGACCCAAAAAGCAATAAAGGGGAGTGTATTGGCCGATCATTTGGCTCATCAGGCCGTGGATGACTACCAGTCTATGAATTTTGAGTTCCCGGATGAGAATATTATGTTGGTGACTGACTACGAAGAACCTGGACTGGATGAAGGACCTGAGGAAGGATCCCTATGGTCTATGTATTTTGATGGAGCCTCGAACGCACTGGGTAACAGCATTGGCGCTGTAATCATATCTCCCGAGGTCTGCCATACTCCGTTCACCGCCCGATTATGTTTCAACTGCACTAACAACATGGCGGAGTATGAATCATGTATCATGGGTCTTCGAGCTGCTATTGACCTGAGAATTAAGTTCTTAAGTGTATTCGGGGATTCCGCTCTGGTGATAAGTTAGATCAAAGGCGAGTGGGATACGAAGCACCCGAATCTCATCCCTTACAGAGAGTATATACTGACATTGCTCCCACACTTCGAGGAGTTAACCTTTGAACATTTCCCACGAGAGGAGAACCAGTTGGCGGACGCACTAGCTACCATGTCTTCTATGTTCAAGGTTAGGTGGGACAATGAAGCTCCCCAGATTACCATTGAGAGGTTAGATGAACCGACACACTGCTGTGAAATTAATACCGAGGAAGTGGAAGATAAACCCTGGTTTCACGAAGTTAAAAGGTATCTTGAGGCTCAGGAATATCCCGAAGGGGCATCTGTCAATGATAAGAAGTTTTTGAGAAGGTTCAATGCAAAGTTCTTCCTCAGTAATGGGATCCCCTATAAACGCAACCATGACTTCACACTACTACGGTGTGCAAACAAGAGCGAAGCAGAGAGGATCATGAAAGATTTACATGAAGGCACCTTCGGAACCCATTCTAGTGGACACACCATGGCCAAGAAGATCCTACGGGCAGGATATTACTGGTCCACCATGGAAGTCGATTGTCATCAGCACTCTCGAACTTGTCATAAATGTCAAATCTATACTGATAAGGTGCATGTACCTCTGGTTCCTCTGAACATCTTGACAGATCCTTGGCCCTTTTGGATGTGGGGCATCAACATGATCAGAGAGATCATACCTACTGCGTCTAATCGACATCGTTTCATCTTAGTGGCCATTGATTATTTCACAAAGTGGGTTGAGGCAGCCTCTTTTGCTGCAGTAACCAAGAATGTCGTGGCGCGGTTTATCTGACACAATTTGATTTGTCGATATGGTGTACTAGAGAGAATTATCACTAACAACAGTACGAATCTCAATAACACGATGATCATCGATCTTTGTAAACAGTTTAAGATTCAGCATCATAACGCTTGAAGATATAAAGGCAATAGCAGAGTTGGAACCCAATGGAGTTGTTTCACATAGCTGTTTTTCTTTCTTTTACACAAATTGTATAATTTCTATCTTTCGGCGGCGTTCTCTTACTAGAACGTCAGCCTCTTTGTACAAAACGCCTATTACAAACCAACTTCAAAAATCAATACAAGTCATTTTTACAAAACTTCAATTTGTTCCTTTTTTCTTTTTCTGTTTTGTTTTGCAAGAACATCCAATGATTTATTTTTGATATATGCATTTGAAAAATGATGGCTGCTCATAAATATTTACATAAGAAACAAAAGGCAATTACTCGTAATTCCAGAAACAGGGAAAAATAAGAAGTGCCAAACCCGACGGTTCCTTTGCCCAGCAGGTGTCAGGATAGAGTCATGCTTTGGAACATGATTATTGGTACATACACTCCCCACAGAGTAAAAGTACCCAAAGGCATTGATGTTAGCTTTCCCGAAACAGGACATAACTCTCCCCAGCCAAGGTTCATAATCACAAGCGAGTGAACAAATTTCATTCCCCAAGCGGAGTCTATTTCTACAGATGCAGAAGCTCAATCTCCAACAGAGCTCATCACTTCCAGCAACGAAATTTCATCCCCAGCTAAATTGGGTCCTTCATATCAGCAGGTCTACTAAACAGAGTATCTCTTCCCCCAATGTCTGGTCCTCGCAGAGTTATTTCTCCAACACCTCTTCCCGATAGAATATTTGCGAATCTCCAACAACAGACAGGGATTTATTTTCCCAGACGCGAGCATACCCCGACAGCATTTCATGAACATACACCATGACAAACGCATACATATCATATACAACATAATCACATTTATTTTGAGAACATCATCTCACCCTGCATTTCATGCATCGCATGCAACTAACTCTGATATCTTTTCAGGAAGAGACGATTAGCTTCAACGAATCCAGCAGTTATACAGATCCCATCTACAGACAACTAATGGAAACTCAGTTCCAGAAATCAAACGGGTTAACTAATCTACATTATCAGATCAAAGTAACCTTACCTCGGTTCCTCTTGAAGTTTTACACAAACTTATAACCTTACCCTGGTTCATCCTGAAGTTTTAAACAAACTTATAGCCTTACCCCAGTTCCTCCTGAAGTTTTACACAAACTTATAATCTTACCCCGGTTCATCCTAAAGTTTTACACAAACTTATAACCTTACCCCAGTTCATCCTGAAGTTTTACACAAACTTATCACGAAATAACCTTACCCAGGCTGTCATATCACAAAGTAACCTTACCCTGGTTCCTTTTGAAGTTTTACACGAACTTATCACGAAGTAACCCTACTATCTAGGTTCCTTCTCACATCCCTACTACCCAGGATTTCATATCGAAGTAACCATACTATCCAGGTTCCTTCTCACAGCCCTACTATCCAGGCTTTCATATCGAAGTAACCCTACGACCCAGGTTCCTTCTCACAGCCCTACTATCTAGGCTTTCATATCGAAATAACCATACGACCCAGGTTCCTTCTCACAACCCTACAATCTAGGCTTTCATATTGAAGTAACCCTACTATCCAGGTTCCTTCTCACAACCCTACTATCCAGGCTTTCATATCGAAGTTACCCCACTATCAAGGTTCCTTCTCATAACCTTACTATCCATGTTCCTCTTCTCTTATCACCAGACAGCAGTCCACAACACTGTAAGACCGGGACCTAATCAAACACGATTGGTTTCGCATTTCTCCAGTAGAATAACGGAAAACTGAAGCTCCTAAAATTCTATTCCTCTCAAGACTGATACCAATGTTCCTCAGCAGATTCCTCCTCAACGATAGCAACAGGGACTCTTGTCAAAGGAATATATTAGGAAATCCACATTCTCTATATGGCATCTTTAAGCCCATCTCAGACAATTCTACGTCGCATCCAGGATGGCACCTTTAAGCCCATCTCCGAAAATCTTCCATTATCGACCTCCAAATGGAATCTGTAAGCCCATTCCGGATTTCACAAAGCAAGTTCCACTTCATGCGAGTGCAAATTTTTGGGCACTCTAGTGTTCAATCATCTTCCACCTTCCGATCACAAAAGGCAGACGAGCCAATCTACATCCTCAGGTTTAAGAAGATTGAACATGGGAAGTTGTTATACCCCAAAATTTGCCCTACCATTTTACCCAATCAATGGCAATTAAGGTCCCCAAGTTGCTTAAGGAAGTCCAAGAGTTGACCAGACAAGCTCTCTCCTAAGGCAATTTATCTCAAATTAGGGTTTCATTCTTCATTAAGATAGGTGAACCACAAAGGTCCCAAATTCCTTCCAAGGTCCTAATATATTCTTAAGACCCTACATGTCATGTTTCATGCCTTGCACAAGAAGTTTGCTCAATCAATTACTCAGATGCTTGAGAATCGTCTGTATTAGGTCAAAAGTCAATTGTGACCCACACACAGTCAAACCTCAATATTTTGGGTCAACATCAACATTTTGAAGTGAATTCCATCATTTGATCAAGGGTTGATCATGATTCCTCAAGGAATGCTCCAAATTCATCAAAACCCAAAAGTTGCTAAATTAGGGTTTCTCAGTAAAAGTCAACCCAACTTTGACCAAGCATAAATTCTTCATACTTTATCAAAAAATTTCCATCCAAAGCTCATTTTGAAGAAGATGAAATTCCCTACAATTCATATTCATCCCACAAGTTCAAAATATGCACTCACAAAAAGACATGAATTTTGACATTATAGGTCATTTTGAAAGGTCAACAAAAACACCTTTTGGGTCAAAGTTTCATACATGAACATGGAAGACTCAATTTAAATGAAACCAACAAGGTTGGTTAGGGGACATCCTAAGCTTTATAAAAAGCCCAAGAACACCCTCCTAGGGTCAAAATGAGAGAGTTGTGCATTGTCAAAGTTGGCAATTTTTGGAAAATTGTCAAAAGTCAACATTGATCAAATTTGCATTTTTTCCAAAGGGGCCCATGTTTTCTTGCTTGAAACATGTTTCTAATAGGACCCACGTCCCTTGAGCTCATTCACCTATTATTTTATTACTTTTATCATTTATTTTGATTTTTTATTCATTTAAATCAAAATAAATCAAATTAAATGGTAAAATAATGAAAACAAATCAAATCTTGGGATTTTTGTGCATATTTTGAGTCCATATAGAGCTAACATGCCAGCCAATTCGTGCAAGGCTCATTATGGTTGAAAAAGATTGGATTGAAGCTTGTTTTAGAAAGATATCATACATGAAGCAAATCAAATCCAATTTTCATAATTCTCAAAGATATGATACAATTTTGTTGACCTAATTCAGTCTACTATAAGTGCATAATAATTCCAGATCAAAAAGACGAGGATTGGACGTGTGAGCTGCAAGAACAAAATTCAATTTTTGGACAAAAAGTGAGGATAAGATTTCATTCTACAGGGTGATTCGAAGAAGTTCAAGGCCAACAATACACTCCTTGGCATCTCAGGAAGCTATTCCACCTATCCTCAAGCTTCAAAATGCCCAGGATCGTGCCCACCATCGACCACGGTTTGCACAAAATTCCAATTCTGTTTTCTGTATTTTGGGCAGCATTATCATGTTTTAGTTATATATTCTTGTTCATCATCTTGTTCGCAAGCTATTGGTACCATTTAATTGCATTTACAACACAGGAATCACAGTATGCTGTAGTTAGGGTTTCAAGCTCCGTTTTAGGGTCTTTTAACACAAGCAAAATTAAGCTTGATAATGGGTACCATGATGACCATGGCTTCACTCCCGGTTGATTCATGGTCACCAATGGAATTTATATTGCCTGCACATGATTTTTGAATGTTACAGGTTTGTAGCTACAGGAAAAACCGTCACTATAGCTTATAGTAACGAATTCTGCTGTAGGTAAAAGTCCATAAACTTAAGGCGACGGTTGCAGCAAAGAAGGTGATGTGTGGCATCTAACCATTGGAGCGTTTGAATCTCGTGCGTTTTTCTGACCCAACTATCTTGTTTTGTATATTACGTTTTGTTTGTATTATGTTAACAAATAACCATTATAGCCTAGCTGGCAACATGGCATTGGCAGAAGGTATAAGGACCTGGGTTCGATCCCAGGTCCACACCACTTTCTTTATTTTCTTTTCCTCCCACATATCTAGTGCAAATCTCTCTCGTATGCTCATTGTGCGCCTCAATGTCCAGCCATTGGATTACACGTTGACCAGATCTAACGCCTCCAAGCTGCAACCACGCGGTAGACCCCTATAAGGCCATGACACTGGAACTAGTGCAGACAGATGGGCTCAGCCATATTGGGCCTTATAAAATTCAGATTTGCACCCCCTCTTCAGCAACACAATCAGGCCCAATTTGCACTCTTTCTCTTTTTTAATTTTCTTTATTCTTTTCAATTTATTTATTTATTTTATTTTTAAAAATCAATTTCTTCATAAAATCACAAAATCAAGAATTCACAAATTTAGAATTAGTTTTTTTTATTATTATCAAATTTAATTTTTAATTAATTAGCTTAATTTAATTTAGGGTAACTTTAACTTATTTTTACAATTAAAACCAACTAGAAAAATTAGGTTTAATTCTTGATTTAATTGTTTTCTTTTTGTAAATAAAATAAAAATACAAAAATAGGTTATTTAGAATTAATTGCTTTTCATTGATTTATTTATTTTCCTAAATTAACATTAATTAGAACTTAGGATTTTCTTTGCAATTTAATTATTCTTTATTTTCTTAAATAAAAAATAACCAAAAATGATTTTTCTTTAATCAATTGCAAGTAGGTTTAGTCAAAGGTCAAAACCCTAATTCTTCTCGCATTTAATTTACCGCGCGTTTTTTAATTTTACTTCTTATTATTATTGTAATTGTTTCAAGGTTGTAATAGTTTTAATTAGGGTTTTAAATTCCGCACTTTTATTTCTCGTCAAGGCAATTATGTAATTGTCAAAGTCATATAATAGCTAGGTTTACATCCGCTTTTACTTTCTGCAAATTATTAACTGTTAGATGTATTAATAGGATTGTATGGCAAGAATGCATGAAAAATTAAAACAGTTAGAAAACCCTAATGTGAAAAGATTAAATAAATGAAACAAATCATATGCACATATTCACTCCAGTCAAAAGTATCAAAATGTTGCCTCAGGAATGTTGCCTCGTAAATGTTGCCTCGGAAATGTTGCCTCGGAAAGATCTTAAGACTCTAGGGTTATTACTAAAGTTTTCTAACTATTGCTTTGGTGATTGTATTTGTCCCTTTCGAATGTCCCTTACAACTCCAACGACGGTGCTAACTACTCCTTAATAGTGGGATAGCGTTGTCTAAAGGAAATAGAACGAACAATCCTTTTTTCGAGTAGGTAGAATCTTAAGTACTTGCTCAACAAAACTTTTCACACAAACACCTTTTCAAAACAAATTTTTAAAACAAATTTTCAAAACAAACTTCGTCACAACCTTGAGGACTGATACAAGGGTTATCACGAAGTAAAAACATTTTCAAAATAATCACACATAAGAAATTTTGAAAAAAAAATGAGCAAGTACTTAAGAGCCCGTAGATAACTACGGATAGAAAGGGTGCTAACACCTTCCCTTTCTATAATCTACCCCCCGTACTCAGAATATCTCGAAAAAAGGTTTTTTCTGTTCTTTTTCCTTTTCCATGATTGGAAGAAATAAAAGTCGGTGGCGACTCTTGCTTACCGCGACATTTTGCGAACACAAAACGCAAAATGCAAACCAGTATTAAACAGTCAGTTATGCCACCGTATCACAATAGGCCGACTCCAAAATCAATACAAATCATTTTCACAAAATGCTTCGATCTATTTTTCTTTTTCTGTTTTGTTTTGCAAGAACGTCCAACGACTTATTTTTTATATATGCATTTGAAAATGATTGTTGCTCATAAATACTTACATAAGAAACAAAAAACAATTACTCGTAATTCCAGAAACAGGAAAAAACAAGAAGGGCCAAACTCGACGGTTACTCTGCCCAGCAGGTATCGGGATAGAGTCAGCTTTGGAACACAATCACAGGTACATATAATCCCCCACAGAGTAAAAGAAGTCAAAAGCATTGATGTCAGCTTTCCTAAAGCAGGACGTAACCACCCCAACTGAAGTTCATAATCACGGGCGAGTCGGTAAAATTAATCCCCCAAGTGGAGTTTATTTCTCTAGATACGGAGGCTCGATCCCTGACAAAGTTTATCACTTCAGCTACAAAAATTCACTTCCTAAGTTTGTTCCCTGCATAGTTTATTCTCAAGCAGCATCTCTTCCCGACAGAATATTTACGAATCTCCAGCAACCGTCAGGGATTTATTTTCCCAGATGCGGGAAAACCCCGATAGCATTTCATGAACATACATCATGACATACGCATACATATCATATACAACATAATCTCATTTATTTTGTGAACATCATCTCACCCTGCTTTTCATGCATCGCATATAATTAACCCTGATATCTTTACAGGAAAAGACGATTAGCTTCGAAAAATCCAGCAGTTACACAGGTCACGTTTGTAGACAACTAACGGAAACTCAGTTCCCTAAACCAAACGGGTCAACTGATCTAAACTATCTCTTTGAAGTAACCCTATGATCCAGGTTCCTTCTCACAACCCTACTATCCATGCTTTCATTTCGAAGTAACCCTACTATCCAGGTTCCTTCTCACAACCCTACTATCCAGGCTTTCATTTCAAAGTAACCCTACCATCCAAGTTCCTTCTCACAACCCTACTATCCAGGCTTTCATTTCAAATTAACCCTACGACCCAGGTTCCTTCTCACAGCCCTACTATCCAGGCTTTCATTTTGAAGTAACCCTACGACCCAGGTTCCTTCTCACAGCCCAACTATCCAGGATTTCATTTCGAAGTAACCCTACTATCCAGGTTCCTTATCACAGCCCTACTATCCAGGATTTCATTTCGAAGTAACCCTATGATCCAGGTTCCTTCTTGCATCCCTACTATCCAGGCTTTCATTTCGAAGTAACCCTACTACCCAGGTTCCTTCTCGCAGCCCTACTTTGATACGGCAGGCTTCTCGAAGATATACTTGATTGGATCCATCTTTGATATCAATAGAGTAGTGTGAGTTAGCATATACTTTCTCAGCCGGCGAGCAACCCATGCCAAAGCGCAACAAGTTTTCCCAAGCAACGAGTATCGAGTCTCGCAGTCGGTAAACTTTTTTCTAAGGTAATAAATAGCATGCTCTTTTCGGCCAGACTCGTCATGCTGACCCAGCACACACCCCATTGAGTTGTCGAGTAATGTCAAGTATAAGATCAAAGGTCTCCCTTCAACTGGCGGCTTCAGAATAGGTGGCTCTTGGAGATATTCCTTGATCCTTTCGAAAGAGGCCTGACATTCATCATTCCATCGTACCACTTGATCTTTCTTCAGTAACTTGAAGATTGGTTCACAAGTAGCAGTTAGGTGCGAGATGAATCAGGCAATATAATTCAGTCGTCCCAGAAAGCCCCTGACTATTTTTTTTGTTCTGGGAGCCGGCATTTCATGTATAGCCTTCACCTTTGCAGGATCCACTTGAATACGTTTATCACTTACAACGAAACCCAGCAGCTTACCAGATCTCACCCCGAAGGTGCACTTGTTCGGGTTTAACCTCAGCTTGTACAACTTCAACCTGTCAAATAACTTCTGCAGATGGTCAAGGTGTTGTTCCTCAGTCTGGGACCTTGCAATCATGTCATCGACATATACCTCGATCTCATGATGGATCATGTCATGAAATAAAGCAACCATGGCACGCTGATACGTTGCCCCAACGTTCTTCAGTCCAAAAGGCATGACCTTGTAGCGAAAGGTACCCCACTGAGTGACAAAAGTTGTCTTCTCCATGTCTTTGGGAGCCATTTTAATCTGATTATAACCGGATAAACCATCCATAAAGGAGAATACCTTATGTTGAGCAGTGTTGTCAACCAGAATGTCGATATGAGGCAGAGGGAAATCATCCTTGGGGCTTGCCGTGTTCAGATCCCTATAGTCAACACACATTCGAACCTTACCATCCTTCTTTGGCACTGGAACCACGTTGGCCACCCACTATGGGTAAGAAGTAACTGCCAGAAAACCGACGTCAAACTGCTTTATCACTTCAGCTTTGATTTTCTCAAACATCTCTGGGCGCATTCGGCGAACCTTCTGTTTCACTGGAGGACAGTCTTCCTTGGTAGGCAATCGGTGAACCACAATATTGGTATCCAACCCAGGCATATCTTCATAAGACCAGGCAAAAATCAGGAGTTTGGCCCCAATTTGCACACCCACCTTTCTCAACAACAGCCCGGGCATCCTTGAAGGAAGCCATCTTCATGGGAAGATCTCCAACAACAGTCTCAGTTGATGCCAGCGTCTGGGGAACCTCTTCAAAATGTTGGAACGGGGTCTCAATGAACTCCCCATCCATTTTTACATATCGGAAAGAGTTGAGGTGGCTCACCATGTACTCCTCTTCTCCTTGCACTGTCACAATTTTCCCTTTGACCGGGTACTTCAGCTTCTGGTGGAGCGTTGAGGTTATTGCCCCAGCTTTGTGGATCCATGGACGACCCAACAAACAAGAATAAGATGGCCGAATGTCCATCACATAGAATGTAGATGCAAAAACCTGAGAACCAGCCTTAATCGGAATATCCACTTCTCCGTGCACCATCCTCTTAGACCCATCAAAGGCCCTGACGACAATGTTGCTTGGTTTCAACTCCAACCCTTCACAGTCCAACCGGTCTAGAGATTTCTTAGGAAAAATGTTTAATGAGGAACCAGTATCCACCAATACATGAGCAAGAGTAGTGCCCATGCATTCAATGGAGACATGTAAGGCATCATTGTGATTCTTCCCTTTAGCAGTCAAGTCGGTGTTAGAGAAACCCAACCCATTATCAGCAGTCAGACTAGCCACACAATCTTTAAACTGATCACTTGATGTTTCTTGAGGTACATGTGCAGTCTTAAGGAATGCAATCAGAGCCTTGGCATGGGCCTCTGAGCAAAGTAACAAAGACAACATAGAGATTTTGGATGGGGTTTGCCCCAGCTGCTCGACCACATTGTAGTCCCTCTTTTTGATGATCTTCAAAATTTCCTCCATCTCTTGTTTAGAGGCTTCAACAGTCATTTTCTTTGGTGCCTCCGTCCGGGCAGGCTCATCAGTGGTCCCTTTGCCCCGAGTATCGGATGACTCGGCAACAGGGGTAAGAATGGGAACTTGAACGAGAATAGTAGCAGGTACACTGGCAGGTGTAATAACAACAGGTTTCTGGGCAGTTGGTGGAGAGATATCAGGGGAGAAAAGTCTTCCGCTGCGGGTGACTTTGGCAGGTCCAACAATATTGTTGACGTCAGTATCAGCATCCAAATCTTGTTTAACTCCGTGATAATAAACATCAGCCCCGTAGTGCCGAGGGGAAACTTTATCAGATGTATAGGGGATAGTCCCTGGAACAGTGATGATCAACGGTGCGATTCTTGGAACAGATGTAATTCTAACAGGCTTTCTCGAGGAAGCCTTGGAAGAATTGTCGAAAATGGTGATAATAGCAACTTCTTCAGTATGAACTAAAGGAACAACAGTCTTCTCAAACAAAATTTCTTTATTATCCATCAGGCGTTGGACACCTGACTTCAAAAGATGGCAACCGGTAGGTAGGACAGAACACATACGGCAACCTTCATCACAGCCCGGAAATAAACCGGCTAACAAAAGGTTCTTCTTCATAGTCATCAAAGGGGTAACAATGTCGTTCACAGAAACCACAAATGAGTCTTCATCTATAGCATTTACTCCATGCTTGGGCATAAGAGCAGTCACAACATTAGGTCTTTCAGGTGCTTCAAACTCAATCTCCTTCGCATCAATTAAGTCTTGTACTTTGTTCTTTAAAACCCAACAATCATTTGTATCATGCCCCGGGCTATCAGAGTGAAAAGCACAGCGGGCATTAGGGTTATTCTTTGGTGATGTGGTGTTGGGATTCGGCGGGGCCTCCCTTGGAATCACTAGATTGGTTTTCAATAACTGTGGTAGAATCTGAGATAAAGTCATGTTGATCTGAGTGAATTGTCTTCGAGGTTTCTCGGCCCTTGGTTGATTGTTGCGCTGAGGAGCACCAGCAAGTCTTGAAATAACAACCGCATTAACAGCTTGGCGGCATTCAGGTCTGTTCTGGCTTTTGGAACTGTAAACAGCACTAGACTCCTTCTTAAAAGGCTTCTCCTCAGTGCCTGATGAAGCACCCTTATGTATTTTACCAGACTTAATAACAGCCTCAATCCTTTCCCCGGTCATAATCAGCTCCGTAAACCCGGATGACGAACTTCCAATCAGATGGTTGAAATACGGACCAGACAAGGTCCCTAGAAACATATCCACAAGCTCCCGATCAGCCAAGGGTGGTTGCACTCTACCGACAAGGTCCCTCTACTTCTGAGCATAATCTTTGAAACCTTCACCCATTCCCATAGACATACCCTGGAGTTGGGTACGCGTAGGAGCGAGGTCAGTATTGTATTGGTATTGCTTGTAGAAAGCAGCGGCAAAGTCTTCCCAATTACGGATGCTAGTTCCTTCAAACTGGTAAAACCATTCAAGTTGAGTCCCTGAAAGACTGTCTTGAAAGAAGTGGATCCAGAGATTCTTGTCAGCGGTGTATGGCTGAATCTTCCTAATATACGACCGGAGGTGCAGCTTCGGACAAGAAACTTCGTCGTACTTAGCAAAGGTTGGTGCTTTGAACTTGTGGGGAATCACCACCCCAGATGAAAGACCCAAATCACCAAAGTCTAGACCAGGCACTTTCTGAACTTCTATCGCACTCAACCGGTCTTCCAGTTGCTTGTATTTATCCTCAGCCGGAGGATACTGGTCTTCGTCGAAGTCCGTCTCGTTGTCTGAAACCACAGGGCTAGGAGCCCTCCTTTCTTCCTGACTATCTTTCCCTCCATACGAGGTGGTCAAATCAACTTTATCTCGTAGTCTGTTTCCAAACATGTGGCCCATGTTAAACAGGACCGTCTTCTTCTTCTTCTTCTCTTTCCAGATAAGGGCCTTCAGATCTTGCTGACCCTTAGCCAAATTCATGAACAATTCCTGGAACTGAGCATTTTGAGCCTGTAGAGCCTTGATTGCTTGTTCAGTTGATGGTTCAGAAGACATGATGCTGAAATAAACAGCGAAGAAGATGAGAAAATCTGTAAGGGTACCTGTTATGAGGTGCATGGAATGAAATGCGTATGATATGATTTCAAAGACATCAAGAGATTTAAATTCGTAAACAAGAAATGAAGCACACTTTTATTAGATAAACATGAAATTCAAATTGTTCAACAGATGCCTTTAAGGCGTTACAGGAAAGGAAGTATTGAAAAGTAAATAAAAACTGGAAGAAATTAAAGGACATCAGCGCTCCCATGCTCGTTTGCCTTTAGTGCTGACATAGTCGTTGATGATCTGCTCATTCTCCAACTTCCTTGTCAACTTCTGGATCTTTCGCTCTTGCTCGTGATACTTTTCTCTATAAGTATTCCGCTCTTCCATTAGTTGCATCCAGGACCTCTTCAATGCCCCAATGTGAGTAGGCATATAAGGGTGTAAGATAGTAGGAGGAACCCCTTCCTCATCAGCAACTTCAACAATAATAGGCAAGATGGCTTCATAGGGCATTCCCAGCTTTTAGGCACGTATGCGAAACCATTGGAGATATGGTTCCATTGGTAGGGAAGTCTTCGCACCCAACTCGTGTGGATTAGATCTGTGTACTCTATCTCACGCCCTTATGAATCTGTAGCATTGCTCGTCACTATCTCCTTGAAAATCAAAGATGATACTAGGCATTAGCAGCTCATGAGGTCCTTCCCTTCTAGCTCGTCCAAACTGACGTAAGGCCAAACATGGATTGCAAGTAATTCCTCCATTGGTTCCTATCAGTGGAACATTGGGGTATTCCCCACAGCGATCAATAACGGCCACCTCGTCCATACCCTTAATAGTCCAAATGATGTCATTGTGAGAGAGAGACATAACCCTATAAGCCCAGCCCATGCCTTCTTTATTCTTCGGAACTGATTTGGGGAAGTGAGAAATAAACCACCTCGCCAACAGTGGAGCACAGCACATCAAGGTTCCCCGCTTCCGAGCAGTACGGGCATAAAGCTAATGAAGAATGTCACCCAAGAGAGTGGGTACAGGATTACCAGAGATGAAGATTTTTACCGCATTCACATCAACAAAGGAGTCAGAGTTAGGAAACAATACCAAGCCATATATCAGAAGAGCCAGAATGTCTTCGAACGCCTGGAAGTCTAGACTATCCCAGAAATGATTAGCCTTACCAACCAAGAACTTAGTCAAAAATCCCTTTGCTCCACTACGAGTCTCCCAATTAGCCATTACCTTAGCCTTTGTCAGATGGAGGGCTGAAGCAATCTCTTCTGGCCTAAGGATTTTCTCCCAACCTGTGAACGGGGTCTGCTCCAGAATAGAGATACCAAGCAGATCAGAGAACTCTTCCAAGGTAGGGACGAACTGGTAGTCCAGAAAAGTAAAGCAATGGTATAGTGGGTCAAAGAACTGGACTAGGACACTCATCATCTGCTCGTCCAATTTGGAAGTGACCAAACGAAGAAGGTGCCCATGTCTTCTGATAAAGGAAGTAGTATCTGACATCTTTGTAATCAATTCTTTAAGCATAGTGGGAACCTGGACAAAGTTGATCTGGATGGTGTTTCTACGCATGGGTGCCATGACCTACAAAATAGAACAAAGATGAATCCCCCCTGTATTTGAAATGGGTTAGTCCAATGCAAGATACATGCAATGTCAATGATGTCATGATAGAAAATACACCATAAGTATCCACAAATAGAAAACAGGGTAAAGGCACACAAGCCACACAAAGAGCCCTTAGATTTCAGGCTGACAAGGAGTCTAGGTACTACCCTCTTTCAGTTAAGTTGGTTCAAACCTGTCCTAAAAATAGTAACCGGGGTCTAGAGAATCTCAATATCACTGACTACCCTCGATCGGTCATAATTCCAGTTTAGCAGCCTTTTCTTGCGGCCAGAATCATCACGAGAGTTTAGTCTTAATGAGTGTAGCATACTGCTACTGTTCTATGGCCAAGTTGGTCAATTTAAAGGTTCTAAGGTCAGTTGGTGCTTAATGACCCCTTAGCAGACCCATATTCTCCTTGTTGCGCCACAAGGGATATCGGTACATACTAAAGTGCCACACTAACGTAGCTAATACTTCAACCGTATCAGTCTACGCCGTACAGTTCCCTCACAGTTTATTGCTACTTACCTAAAGGGTATCCCCTAGATCCGGGTTAGGATCTATAGTAACTCCGATTCAAGCCCACAAATATAAAGCATACAAAGCAAACAATTGAAAACACAATGATCTAATCCTAAAGTACACCCCACTTATAAGCGTTCCCAGCAGAGTCGCCAGTTCTGTGATACGGTGCAAAAGAACTGACTGTTTTTTGGAATGCTGGTTTGCGTTTTGCGTTTGTTTTCGCAAAATGTCGCGGTAAGCAAGATTCGCCACCGACTTTTATTTTATCCAACAAGGAAAGGAAAAAATCACAGAAAAATTCCTTTTTTAGATATTTCTCGGGTTCGGGGGGTAGATTATAGAAAGGGAAGGTGTTAGCACCCTTTCTATCCGTGGTTATCCACGGGCTCTTAGGTACTTGCTCATATTGTAATCAAAATTTCTTTCTTTGTGCTTGTGGGTTTGAAAAAAAATTTATTTGAAACTTTGATTTAACTCTTGCTTCTGTCCTCAACAGCGTATGGAGTGTTTTGAAAACGTTGTTCGAAAAGTGTAAGTGTGAAGAGTTTTATTTTTAAAAGAGCAAGTACTTAAGAACCATCTACCTACTCGAAAAGGGAATCGTTCTATGCTATCTTCCTTTAGACAATGCTATCATACTATTAATGAGTAGGTAGCATCGTCGTTGGAGTTTGAGGGTCAATTCGAATGAGGGACGTACGGTCACCAAAGCAATGTTAGGACGCCTTAGCGGTAACCCTAATGTCTTAGATCATTTGTTTTGAGGCAACAATATTCGAGGCAACCGTTTCGAGGCAACTATGATCTTTGGACAAGAGGGCGACCTCTAAAGTGACCTATACTCAATGACCGCGTACGAAGGCAACCAAGTGGGGTGTACCCTAAGAGTGCGCATGTGCGAGTGTGTCGTTTTCAGTTTTATCTTTGTACATGTTAATGGTAATCTAATTTGATTTTAGGTTAAAACATTCAATCTTGTCATGCATCCCTATTATCAAACATCTAGCAGTTATATTTTGCGGAAAATAAATTGCGGAAATTAAATTACAAGGCGTCGGGTATTTACATCGCCAAAAGCAACCCTTTGAAATTTAAATGCGGAAAAATAAATAAAGCGATAAAAATAATTAAATGGTCCTAATTATCTATTACATTTCGGGAACAAGTACAATATTGAATAAATAGATCGCGCGCGAGAAATTAAATCGAGCGCATTTAGGGTTTTGACCCTTTGTTATTAAAGAAAATATTTTTTTTGTTTTTATTTTAAGAAAGAAGCTATCCTAAATTAATTATTAAATTAAATCCATTAAATTAATTAATAAAAATAAATATTTTTGGGTTTTTTGTTATTTTAAGAAAGAAATAAGAAATTAATATTAGTAAAAAACCTAATTAAGTCTAATTATTTTTTAATTATTTACAAAAGATATATTAAAGTTATTTCTAATTAATAGCCTAAATTAATTAATAGATTTGTTAATAAAAATATAAAATACTAAAATTTAATTTAATAAAGAAAATATTTTTTTGGTTTTAATTTTTATAAAAAAAATGATTGGTTAGTTGAATAAATAAAATATAATAAAACAAATAAAACAAAATAAATGAAATAGAAAGAGATATGGGGTTTGGGCCTGAAAAGGGTGGTTTGAGAAGAAATCTGAGGCCCATCTGGTGCTGGCCTTGTTTGACTTTCTTGATTCAGTGGGTACACGTTGACCGGGTCTATGGTAGACCATCAACTCCTGGCCACCAGATTTGGCCTATGGCCATCTGGCCATCAGATGATTGAGGATGTATGATAGGCTTCACGCTTGGATCTGTACCTGATTACATGAAGAAGAAAAATAACAAAGCGCATGGGGGACCTGGGATTCGAACCCAGGTCTTGTTGGATATTGGCAAGCACGCTTACCACTTGGCTATTGTGTTCCATTTGTTAATTATATACAAAATAATAATAATAAGAGAAAACAAACTATTATGCCAGCACAACAAAATTAAGTGCGCCATGGTTTGAATTGGCCACTAGGGAGGTGACACGCCATCGTCCCCTACCTCCAGCCACTGTAATATTTCCTGCAGATTTGGATCCGCAGCTAAATGCGTAGCTCGATCCAAAAATCACTTCCAGGCCATAAAAACGACCTTCTAAGACATGGTTAGGTCTGTCTCGATCTCCTGAGTGCAACCATGCCTCTTATAGGAATCAATTTCACCTGAAACAAAAATCCCTAAAACACAAAACGTAACCCTAGCCATGGCATTTTGAGGTTACAGTCCATATAAACCAAATTGAATATTGCCAAAAGTTCAGAAATGCTATAAGGATTATGAATATGCAATTAATTTGTACAAAAGATGCAAGAATAATAATTTATGAATTCAAGAACATGGCTTGGCATCGTGATACTTACAGAGCTATAGAAGGCTTGAGAATGCGTGCTTTGGATCCAGGAGGATTATGTGATTACCCAAGAATCGATTGGGATGCTTCTTGGCTCCTGAAAACCTCTCTTGCTATGATTTCGAATTCCAACTTTTTCACCACTTTTTCAAGTTTGTTTTTCTTGTTCTTGCAGCCTCCAGCCCTTGTTTTCGTGCCTTAAGCCTCCTTATGTATCATGGAATGCATTAGGTTAAGAATCATGGATTCCATCTCTCTAAATCAATGCACCCATATTTGATTTGATTTACTTTTGAAAGCTTGCCAAATTTTTCAAAAATCCATCTTTTTGCACATGATCTTGTGTGATACGAATTTGATGCTCTTAATGATGATGATCTCAACCTGAAATAGCCAAAAAGATCTCAAGTAATCAATATTTGGATTTTATTTGATTTAATTTGATTAAAAATGAAATAATTCAATAAAAAATCAAATAAAATAATAAAAAAGAAATATGATCCCAAGGATGAATCTAGGACACGTGTGCAATGGGGGAAGCTCAAATCAAGTGGAAAAGAATGGGCCCATTTGACAAAATTTGTAGTTTTGGGGATAGTTGACTTTTGGCAATTTTGCAAAAATGCCCAACTTCAACAATGCATAACTTCTTCAATTTTGAACTTTTAGAAGTGTTCATGGAATTTTTAGTAAGATTGAGATGTCCTCTAACCAACCCTTTTGGTCTAATATCATTTTGATGTTCCATTCTCAAGTTATAAGCTTTGGCAAAAAGGTGTTTTTGTTGACTTTCAAAAATGACCTATAATGTCCAAATTTATAACTTCTTGTGAGTGAATTTTCTGAACTTGTGGGATGAAGATAGATTGTGGAAAATTGCATCCTCTTAAAAATGAGATTTGGATGGGTCATTTCTCATAAAGTATGAGAAAGTTATGCTTGGTTAAAGTTGAGTTGACTTTTCCTGCAAAACCCTAATTTAGCAACTTTTGAGTCTTGATGAATTTTGAGCAATCCTTGAACAATCATGATAAACCCTTGATAAAACTGATAAAATATCCTTCAAAATGAGAATGTTGACAAAAAATCTTCAAGTTTGACTATATTTGGGTCACAGTTGACTTTTGCCCTAGCATAGTCGATTTTTGTACCTTTGAGCAATTGACTGAGCAAACTTCTTCTGCAAGGCTCGAAATTTGACATGGATGACCTTGAGAACATATTAGGACATTGGGGAGAACTCGAGGTCATTTGGACTCAAGGATCTTGATGCAACACAAAACCCTAATTTGGGATTGACTGCCTTAGGAGATATCTTGACTGTCCAACTATTGAGCAATCTTGAGCCACTTGGAGATTTCTCTTGCAATGTTTTGAGAAATATGAGAGGGAAATTTTTTGGGTACAACACCTAATATCCAGGATTTCATTTCAAAGTAACCTTACTATCCAGGTTCCTTCTCACAGCCCTACTATCCAGGCTTTTATTTCCAAGTAACTGTACTGTTCAGGTTCCTTCTCACAGCCCTACTATCCAGGCTTTCATTTCAGAGTAACCCTACTATCCAGGTTCCTTCTCATAACCTTACCATTCAGGTTTCTTCTCTCTTATCTCCAGACATTAGTCCACAACACTGTAAGACCTGGACTTGATCAGATACAGTCGGTTTCATATTCCCTCAGTAAGTCATTGTGCAACCTGGACCCTGACCAGATACACCATTCACTTCCACCTCTTCAATCATTCCCCAGTAGAGTAACGGACAACTTAAGCTCCTAAACTCTATTAGCATTCCCCGGAAAAATTCTCCTCAATAGCAGGTACATGGATCCTCATAAAGGAATCTCTTATGCGATCAATATCTTTTCCGGATGGCATCTTTAATCCCATCTCCGACGAGTATACATAAACTTCCAAATGGAACCTATAAGGCCATTCCTGATATCTCTGATTGACGCTCCTTCATGCGAGTGCAAATTTCTGGGCACTCTAGTGTTCAATCATCTTCCACCTTCAGCTCACGAAAGGCAGAACAGCCAATCTACATCTTCAGGTTTAAGAAGATTGAACAGGGGAAGCTGTTGTACCCCAAAATATTCCCTCCCATTTTACTTAACACATGTCAATGGAGGTCCCCAATTTGCTCAAGGAAGCCCAAGAGTTGACCAGACAAACTCCCTCCTAAGGCAAATGTACCTCAAACTAGGGTTTCCATTTTCATCATGATGGGTGAACTCCAAAGACCTCATATGATCTCCATAGTCCTAATATGTTCTCAAGACCCTCCATGTCAAATTTCAAGCCTTGCACAAGAAGTTTGCTCAGTCAACTGCTCAGATGCTTGAGAATCGATTGTATTAGGTCAAAAGTCAATTGTGGCCCACATACAGTCAAACCTTAAGATTTTTTATCAACATCAAAATTTTGAAGTGACTTTCATCATTTGATAAAGGGTTGATCATGATTCTTCATGGAATTTCCCAAATTTATCAAAACCCACAAGTTTCTAAATTAGGGTTTCTTAGGAAAAGTCAACCAAACTTTGACCAAGCATAACTTCCTCATACTTTATCATAAAGTTTCCATCCAAAGCTCATTTTTAAGAGGATGAAATTCCATACAATTAATCTTCATCCCACAAGTTCAAAATATGCACTCATCAAAAGATATAAATTTCTACATTATAGGTCCTTTTGAAAAGTCAACAAAAACAACATTTAGGTCAAGGCTTCTTACATGAACATGGAAGACCCAATTGAAATGAGACCAAAATGGTTGCTTAGGGGACATCCTAAGCTTTTTAAAAAATTCCAAGAATATCTCTCTAGGGTTAAAATTGGAGGAGACATGCCTTGTCAAAGTTGACCTTTATTGCAAAATTGCCAAAAGTCAAATATGCTCAAAAGTGCATTTTTTACCAAATGGGCTTAGCATTTCATGATTGCACTCCACTTGTAGCATGGTCCACGACCCAAATATCCACCCACATGTCATTTTCTTCCTTTTCCATTTTATTTTGACTTTTTATTAATTAAAAATTGAATAAAATTAAATAATTGGTAAATAATATCAAAGATATGTTTTGATATGATATTTTGACAGGATCTCAATCAAATTATGCTGAGATATCAAGACCAAATCGAATCAAGCATGATTGGTACAAGATTGGCATGATTTGGCTTGATATAGAAAGATATCATACAAGGATTAAGACCAAATCAAATCTTCATAATGGACCAAGATTTAGCTGGTTTTTGTTGACCTAATGTATTCCATTACATATATAGATCATATCCAATGCACAAAAATAAGGTTTTGCAGTCATGAAAGAGCAAGAACAAACTCAAAAAAGTTGTCAAAAAGTAGGGATCGGATTTCACTCCACAGGACCTTTCAAAGTAATTTAAGGCCAACAATCGCATCTTGGGCGTGCACTGAAGTTGTCCCAATCATTTGCAAGGCCTGAAGCATCAAGAATCGCGCGTTGTAACTCATACGGTTTTCCCTTTATTTCAAATGCGATTACTATGATTCTTGTATCATAAACATGTTTTAATGGTATGTATGTGTTTGTTATCATGTTTGCAACGTATTGGATTAGTTTAATTGATGTTTTAGCGCATATATTGATAGTTGCCATTGCTAGGGTTTGAGGTTGTATTTTAGGGTTTCTTGATACAAGTACAATTAGGCCCAAAGAAGGATGCCATCATACTCGTGAGATCAAAACGATTTAATCTATATGCTTGGAATTTATTTATATTACTTGTAGTAGATTTTGGAAATTTACAGGTTTGTAGCCATGGAAGCTTGGTCGTATGTAAAAGTCCCTTAGCTAACACGACGGAGGGCTGAGGAAGATAACAACGTGGCTGACCACCATTGGAAAATTTGAATATTCGCGCGTTTTCTGAAGCTCGTGACCAGTTTGCATTATTTTGTTTTCGTTTCAATATTATAACAAACAGATACAGGTGGCCCAGTGGTGAAGCATGTGGTTGGAAAGGTATATGACCTAAGTTCGATCCTAGGTCTCAGCATTTTCTTGTTTTCTAACTTTATAACTACAGATCCTATGCATACGTGTCCCAGGGGCATACCATGCACTGTCATCATCTAGCCAACGGTACCCTTATCAATCCAATCCAACGCCCATGTAAGAAAGGACCACGGTGCACCAACGGGACGAGGCAGCATGGAATCCAAGGCGTTGACTGGGCTCAGCACATCTTGGGCTCCACAATTCAGTGATACACCCCCCTAATTTCTTCATCACAGGCCCAATCGAATTTCTTTTATTTTATTTCTTTTATTTATTTTGTTTTATTTAGTTATTTACTTTCGCAAATTAATTAATTATTTTTATTAACTACAAAAAACCATAAAATCACAAAAAACACCTAAAAATCATTTTTTTCATAAAATAGTTATTTTCTTTAATTAATTAATTTAGTTTAAATTAGGTTAATTTAATTCCTTTTCATAATTAAAACTAATTAGAAATTAGGGTTGTAAATAATTAATTTTTCTCCAAAAAATAACCAAATTATTTTTCCATTAGATTTTAGGTCTCTTAATTAATTCTTCGCATTTAATTCGTCGCACGTATTTTAATTACCTTTTTAATTATTATTGTAACTGTTTCGAGGTTGTAATAGATTTCAATTAGGGTTTTTAATATCCACATTTTGTTTTCAGTTAAATAATTTTGTATCTGCGAAAGCCATGTAATAGTTAGGATTTCTATTTCCGCACTTTAAATTTCTACAATTATTAACTGTTAGATGTATGCTAATAGGATTGTATGGAAAGAATATTTGAAAATTAAAATGGTAGATAACCTAAATATTCAAAGACAAATTAATTGAAAAAGCTCACTCGCACATGCTCACTCCTAGGGTTTACTCCACTTCGGTTGCCTTCGGTTAAGCGGTCATGAAGTATAGGGTTCGTTAGTGGTCGTCCTCTAGCCCCGAAAGATCTCAGATGACCCATCGGATGTTGCCTCGGAAACAAATCTTTAAGTCTTTAGGATGATTACTAACACCTCCTAACATTTCTTTTGTGATTGTATCTGTCCCTTCGAACATCACTTAAAACTCCAACGATGGTGCTACCTATTCCTTAATAATGGGATAGCGCTGTCTAAAAGAAAATGAACAGTTTTTTTAAGAGTAGGTAGATTAACTATTAAGTACTTGCTCAAACAAATAAACTTTTCACACAAACACCTTTCAAAACAATTTTCAAAACAACTTCGTCACATCCTTGAGGACTGATACAAGGGTTATCACGAAGTAAAACTTTTTCAAAAAACCAAGTACACACAAGCAATTTAAAAATGAGCAAGTACCTAAGAGCCCATGGAAAACCATGGATAGAAAGGGTGCTAACACCTTCTTTTTCTATAATCTACCCCCCGTACTCAGAATATCTCGAAAAAAGGTTTTTTTCTATTCTTTTTCCTTTTCCATGATTGGATGAAATAAAAGTCGGTGGTGACTCTTCCTTACCGCGACATTTGAGAACAAAAAACGCAAACCAGTAAAAACAGTCGGTTCTGCCATCGAATCACGCCTCTCTAGACATACAAATACCCAAAACCCCAATACATCCAAAAGACTACATTTTATTATTGTGTTAAAAGCCTGTTTCTTATAAAGTCACTTGGTTAGGAGTTATTCCTCTAACCTTGAGAAACACAGTTCGAGACTTGGCATTGAGACAGAGTCAGGTTAAAGATTGTAATATGGGCATTGATCCAGGCCTACACTAGGTGTGACGGTGGGTGTTGAAGTTGATAGTTATGTTGTTAGAGTTTGTTTGAAGTCCCACATTGCTTAGCTTCCCGAGCTGTTTGACATATAAATATGTGATGGAAACCACACCCTTTAAGCTAGCTTTTCAGGTTGATATCCAAGCATATTTAACATATTATCATAGTCGGGTTAAGGACTGCAATATAGGCATTTGGCCCATTCCCATGCTAGGCGTGAGGGTGGGTGTTGAAGTTGGTATTTGAATTGTTAGAGTTTGTTTGAAGTCCCACATTGCTTAGGTTCCTGGACTGTTGATTATATAAATATGTGAGGGAAACCTCATCCTTTGAACTAGCTTTTCGGGTTTGATACCCAAGCATATTTAACACTTTATACCCATATCTCATACCTTACATAACTCGTGATTTTAGCTTTCACTCTCAAGAATATATTTCCTTGGTTATTCCTCCAACCACAAAGGTTACTAATGTCTATCACCTAATGAAAGAATCTATATTTCAAAGGAAGTATTGATTAATGAAATAATATTTCCATATCCCTACCTCACTAAAACCAATTTATCCACATTATCCTCACCAAAATCTAATGTGTGCTCACCCTTTACCATCACAACTTCCATTTCCAACTAGCCTAAATTACCTTATAATTTTATAGAACCTATCAACTTCTCATCCACTCAACTCTTTTCTCTAGCAAACCCGCTCAAACACCTACTTCAACCAACTTTGTTACTTCAAATCCCAATACTAACATTACTTACACTACTAACACCAATATTGTATCAACAAAATAACACATCAATTACTTCATCAACTTCCTCACATACTTCTTCTCATATTACCACATCACCTGAGGCATCACCTTAATATGTCATATTTTTATTATATCCAAACATTACTCATGTTATGGAAACAAGAAAAAAATTGGGATATAGTCCATCCAAGGTTACATTCCACACTCCTTCTCATTAATTTGGTAACCACATCTCATAAGGCATCTCTAAAAGACCCAAAAAGGATGACAACTATGAATGATGAGTACCATGCCTTAATAAAGAATCAGACTAGGAACTTATATCCTATTCCATCTAATAGATAAGGTATTGGCTGCAAGTGGGTCTTCATAATTAAGCATAATCTAAATGGAGATCTTAACAAGTATAATGCCAGGTTGGTAGTCAAAGGCTATCATCAGCAAAATGTCTTTGATTTTACTAAGACAATTTCTCTGGTAATAAAACATGTCACAATAGGGGTTATCCTTACAATACTATATCAAAAGTTTGTCACATCACTCAACTTGATGTGAATAATGTCTTCCTTAATGGCATAGTTCATAAGGAAGTTTACATGCAACAACTTCCTAGTTTTAAAATCACTAACTTACAACTAGTTTGCAAGTTAAACCAGGCAAAATATGAGTTAAATCATACACATATGGTCTAGTTTCAAAGACTTAATTAGACCTTAAGAGGTTTTGAATTCACCTCTAGATGGTATTAACCTTCTTTGTTCACGTTACTCACTCCTACTTATTGACAAAGTGACTCCAAACACAAGAGGGAGGTGAATTATAATCTTTAATAGTCAAGATTAATGTATAAAATACTGTTTTTAAAAATTTATATTATTTTAGATAAAAAAAAAGAGAAATGGAAAAGAAAATATATAAATTAGATGATGAAGAAGATAGATACACTAAAATTAAATAACAACAAAAAAACAAGATAGAATGGATATATAGATTGCACCAGAGGATTATACAAGTTCAGACTAATCACTTGGTCTACTCATGTCCCTAAAAACTTTTCTTTTAAGAGCTACACTAAAAGTAGACTTAACCTTTTACAAGATCCAAACAAACTTCAACAATAATTTGAGCTTTTCCTAAGACTATATGCACGAACAACAGATTTTTCCTCTACAATGGATATTTGGTTAGTTCAACAAAGGTAGCGTATATGAATTCTCCTATTGTCTTGGTCTTTTTGAATTAAGTTTTAATAGAAAATAAGTTTTATTTCGGAGTTTTAAAGATCTTTCATATAGAATAATTATATGATACTCTATTACCATTGTCTCATAACTTATTTAATACTAAGTAAATTATGTTATAAAAATTTAATAATTAGAATAGATCAATGGTAAGATTAGGGCTTTTACCAACATATCAATGTTCTTATTAAAAGAGGAAACTTCTCCTCTCGTAGGATTAAAATAATAGAAAATAGTTATTTCTTCATTCATATGATTTGAACATCCACTATCAACATGAATCTTTTATTTCCAACTATTATGATAGATGTCATCAAAACTTGACTTTTCACGTTTGGCACCCAAATCTTATAGGGTCCATTAAATTTTCATTTTATTTTTCATAGAAAGCTTTAATATTCTTAGAAGTAAAAACAAGATGTTTTAATTTACTCGAATATCTATCTAACTTTTCACATATTTAAAATAATTCATTATAATTAAATTGAAAATCTAAATTATTTACCTCATTTTCTTCGTGGTTAGTTTCTTCTGAATTTTCCAATTCATCAAAGGAGTCCATATCATTGTCTTCCCATGCAATGTAACCTCTTTTCGAGTCTTTATGTTTTTTTGTTGCAATTTCTAGTTTTCCTTTGATTTTGCGGACATCCAGACTTTATGTAATCTTTATTTATGTACTAGAAGCAAGTTGGAATAACTATTGATCTTTCTTTAATTTTCTTTTGAAATTTCAAAGAGTATTTTTCGTGCCTTAGGAATTCCTTAAATATGGGATTCATGTCTTTATCACTTGTACTTTGGTAGTATTTATGTTTTAACTTCTTGACTTCGATATTTATAACTTTTAGAGAAAGACTTTTCTTCTTTTTGTTGTCTCCTCCATCCTCATCTACTCACTTTAGCTACATTTTGTGTTCATGCAACTTTCCAAATAAGGTAGTCAAACCCTTAGAAGACATGTATTTAGATTCCTAAATCACAGTGACCACGTTAGATTCCCAAATGTACTTAACGGTAATAATCAATCTTTATAATTGAGTAGCACAACAATGGGTTTCTTGGCTAAAGATTGAAGATGGTTAACTATCATGAAGAAACTCGCACAACCCCTAAAAACATCTAACTCAATCAACATTACATAAATTTTTCTATAGGATTGACTTGAGAGATAAGGTGTAAAAAAACACTCAAGTTTTCCTAGACTTTAAAAAAATTGGTTAGATTATTTTTCACAATACACAAGTGTGCATCGTATGTCTAGTTTTTATTCATTTAACTACCACAAATGTCAATCCTTTATTGGAGAGAATGAAAAAAAGATTTATATATGTGCTAGAGATGACAAAATGCATGAGAAAATGAACAATTGATTCAAGTCAAATCATACATTATAATTTAAACCAAAGGAAAGAATAACTTGAATCAAGGTTATAAAATCTGCAGATGCCTTGATTGATTTTGATCATGATTTGGTACATATGATTCCAATCAAGTAATCACATGATTCAAATCACAATTATTTTCAAAATTATGTCTGGTCATGATTCAAGTCATATAATATTAGGATTCGCATCAAAGTTTTTTGTGATTTGAATCACACGTTCTTGACTTAAATCACAAAGGCAATGCCAAAGTTCTTGATTTCAAATGAATTATTAATTCGAATAAGTCATATATTTTATTTGAATCAAGCTTCATAACACTTAATTTTAAACTTTCTAACTTGTGATTCAATACACATATATTGACTTTGACCAATTTGTTCAACTAAAAACAAATTACAATGGATTCCAGTCTTAACTAAATGTAAGGGTTTACTTAAGATACAATTCTACAATACAAAATCATACTAGATCTAATTAACAAAAATCACAAATTATAGAACATTAAAATACATATTAAATTCACTTTTACCAAATCAACAATTTCAATCACTTATATAAACGGTCAATTTGAACAAACTTTTAAGAATAAAGTACAATTTGCATAACAAAAATTAAAAATTCATCCCATAACCTTTAGCCCGAAGGATGCAACCAAAAATATATTATATCATCAAGGATTTAAAAATTTATCCGTTATTGTAAAAATGATTGTGACAAAATGGTATTAGAAGGTATCAATATATCATTATTCAAAGTTTTAATTAGGGGTGATAAAATAGACCTTTTGTACCCCAAAATTTTCCATCTCACTATTCAAGAATATTCTCCTAGGGTTTTCATTTGCTCAAGGTTGACCAAAAATTGATCAGACAAATTCTCCTCCTAAACTATTTACACACAACTAGGGTTTCACATTTTTAAAGGAATATTGGGTTTATAAGGCCTCAAGTGTATTTAGTGGTTTCTTATGTGTCTCCAAGAATGCTCATACCAAGTTCCATGCCTTGCATCACAAATTATCTCAGTCAATTTTTCAGATGACTGAAAATCAACTATATTAGACAAAAAGTCAATTATGGTCAACATATAGTCAAACTTCGAGATTTTTGGTCAACATCAAGATTTTTAAGTGATAATCATTATTTTATCAAGATTTGATCATTATTCATCAAGAAAACTCTCAAATCATCAAAAGTCAAAAGTTACCAAATCAGGGTTGTCTTAAGGAGAAATCAACTGAACTTTGACCAAGCATAACTTTCACATGCTTCATCAGTTTTTCCCCAACCAAGGCTCATTTTGAAGGAAATTAAATTTTATACAACTTTTTCTCTCTAAGCTCAAGTACAAAATATGCTTCATTTGAGAGATATGAGCCAATACATTATAGGTTATTTCAAAAGTCAACAAAAAGACACTTTTTGTCAAGGTAATTTACATTATGATAAATTCTTCAACTGAAAAAATGAATAACATAGGGATTTAAGATGAGATCTTTAGATTTCCAAAAATTCCAAGATCACCTTCAAAAGATGAAAATTGAGAGAGTTATGACTAGTGCAAGTGCATGAAGTTCAAATTGAGAAAACTTGATATTTTGGACTATTGGACCATTGTTTAAGAATCCAAGCGTGTATTACACTCCTTATACACCTCAAATGTTGTTCATGTAACCCTTGGTATATTTTAATTTAATTATTATTTATTTATTTATTATTAATTCAAAAATAAATAAGATAAAATACAAGGCTTCTTACACAAAGTCCAAGCCCATTTTATCTTTGACCTAATTCATTCTTCATACAAGCAAGGCACGAAACCCTTATATCAAGAAGCTTGTCCAAAATCTCAATTTTTCAAGAACCTTAAAATAACTTGAAACCCTATTCATAGTCCCTTTCACTCCAAGCTAGCCAGTCCATTCACTTCCTAGGACGTAAGAGGGTAACAGTGGATCGATTTCCATGGTCAAAAGAGGATAAAATCACATGAACATGTCTCACCGTTTTCACCATTGTATGTTTTTCATATTTTTCATTTCATGATGTTTTTACGCATACTAATGTTATTAACATGTTCATGAGGTTTGATAGTGCAGGATAGAACCATCGTGGAGGTCCCACACTGGCCAAATTGTGATATGTCATATTTGCACTGACCCACCTCGTTTTTGTTATACCTTCCAAACTGTTGATTTTTAGTCCAAAATAACCATCCTATTAAACTCGCAGCCCTCAATATAGGGGGATAGGGTACCTTTGGTTTGCTAAGATCTTTTATTTTGAAGGAAAAATAAATCTTCTCACTGGAGAAGACGAGCGGAGCTACGGCTCCGACGTCTCTCCGGTCCAAACATTTTGCTTAATACTTATTTTATTTATTTCATTAAAGTGAACGGATGTATTATCACCCCAGTACTTGAAGCGCCTACGTTAAAGACCTTACTATGCCAAGGCATGGATTCGATCCTATCCTTTTGATGTTTTTATGGTTTTATTTGTTTTGCAGATGATAAAGCCCGTTAGATCCTTTCCTTAACACCAAGGCGCGCCTGGCCTGGTGGTGAACATGTTGGCTGGAAGTTCTGAGGGCGTGGGTTCAACACCCAACCCTGGTAACTTTTATTTAAAAAAAACCCATATTTTCTTACTATTTTCACTTACAAACCCTAAATTCACCAAACTAAAACCATTTTTTAATCAATTAATTTATTAACAAACCCTAATCAACATTAGGGTTTAGTTTTTTTTAATTAATAAACTTTCTCATTTTTTTAAAATTAAAATTAATTAGGGTTTTTAGGTTTTAATTAATTAAAATCAATTTAAGTTTTAAGTTAATCATCAAATCTTTTATCAGAAAAATAACCAAAACAATTTCTTTCCTCTTTTCTTTATTTTACATTTTCGCATAGTTTACTCTTTTTGTGTTCCTTATAATTATGTAGCTGCTCATGGTTTGTAATAGATAATTAGGGGTTTTTTACTTTCCCTGCATTTTTTTATTATTTGTACCCCTCATTCCCGAGGCCCTGTAATAGCATAGAATTTTACTTTTCCACACTTATATTTTATGCCTTGTATATAATTGTTTATCTAATAGGATTGTATGGCAAGATTAAAAGCAAATGGTAGCAAAACCCTGATGCAAGATGAATAAACTGAATTGAACACACTTTGTACACCCGCACCTCTAGGGTAACCTCCCTTGTTTCCTTCAGAATAAAAACAATTATGTCCCTCGAACATGGGGAAGCTTTAGCATTGTCCCTTAAAATCAAAGATCATAGTCTCTCGATGACCCTTTCGAATGTTGCCTTCGATAAATGATCTAGTCCCTTAAACGAAAATTACTAATGCATCCTTACCGGATTCCTTCTATGAGTGGACGATGACCCACGTTTGTCCCTTCACATCCAACAATAGGGCTTCCTACTAACTAATAGTAGGGTAGCACTATCTAACGGAGGAGGAAAGGTAAAATAAATACCTTGAGTAGGTAGAACGCTCGTAGTCACTTGCTCACAAACATTTCAAAACAAAAACATCTTTCACAATCACACTTTCAAAAATATTTTCAAACAGACACTTTGTACGCATTCTCAAAAATAGAAATGAGAATCATTACAAAGTCTTGCCTTACTATTGGCATTTTCGAAATGTTTTCAAACACACATTCACAAAGCATTTTCAAAAATTGAGCTAGTGATTAAGAGCTCATAGATAACTACGAATGAAGGGTGCTAACGTCTTCCCTTTTCATTTCCTACCCCCCGAACTTAAAAATCTCAAGGTATTTCATGTTCTTTTCACCCTTTCCTTTTTGGAAAAAAGAAAAGTCGATGGTGACTCTTGCTATCCGTAACATTTGTGACAAAACGCAAAACCAAGTCAATTCTCCCACCGTATTATAGAATTGGTGACTCTGCCGGGGAGATACTAAAAGAGGGGTTACCTATAGAGTTAGATCACTTTTAAATGCTTTTCTTGTTTGCTTTATATGCTTTACATTTTGGGGCTTGCTCGGGTTTACTTTTCTTGTAAAGATCCTACACCCGGATCTGGGGGCATTTTAGGTAAGTAGCAATAGATCATGGAAACTATATGGCGTATACCGAATGGTTGAAGTGATGGCTACGTTAGTGCAACACATTGGTTTGTATTGGTGTCCCTCGAGCCAGCGGGGAGAATACTAGGCTGTCGCGTGGTGTCATAAGCACTAACTGACCTTTAGAACCTTAATTGACTCAACTTATCCATTAGAAGGTAGTGAGATAGCCGAGTTTGGTGCAGTCTGAAGTTGGTTGATACTCGATACTACGCTCATTGAGATTTGACTCTCGGGTTTTTGTTTAGTGACAAGTCAGTTTCTGTGCTAAACAAAACTTGTGGGAAAAATCAGTGATATTGAGATCCCTAGAACCCGATTACTTCTTTAGGACAGGTTGAGCCAACTAAACTTTAAGAGGGCACTTACCTACGAACCCCATACAAGCCTTAAACCTAAGGCTCTTGTGTGCTTTGTTTGTGTTTGTTATTTGTTTAAACATGACATCATAACATCATAAAATCATAACATGACTGACCATTTCAAGGATCTAGGGGATTTATCTTTGTTATGTGTTGTAGGGTCATGGCTTCCAGTCGTAAGAATACCATTCGAATCAACTTTGTAAGTGTACCTTCCAAGCTTGAGGAATTAGTCTTAAAGGTTCCTGACAATTCTCAATTCACCAAGAGACATGGTCATCTACTCAATTTGGTTATTATCGGTTTCCAAGAAGACATGATGAGTGTTCAGTTCCAGTTCTTTGATCCTAAACATCACTATTTTACCTTCTCGAATTATCAGTCGGTTCCCACAATGGAAGAATTCTCTAATTTACTCGAAGTGCCTATTCTTGATCAGATACCTTTCACTGGTCTAGAGCAAGTTCCAAAACCTGAAGACATTGCAGTAGCCTTACATCTGAAACAATCGGAAATTGTATCTAATTGGGAAACAAGGAATGGAGTCAAGGGTTTTTCTCCTAAATTTCTGATAGAGAAGGCTCAGTGGTTTCTAGATGCCATGAATTTTTGTACTTTTGAGGATATTTTGGCTTTGTTGATCTATGGTTTGGTACTATTCTGTAATTCAGACTAATTCATAGATGTGAATGCCATAAAAATATTTCTCACCCATAATTTGGTGCCTACTTTGCTTGGAGATGTCTTGTATTCCCTCCACACTCGTACTATGAAGAAGCAAGGAACTCTTATGTGTTGCATACCTCTACTGTCCAGGTGGTTTATTTCACACCTGCCACGATCAGTGACAAAGAATGAACAAGTTTTGAGGTGGTCTGAGAAGTTGATGTCACTCGCTCATTCGAATATCCATTGGTGCTCTCGATCTTAGGCAGATATCATTATTATTGATCATTGTGGGGAATTCTCTAATGTACCACTCCTTGGTATAAAAGGGGGCATCACTTACAACCCTTCTCTAGCTCTGCATCATTTTGGTTATGCTCGAAGGGACGACCCTCATGATATGCTCATCCAAGGTATTGTCTTCGACTATGAGAATGATCCTCAAAATTACCATCAAAGGTTTATACGTTCTTGGGGAATGGTCAACAAGATTGATAACGAGATTTTGGCACACAAGAATTCCATTCCTCTAGAGCCTTACCTTAAACGGGTGCAGTCTCGTGCTCAAAATCTCAAAATTCCATATCCTACTATCCTACCAGTGATCGTAGAGCCTGTTGTTGAAGGGGATGTTCCTCATACCGTTCTTCATCCCGATATGCCTACTGACTTCTAAGAACTACAAAAGTCCCGGATTCAACTCAAGGAAGAAAGGGATACCTTTGAAACTCAACTCTATGCTAGTGAGAAGAAAGTACTGAAGTTGAAGAAACGACTCCACGAAGAACAAATCCTTAATGCATATGTCAACACAAAGAGGAAGTGCCCATGGGAGACTTGAATTCATATTTTGCTTCTTCGTAACTCTTTTTATTGTCATTATAAGCCTAGAAGGCAATTATAATTTGAGCTTGCTACTAAAATTTCTTTTGTTTACTTTTGCTTAAACAAATTTAAATCCCGCAAAGGTCCTTGAAAACATTGCACTTGCATTTACATATCATGTATATCATCACATAGCAGGTACTTTCTAAACAAGTTTTCTCATTTTCTTGTTGTTTATTTCAGTAAAAGATGGAACTCGAACGAACTGTAAAAGAACTTCAAGCGCAGAACAGTCAGTTTCAGCAAATATTCTTGGACTTAGATAAGGGGCAGGGCGAATTGAATACCCTCATCACAAAAGGGAATAAGAAGAAGAATAAAAAGCCAATAGTTTTTCTTAATATGGGCTGAAGATTCAAGGGTCCGGTCAGAAGGGCTCTAGATTTTGAGGTCCCCCTGAATGAAGACGATAACCAAGAAGAAGATGACAAGAGTGTGAAAGATGAAGAGAATAACAACCTTGGTTCTGGCCAAAATTTTGATGAAGATTATTCTGTCGAACACTATCCTCCTGCTGATGACAAGTAAAAACAGATGGAAGATCGTCTTAATGTTACGGAGATCCAGAAAGTGCCTGGACTGGATTTTGAAGAGTTAGGTCTTATCTCGGGGGTTGTTATCCCTCATAAGTTTAAGGTCCCCGTCTTTTCCAAATATGATGGTGTGTCCTGTCTAAAGCTTCATATGAGGTCTTATGTTTGGAAGATCCAACCCTATACTACTGATAGAAAGTTATAGGTTCATTTATCTCAAGAGAGTCTATCTGGGACACAACTTGAATAGTTCTATCAGCTGGAAGGAACCAACATTCACACTTGGGAAGTCCTGGTTGTTGCTTTGTACAAGTAGTATTAATATAATGCTGACCTTGCACCAACTTGTGTGCAACTATAAAGTATGACTATGGGTTCGAATGAAGGTTTTAAAGAGTATGCCCAAAAGTGGAGAGATCAGGCTGGAAGAGTGCAACCTCCTTTATCTGACAAGAAGTTGGTTGATATGTTCCTGGGTACGTTGACAAGGCCTTTCTTTAATCATCTGATCAGAAGTTCCTCATATGGTTTTACCTAGCTGTTTCTAACTGGGGAACGTGTCTAAAGTGGTATCAAGAGTGGAAAGGTTCAAGTGGCTACATCTTCGAGTGTTTCAAAGAAGACATTTAACAGAAAGAAAGAAGTTAATGCTATTTATGGCCAGAAGGGACGTGTTAGAAATGATCGCAACCAATCTGTGAGGGTGGTGTTAATTTCTAATCCTGTGCCTATTCAACAACTTCAGCAAAATAATCAGCGTAGGTCAGATGCACCGAGAAGACAATTTACTAAGATCAGCATGCCACTATCACAAGCATTGCAGCATCTTTTGAAAGCAGGGCTAATAATGGTAAGGGATCCTCCCCAAAGTCCCAACACCTGCTCTCCCCGCTATAATCCAAATGAGAAATGTTCTTACCATTCCAATAGTCCCGGGCACGAAACCAATAGTTGTTGGGCTTTAAAGAACAAATTCAAGACATGATTGACAACAAGGAAATTGAATTTGATCCGCCCGAGACTCCAAATGTAATTATTGCACATATGTCGAAGCATGATAAAGGCTTAGTGTTATTGATGATGTTCTTTATATTGCTACTGTAAATGAATTGGTTACTCCCCTCCTAGTTATCAAGAAGAATCTGCTGCAGGCCAGTTTATTTCCGGGTTGTATTGAAAGATGTTACTACTGCGCAACCCAACCAAATGGCTGCAGCTTATTGGAGGAAGGTATTAAATGTTTAATGGACAATCACATAATTCTGGTTGAGAAGATTCCGTCTATTGAGAATCTGTTTCAAGACTTATCTATAATATTTGTCACTCCTGTCAGGGTCACCTCCAATGGTCCTGTAAGGATCACTGCCAATCCCAAAGCTGCTCCTCTAATCATCACTACACCTGGACCAATTCCGTATTCCTCGAACAAAGACGTCTCATGGAAATATGGATCTGACGTCTACTACCATGGCGTTAAGCAAGAACTACCGATTACTGAAGATACTAAAGTTTTTGATCTTGACATTGACAATATTGCTGGGACCAACAAGGTTACTAGAAGTTGAAGGGTTTTCTCCCTGGAAATCTCTCCAAAGACTGTTACTACACCAGCTAGAGTTACCGCTACCAAGTCAAATACTGATCCTCGGAGCAAAGAGAAAATAACAGAGCCTGCCCAGACGGAGGCGCCTAAAGAAGTTGCAGTTGAAGACACCTCCAAATCAGAGTTGGAGGAGGTGTTGAAGATAATTCGTAAAAGTGCTTACAAGATTGTTGAACAGATGGGGCAGACCCCATCCAAAATCTCTATGTTATCCCTGTTATTATGCTCTGAAGCTCATGCACAAGCTTTGGTGAAATTCTTAAAGTCCGCTAACATGCCACAAGATATTTCTGCCGATCAATTTGAGAACTATGTTACTAGCTTAACGACCGACAATGGGTTAGGTTTTTCTGATGTTGATCTGACCCTTAAAGGAAGGAACCACAACAAGGCCATATATGTATCCATTGAATATAGGGGTAGTACTTTAGCTCATGTATTGGTTGATATGGGTTCCTCGTTGAATGTCTTACCAAAGGGTGTTCTCGAAAGACTTGATTGTGAAGGGTTTGTGCTGAAACCCATTGATATTATAGTCCAAGCCTTTGATGGTTTGAAGAGGATGGTACACGGGGAAGTGGATCTTCCGATCAAGGTAGGTTCGCAGGTCTTCGAATATAACTTCTATGTAATGGATATCTGGAAAGCGTATTCTCGCTTACTAAGACGCCCCTGGATCCATAGGGCAGGAGTTGTTACCTCAACCCTACACCAGAAGCTAAAGTATCCCGTGAAGGGAAAAGTTGTTACAGTCTGTGGCGAAGAAGAGTATATGGTTAGCCACTAGAAATCATTTCGGTATATAGAGATGGACGGAGAATTCATCGAGACTCCCTGTCTGACTTTTGAAGTTATCCTTCCTGTCGCCACCAAAGACGTCTCTACTATCCCCAAGGTTACCAGGGTTCCTCCCATAATGGCTTCTTTGAAGGATGCTAGAGTTGTCTTAGAAGAAGGTGGTTGTACTACTTGGGGTTAGCTTCCTGACATTGCATATAAATCTGACAAATTTGGTTTGGGTTTCACTACAGAGGCTCAGAAGGTTGTTCGTCGTGCTCGGGCTGGAAGACCACCATTCTGCATCAGCAACAATGAAGTCAACGCCATAGAAGATGCTGATAATGACTATGACCTTGACAGCTGGATCTTTCCGACCATTGGCAATGGGCTCAGCAATTAGAAGATCGAAGACATTATCTCAATCTCCTTTAGTTAGGTGTAATAGCTACTTTTAGTTTTATTGCTTACAAAGTTTTGGTTATGTAATTTATTTAAACAATGACTTTAAGCCTTGTGCCTTACCCGGGGCACAATGGTCCATTTGTTAAGGATTGTCATTTCATAAACATATCTTCATTTAATAAAGCGTTAGACGTTTTACATTCAAATTTTGTGGTCTTTGTCTTTATTTTACTTCTATTACTTTCAAATAGCTATGTGTTCTTACACATACCCAAACAATAAATTGCAGATCCACATCCACTCTGGATTCCGTTGATAACGATTCTGTTATTGCCACTTATGACTTTGAGAATCCTATCTACCAAGCCGAGGATGAAGGTGGGGAAGATTGTGAAATACCTGGAGAGCTTTCCAGAATGTTAGTACAAGAGGAAAAGGCTATACAACCGCATGAAGAGCCAGGTTAGGTTGTAAACTTGGGTACTGAATCAGACAAGAAAGAAGTTAAGATAGGTGCCATCCTAGAAGACGGTATCAAGAACATGATAATACAGATGTTGCATGAATATGTTGAGATCTTTGCTTGGTCATACGAAAACATACCGGGGCTCGATATTGATATTATGGTTCACCATCTGTCGATGAAAGAGGGTTGCTCTCCAATAAATCAGAAGGTTTGTCGCATGCGTCCCAAAATGTTAGAGAAGATCAAGGTTAAGGTTATGAAGCAATTCAACGCAGGTTTCTTGGCCGTTACATCATATCCTCAATGGGTTACAAATGTGGTTCCGATACCAAAGAAATACGACAAGGTACGTATGTGTGTGGACTACAAGGATCTGAACATAGCGAGCCCCAAAGATGACTTCCCGCTTCCACACACTGATGTTCTGGTCGACAACACCGCTCAATACAAGGTATTCTCCTTCAGGGATAAATATAAAGATTGTACACCCGGCAAGTCGAAAACCTGAAAAGGCGGCTTGGGTAAAAAAAAGGGTATCTCGGTGGACTGAAAATCCGAAAGGGAGGTCCAGGAAAAAGTTAGGGATTAAAGTGTACGACTATTTCCCGTTGGATCATCTACTTACAGCAAGTTTTGATATCGATGTCAAGTTCAAACGGTGCAGATCAATTCCGACAACTTCTTCTGATAGCAAGGGATGAGATACTCGAAGACATAAAGGCAATAGCAAAGTTGAAACTCGACAGGATCATTTACACAAAGCTATATGTTTTGTTCTACTCTGCACTCTTTTCATTTTACGACGATTTCCTCTTACTAGGATTTATGTCTCTATGTACAAAAACCGCCTATTTATAGGCATATTATCATTACAAATACAATTTCAAAATTCAAAATTTGTTTTATCTTTTCTATTTTATTTGCGAAAATGTCCAATGACTAAATTGAATGAACATGTGCATATGAGTATGGTCATTGTTAACAAATATATGCATAAAAACATGAATAAGCATTTACTAAAGACCATATGAGTTGGGATAACGTTCAAGTCGTCCACAAATCCCCATAGAGCAACCTCTATGGGACTATCCCCACAGAGTTACCTTCACAAGCTCATCCCAGACAGAGATACATTCCCCCGCAAGTCCAATATGCTTCCAGACAGGAATTGGGGCATCTTCCAGCTATTAACATGATCATACTCCCTAGCAGATCCCTCTAGCAGATAAAGGAGTTTTATCATTTCCCCAGCATACGACAGAAATTTCCTCCACACAATCTACGAAATTCCAATTCCCGTCAGAAATATGTCCTCAGCACAGTTCACAGGAACTTAATTCCCCAGCTGAGTTATTTCTCCAACACTACAGAATCCCCTACAGAGCTCCTTTCTCCAGCAGGGCTCATTTCCTCAGTAGAATATATTTCTCCAGCAGGGTTTATTTCCCCAACAAAATTTAATTTCCCAAGCAGAGTTCATTCCTATGATTACTACAAATCCTCGATAAGAGTCTCTTCTCCAGCAATGTGTAGTCCAGGTTGGTATCCATAGAAAGTTGCTACGAAATTTGAACGAGCCAGACATCATTTAACTTTGTCCTTCCCCAGAAGAGTTGACGTCCATATCATAAACTCGGTCATACGGCATCTCTGAAGGTTATTCATCTCTTTTATCACCGGCCAGGGTATATAAGAACTAAATTCCCTAGTAGAACGATGAATAACCAATGTTCCTGAACTCTCATATCCCCAAGCAGAAGTCAAACATCCCCAGCGGAACATCCTCACGGAAAACAGGAATCCCCAACAGAGATATTCTAAACAAGATTGAAGATTCATATTCCTCATCCCCAGTAACGGTCAGGAATTTATTTTCCTCAACAAAGATGTTATACGAAGCTACCAATACACTTCAACGACATCTTGCATCCATACATTATTTACAAGTATCATAGAATATGCATACGAAACGCATATAGCACACTCTCATTTACTTTGAGAATATCATTACATAATGCATTACATACATCATGATATTGCACAAAACTAACTTTGTTTTTCAGATAAAAGTTTACAAACAGATGAATATCATCAACAATTCTCAAACAAGTCAAAGATTAATTCCTAAAATAGGACAGGGTAGTATGACCGGGTCCAAGATTAATTCTCAAAACAGGACAGGGCAACCATCTGTACGACCAGGTAGTATGAATTCCTGAAACAAGGCAAGTTCGCCAACAAAATAACAGGTCCTAGATTAACTCCCGAAACAAGACGGGACAACTATTTATATGACCAGGCAAAAACTAACTCCTGAAATAGGACGGGGAAACTGTCTTTATAACCAAGTAACGATTAACTCCCGAAACAGGACGGGAAACTATCAACATGACCAGGTGGTATGAATTCCCAGAAAAGGAAGGGTTTACCAACAGAAACAGATTGTGGATCAATTACCAAAACAGGACGGGGTGACTATCTACATGACATGCATTTACCTCAGAGACTGAATTTTGACAAGCATTTCCCTCACAGACTAAATCTAACAAGCAGCTATTTAAGCACCTTCCCTAGAGGTTCATTCTGGAAAGCATTCTTTAGAAGAAGTCAAGCGTAGACTCATTCTGATACTCTTATCAACAATTACCTTGAATGGCATCTATAAGCCCATATCCGACGACATTATGTCATCTCTCCGAATGGTATCTTTAACCGCATTCAAGCAATACAATCAACCAACAATGTTACTTCGTGCACATACAAGTGTAAATTTATGGGCACTTAAGTGTCCAATCCTCTTCCACCTTCAGATCACAAATGGCGGGCATGCCAATCTAACTCCTTAGGTTTAAGAAAAATGAACAGGGGAAGCTTTTGTACTCCAAAATTTTCCCTCCCACTATTCAAGAATATTCTCCTAGGGTTTTCATTTGCTCAAGGTTGCTCGAGAATTGATCAGACAAATTCTCCTCCTAAATAATTGACCCACAACTAGGGTTTCACCTTTTTCAAGAAAGATTGGGTTTCTAAGGCCTCAAGTGTATTTCATGGTTTCTTATATGCATCCAAGAATGCCCATACCATGTTTTATGCCTTGCATCACAAGTTTGCTCAGTCAATTGCTCAGATGACTAAAAATCAACTGTATTGGACAAAAAGTCAACTGTGGTCAACATATAGTCAAACTTCGATATTTTTGGCCAACATCAAGATTTTGAAGTGATACTCAACATTTGATCAAGGATTGATCCCGATTCATCAAAAAAACTCTCAAATCAACAAAAGTCAAAAGTTGTCAAATTAGGGTTGTCTTAAGGAGAAATCAATTGAACTTTGACCAAGCATAATTTTCACATGCTTCTTCAATTTTTCCCCAACCAAAGCCCATTTTGAAGGAAATTAATTCTCTACAACTTTGCCTCTCTAAGCTCAAGTGCAAAAAATGCTTCATTTGAGAGATATGAGCCAATGCATTATATGTCATTTCAAAAGTCAACAAAAAGATGCTTTTTGTCAAGCTAATTTACATTAAGATAAAGTCTTCAAATGAAAAAATGATCAACATAGTCATTGAAGTGGACATCTTGAGCTTTCCAAAAAGTCCTATATCACCTTCAAAATATGAAAATTGAGATATTTATGACCAGTTTAAGTTGGGAAATTTTGAGCAAGTGCATGAAGTTCAAATTGAGCAAACTTGATATTTTGGACTATTGGGCCATTGTTTAAGAATCCAAGCATGTATTACACTCCTTATACACCTCAAATCTTTTTCATGTACCCCTTGTTCTATTTTATTTTAATTATTTTTTTATTTATTCATTATTAATTCAAAAATAAATAAGATAAAATACAAGGCTTCTTATACAAAGTCCAAGCCCATTTTATCTTTGACCTAATTCATTCTTCATACAAGTAAGGCACGAAACCCTTATATAAATAAGCTTGTCCAAAATCTCAATTTTTCATGAATCCTAAATCAACTAGAAACCATATTCATAGTCCCTTTCACTCCAAGCTAGCCAGTCATGGGACGTAAGAGGGTAAGGATGAATCGATTTTCATGGCCAAAAGGGGATAAAACCGCCTAAACACGTCTCTCCGGTTTCATCATTGCATGTTTATCATATTTGTCATTTCATGATGTTTTTATGCATACTAATGTTATTAAAATGTTCATGAGGTTTGATAGTGCAGGATAGAACCATCGTGGAGGTCCCATGCTGGCCAAATCGTGATATGCCATATTTGCACCGATCCACCTCGTTTTCATTATACCTCCCAAACTGTTGATTTTCAGTTCAAAATAACCATCCTATTGAACTTGCAACCCTCGATTTAGAGGAGTAGGATACCTTTTGCTTAATATTTATATTATTTGTTTCATTAATGTGAACCGATGTATTACCGTCCCAACGGTTAAAGTGCGTGGTTTAAAGACCTTACTATGACAAGGTGTGGGTTCGATCCCAACCTTTTGGAATTTTGATGTTTTTATGGTTTTATTTGTTTTGCATATGATAAAGTGCGTTAGATCCTTTCCTTGACACCAAGGCGCGCTTGGCGTGGTGGTGAACGTGTTGGCTAGAAGTTTTGAGGGTGTGGGTTCAACATCCAGCCCTGGTAACTTTTTTTAAAAAAACCCTTATTTTCTTACTATTTTTACTTATAAACTCCAAATTCACCAAATTAAAACCATTTTTTAATCAATTAATTTTTTCACAAATCCTAATCAACATTAGAGTTTAGTTTTTGTTTAATTAATAAACTTTTTTTTAAAATTAAAATTAATTAGGGCTTTTAGGTTTTAATTAATTAAAATCAATTTAGGTTTTAGGTTAAACATCAAATCTTATATCAAAAAAACACCAAAATAATTTTCTTCCTCTTTTCTTTATTTTATATTTTCGCGTAGTTTACTCTTTTCGCGTTGCTTATAACTTTGTAACTGCTCATGGTTTGTAATAGATAATTAGGATTTTTTTTACTTTCCCCGCATTTTTTTAATTATTTATACCCCCCATTCCCGAGGCCCTGTAATATCGTAAAATTTTACTTTTTCGCACTTATATTTTATGTCTTGTATATAATTGTTTAGCTAATAGGATTGTATGGTAAGATTAAAAGCAAACGGTAGAAAAACCCTAATGCAAGGTGAATAAACTGAATTGAACACACTTTGCACACCCGCACCTCTAGGGTAACCTCCATTCTTGCCTTCCGAACAAAAACAGTCATGTCCCTCGAACGTGGGGACGCTTTAGCACTGTCCCTTGAAATCAAAGATCGTAGTCCCTCAATGACCCTTTCAAATGTTTCCTTCGGTAAACGATCTAGTCCCTTCTATGACTGAACGACAACCCACGTCTGTCCCTTCACATCTAACGATATGACTTCCTACTAACTAATGGTAGGGTAACACTATCTAAAGGAGGAGGAAAGGTACAATAAAGACTTTGAGTAGGTAGAACGCTCGTAGTCACTTCCTCACAAACATTTCAAAACAAAAACATCTTTCACAATCACATTTTCAAAAATATTTTCAAACAGCCACTTTGTACACATTCTCAAAAACAGAAACGAGAATCATTAAAAAGTCTTACCTTACTATTCGCATTTTCAAAATATTTTCAAACACACATTCACAAAGCATTTTCAAAAAGTGAGCTAGCGGTTAAGAGCCCGTAGATAACTACAGATGAAAAGGGTGCTAACATCTTTCCTTTTCATAACCTACCTCCCGAACTCAAAAATCTTAATGTCTTTCCTGATATTTTCACCCTTTCTTTATTGGATAAAAGAAAAGTCGGTGGCGACTCTTACTATCTGCAACATTTGTGATAAAATACAAAATCAAGTCAGTTCTCCCACTGTATTACAGGACCCGACCCGTCGGACATGCGCGTTTTTCCCGCACTTTTCTGTAGCCTAAAATATGTCTGTCTCGGCCCGCTAAATCTTATTGCAGACTTTTGTAGGCTCGGTTATTAACATGAAATTTTACATTTTTTAGACTTAAAAGACACATTATCTGCAGATCCACCCTACTCCACACTCATTTTTTTACAAGATCGACCAATATTTTAGGCCCGCACTTTGAATAATATATGTCCTGCTCCGTCCCATTTTTAAAGAGCTTTTACGAGGTGGGGCTAAACACATCGGACATACTCATTTAAAAACCTTAGTTTTAATGGGTAGAAATTAAATTACAAAGGAAAAATTGTAACAACTGGGACAAATGTAGTTACGGACGTGAAACATTGTTATGATCGCAAAATGTCGTTATGACATTGTTACGTATGCGGAATTTTTAAAATTAGAAGATAAAAATACCAATCTTAAATGTGCAATGTTGTGGAATCATTCATACAAATCTGAATTTTCAAAATTAAAGTAAAAGTGGAATCAAATTGTATTGTGCAATATTGTAATTAATTCATATTGTGATGACCACAATTTTTAAAACAATATATATGTCAACCTAAATCGTGAAAGCTTTTAAGCAACCACAACCTATATTTAAAATCTTGAGCATAATGTCACTGTTAAATGTATTTAACTATCTCAAAGTTGCAACTTTTCAATTAAATATTTTAAAAATTCTCTTACAAAATAGTGCATCATGACTACGATCCTTACTATCAACACCTAACTACTAGTACACTAAAACTAAGTGATTTAGAAATAGAGAGTACTAGAATTCATTCAAACTTTAATTTCTATTGTAGGTTATGGATAATAAGGTAACTCAGGCCATTGACACTCGTGAAACAATGAAACTGAGTCAAAATCTTCAACATTAAAAAAACTGTGGTCATATCCCTCTGCAGCTTGTTGAATACTACTTGTTGTTGCTTGTGTCATATTGAAACATGGATATGGCTCTCCTTCTATATTTCTGAATGGCATACCTTCTATGTTTTCAATTGTCTCTTCACCATATGTCTGTGTCCTAAAATGAGCTTTCTCTTTTAGTTTTTCCTTCAACTCCATAACCTGTTCAGTCATAAAAGATTAATCAAATGAGCACAGTGCAAGAGGTACATGAGTGATGCGTTAAAAAGAAGAGCTATAGTTACCTCTTTTTGAAGTTTCTGATTCTCTTGTTTAAGAACATCATAGGAATGTTCAAGCTGCTTAGTCTTCAACCTAGTACGCCTATTTTGAAACCAAACAGTAATTTGGCGAGGTTGAAGCCCTAACTCTCTTGAAAGATTCATTTTCCTTTTAGAATCTAACTTTATATCTTCTTGAAAACACCTCTCCAGGTAATTAATCTGGTTACTTGTCAGTTTCTTCTTCTTCTTCTCTCCGTAACCATTATTAATCATGTTCATTTCATCATCCATTACATGAACAAACCTTTGTTGTCTCTCACCCAATGCCATTTCACTCGCTTCCATCCCTAATTTTTCATCACAGACAAATACTTACAACATGTTTCTAATCGTATTCACGTCGCTGCAACTGCAGCTGCAATTTAAAGCCATGCATGCATGACGCATGCATGTGTGTTTTTGAATATATGTTTATATATACATGTACTTTTCAAACATACATGCTTTGCATTGTATGTGACTAGAAAGAGTAGAAAACATTGGAATATAAATGTCAATGATTTGAAGAGTAATGTTTTTTTACCTGAATAAGGGTTGTTGTTGCTATAGTTGTAGAAGAAGCTTAAAGAAGAGTCTGGATGAGGAACAAAGGGTGTTGTGCTCTCAGTATTCCAATCCATTTTAAGCTTTTAGTACAGTTTTCTTTCCTTCAATTTTCCATACCCAAAAGAGTCGGTTTTATGGGCTTTTCCCCCCTTCCCTGCATGGACCACTTAGTCAGTGGTGCAGTCAGTCAGTATATAGTAATTAGGCGTTTTATTAGAGAGGTTTGCAGTATAGTCAGTGGCTGCAAAATTGAATTTCGAGTCTGATTAAAGTACAAATAGAAACCTCTGGAATTCAGTGAAATCCTTCAGTTAACGATATTACACCTTGAAATTGTCGTGAAATCCATCACATTCAAAACTCTACACACTCACACACGCAAGAAAAAACAAAACAGTCTTTTTTTTTATATTATACTGAGTCGGTTTGAGTCAAAGTCTACATAAAATTTCGTTTCTACAATAATTAAAAATAAAACTTTCACGCTTTTTTCTTGCATGTATATACTATTAGAGTGCTATAGTCTAAGTATATCTGATGTAACTGATTGTATTGAGTCAACACAAATTAGTTATTGATCTATAAATATTCAATTTCTAACAATATTAATTAAACTTTTGGATATATTGAAAATTGACTAATTATCTTTCTCTTCAACGTTAGAAGTAACTCATATTTAAAAACGTTGTTAGTCATAAGTAGAAACTTCTAAGTTATCTGTTTTAGAAGGGGTTAAATATGTCAGGGATTCAATAAATATGTAATCCTGCAATTTTGATCTTTCTAAAAATTTTCTTTCAATAATAGCCCTCTTAATATTTTTTGTCCATATTTTTTGATCCTCTTGCAATTTAGCTACAATTTAATTACGATTTAGCTACGAATTAGCGACGGTTTTTTACTTAGCGACTGAATTAGTAGTTTAATTACAGCTAAATCGTAACTAAATTGAAGGAGGATCAAAAAATGATAACCGGAAATTTTAAGAGGACCATTATTCGAAGAAAAATTTTAGAAGGACCAAAACTGCAGTGTCGCATATTTATAAGGACTAAAAATGTATTTAACCCTTTTTAAAGTGATGTTTAACTTTTGGATAGTAGTAATAGTTTGTTATGTCTACATGACAGTTAGTTTTGTTTAACATTTTAATTTTGTCTATGTGGCATATTTTATTGGTGTATTTAAACACTTTGGTCTAACTAGTTTTAAAAAAAAAAGATAAACATGAATTTACAAGTTTTCATAATAGAGTTTCTCTCTCTTAAAAGTTTGTGACAACCGTTTTTATCTCTCTTCTCTTTCTCTCTCTTCTTTCACCTTCATCTTCAATCTTGCGCTCCAATAATTAGTATCTAGAACTCTGGTTTGATTCACAAGGAAACACGAGTGTACGTGAGGCATGTGTAATTGATTTTGTTTTACTTGAATTTGCATTGAATTCACGATCATAATCGAAATTGAATTGCATTTCTTGATTTTGCGGGATCAGTAAACACAAGTATTTTGGTGAGATCGTTTGAGTTTTAGTGCACAAGAACAAAGATGAATGGTCGAAATAGCTTAAGTATGAAACTTATGGTGTTTTAAGGAAAAAATTGGAATCATTGGATGATTCAAATGTGTGTGTTGTTCGGTTCTCAAGACGTTCTTGATCTCGTCACCGAAGGTTACGTTCTGGTTGCAGCACGCCCGTTTAATTAATTAATTATTAAATAAGGTATTTTCGATTAATTTCGAATTATTTGTTGAAAATCGTTGACATGTTGTGTTATGATGTGAGTTGTTGAGTTGCGATGTTCTCATTAGTCGGTTAAACTAGTGGATTAAATTAGTTAAGTAATATTAATAATAATGTTAGAAATAGTAGAGTAATAGGTTAATTGTGTTGGACCTATTTTTATGGTTAGGAGTAGTAATATGGGGGTATGTTGTTAACCCCAATAGAATAATAATATTATTAGATTAAGTTAAATAGAAATTAGGTTAATTAAAAAGTGAAGAAAAGTCTTAGAGAAGTACGTGAGAAGTTACAGAGAAGAAGAATAGGAAAAGAGGCAAAGCTAGGTCAATCGTAGAGTTACAGAGCAACCTTCAATCCAAGGTAAGGGTGGGGTTCTGACTCTATAATTGGAGTTATGATGCATGTTATCTAGGGATAAGGTTGGTGTAATTGTTGTACGTATAACTGTGTTTTTGTATTTCTGAATTGATGTTGAATTGGTATGCAACACTGTTGATAATAACTGTCTGTGTTAGATTTTATCTATAATTGTTGTTAAATTGCTATGTCGATGTAATACTGCGTTGTATCATGTTGTTGTGAAAATACTGTTAATCAAAGGAAGATTTAGAGAATTCTGTGTTTGAATCAGTAAGTCTGTGAAGAAGTTGCGTGAGAAACACTCTGTGTCGGGGGGAACAAGTGTTGTGTCGGATGGCACAAAGGGAAGAAACGTGTCGAGGGGCACATGAGCATGCCGACCGGCATGGTATGGAGATGATTGTGACGAGGGGCACATCCCTAAAACTCTGTATTTCAGTTGTTCTGTCTGTTCCTAGGCCTATTACTTTATTAGTTCTAATTATTAGCAAATAATAAATGTGTATTGGCAGTAAGTTTAATTAAGTAGCAGAGTTAACGATAATAAGTAACATAATTAGTAAGTAATAGCAGAGATTAAGTAAATAAATTATAGGATTAGCGTATATTGCAGAGTAATGAGATTGACAAGGGGATTGGCTAGATTATGAGATTAATAGAGTTGATAATAGCAGACAACATAATGATGATCATTGTAGCAATAGTTCACGAGAAGCAATAGTAGAAGATATTTAGCAAGGGTGATAATTAAGTTACATATTCAATATTTAGCAGGAAATTTGGTAACTAAGTATGCAGTAAGAGTAAAGGCCATTAGTATTACGAAAAATAGTAGTTCTATTTAATTAGCAGGAATTGATTAGTAAAGTCTATTTGCAGAATACTTAGTAGAGTGGGATTAATAGGACCTGGTCAATAATAGTATTGGTACGTATATAGATTGTTGTGACATTGTTGCTTTTAATCATTGAAGTTGCAGGTAATGATGAATCATGTTGTATTGCCTCTATAATTGGCAATTATTAAGTTGTAGGCTTATGCCAATGTTGTTATATATTATTGTTGTTGTTTTTGTTGCTTATAATCATGTTGTCGCATACATAGCATATAAAGTTGGGAGCTCATGCTCGGTAAGTTGACTTGGATTGGAAAATATAAAGTTGAAGGCTTATTCCTTGTTGATGCCTCTACTAATTGGCAGATTATTAAGTTGGGAGTTTTTCTCTATTGGTACCACACGTATGTGCATAAAAACAAGTCGCATTTCATGTTGCATCCTGAGTTATTATGTGGGTGAATTGATTATGTTAAATGTTGTTAAAAAGCTACGAAGTATTGATTTTGTATGAATTGATTCCAACATATTATTTATCGTTCATTCTATTGTATTGTTCGATATCTCACTCCTTATTTTTGAATGTCACCCCTATGTTGGTAACGTGCAGGTAACCCAGAGTGAAGGTTTTTTATCTTCAGTAGTTCGAGTCTGTGTCGTCGCTCTGATACGTAACACTCGGGGGGATGAACACTTGTTGCTTCGTTATTGATTTTATTCTCGTTGCTGAATTTTTAAGTTGTTTTCAATAAGTACTGGTTGTTTTGAAGTTGTTTTCAGTTGGGCAAAGATGTTATGTCATTTGAGTTTAAAATTTTGATTATGTTGCTTAAGTAATAAAGTTGTTTCATTTTAAAGAATAAAATTGTTGTTATTTGTTCATCTGATGATTTAAGTGTTATGTATCTATTTTATATGCAATTAAATGTCATTTTTATAACTCTGATTTTATTTATATTCGTCGGGTAGAAATGGGGTGTTACATAAGTGGTATCAGAGCAGGTCGGTCTATCCGACCAAGATGTCAAGTCGTAGTTTTGTCTAATAATCGAGCATTGTTAACTTGGGTTCTAACTATTGTTTATGTTGTAGTGATAAGTTGAGATGGCTTGAAGGAATGACACTGCACTTGTTGCTGCTTTAGAAGAAATGGTGCATGCGATGGAGAATCAGTCGAACATTGACGAGAATGCTGGATCTCGTAGCTTGGCGACCTTCCGGAAGGAGAATCCGCCTACCTTCAAGGGTAAGTATGATCCTGACAGAGCGTTGGATTGGTTGAAGGAGATTGAGAGAATCTTCCGTGTGATGGACTGCACTCCAATGCAAAAGGTTCGATATGGTACTCATATGCTAGCAGTCGAGGCTGATAACTGGTGGCTAGAGACTCATCTGAGGTTGGAAGCTGCAGGAAAAAATAACACTTGGGCTATGTTTCGTAGGAAATTTCTGAGGAAGTATTTCCCTGAAGACATTTGTGGTAAGAAGGAAATTGAGTTTTTTGAGCTGAAGCAAGGGAATATGTCGGTTACTGAGTATGCCACAAAGTTTGTTAAGTTGGCTAAGTTTTACCTACATTACAGCGAGGCAAATGCTGAGTTTTCAAAGTGTATCAAGTTTGAGAAAGAATTGAGTTCAGAGATCAAGAGGGTAGTTGGATACCAGAAGATTCGTGTCTTTGTTGATTTGATTGATAGTTGAAGGATTTATGAAGAGGATAATAATGCCCAATATAAGATTATCAATGAGAAGAGGGGTAAGCACCAACAGAACCGTGATAAGCCTTACGATGCCCCAGCTAGTAAAGGTAAACAGAAAGTTGCTAAGGGTCAGAGAACTAGTGGGGGAGATGCTCCTTATGGTGTGGTTTGTTTCAAATGTGGAAAACCTGGTCATAAGAGCAACGTGTGTACTGCTAAGGTGAAGAGGTGTTTCCGTTGTGGTAAGACTGGACATGTTATATCTGAGTGCAAGCATAAAGAGATAATTTGCTTCAATTATGGTGAAGAAGGACAAATTGGTAGTCAGTGTCAGAAACTAAAGAAGGTGCAAACTAGTGGAAAAGTGTTCACTTTAACTGGGACACACAAAACTAATAAGGACAGACTCATCCAAGGTATATGTTTCATTAATAATACTTATTTAGTTACTATTATTGATACCGGTGCTACTCATTGCTTCATTGCTGTTGATTGTGTTAAAAGATTTGGTCTTATGTTGTTTTCTTTGAATAGAGAAATGGTCGTCGATATTCCAGTGAAGGGATCAGTGACTACTTCTCTTGTGTGTTTGAAATTCCCTTTGTCGATCTTTGACAGGGACTTTGTTATTGATTTGGTTTGTTTACTGTTAAGTGGGTTAGGTGATCTTACGTATGAATTGGTTAGAATATAACTATGTTCACATTAATTGTTATAACAAGTCAGTGAGGTTTTCTACTCTGGAAGAGGAGGAAGCTGGTTTGTTGTCTGCTAGACAGTTAAGGCAGTTGATGCGAGAAGAGGCTCAAATGTTCTCGTTGATGGCATCGTTATCTGTCGAGAATCAAGTTGTAACTGAGGAGTTGCAAGTGGTGCGTGAATTTCCTGAAGTTTTCCATGATGAAATTCCTGATGTACCGCCATAGAGAGAAGTCGAATTTTCTATTGATCTTGTACCTGGTACCAGACCTGTTTCTATGGCACCATACAGGATGTATGCATCTGAATTGTCAGAATTAAAGAAGAAATTGGAAGAGTTAATTGAGAAGAAATTTTTAAGACCAAGTGTATCGCCGTGGGGAGCTCCAACATTGCTAGTAAAGAAGAAAGATGGAAGTATGAGACTTTGTGTTAATTATAGACAATTGAATAAAGTGACAATTAAGAACAAGTATCTGCTTCCGAGAATAAATGACTTGATGGATCAATTGGTGGGTGCTTGAGTGTTTATTAAGATTGATTTGAGGTCGAGTTATCATCAGATTAAAGTGAAGGATGAAGATATCCAGAAGACGACTTTCAGAATGCGTTATGGACATTATGAGTATTCGGTGATGCCTTTAACTGTTACTAATGCGTCAGGAGTATTCATGAAGTACATGAACCGTATCTTTCATACTTATTTGGATCGGTTTATGGTGGCTTTCATTGATGGCATTTTGATTTACTCTAAGTCAGAGGAAGGGCATGCAGAACACTTAAGAATAGTATTGCAAGTTTTGAAAGAGAAGAAGTTGAATGCAAATTTGTCTAAGTGTGAATTTTGGTTAAAGGAGGTTAGTTTTCTTGGTCATGTTATCTCAGGTAGTGGAATTGTTGTAGATCCATCTAAAGTAGATGATGTGTTGCAATGGGAAACTCCAAAGTCGGCTACCGAGATTAGAATCTTTTTGGGATTAGATGGTTATTATATAAGGTTTATCGAAGGTTTTTCTAAGTTAACACTTTTGTTAACTAAGTTGACTTGTAAAGGTGGAGCTTTTGTGTGGGATTTTCAGTGTGAAGAAAGTTTTACAGAATTGAAGAAAAGATTGACATCGGCTCCGATTTTGAAATTACCTAATCCATGAGAACATTTTGTGATATATTTTGATGCTTCCAATATGAGTCTAAGAGGTGTGATTGTGCAGAATGAAAAGGTAGTTGCTTATGCATCAAGGAAGTTGAGGACTCATGAAAAGAACTATCCTAAGCATGATTTAGAGCTTGCTGCAGTTGTTTTGTGATGAAGATTTGGAGGCATTATCTTTATGGTTCTAGATTTGAAGTATTTAGAGACCATAAGATTTTAAAGTATCTATTTGATCAAAAGGAATTGAATATGAGACAATGAAGATGGTTGGATTTGTTAAAGGATTACGACTTTAGTTTGAATCATCATCCAGGAAAAGTGAATGTGGTGGCCAATGCGTTAAGTTGAAAGACTTTACATATGTCGGTAATGATGGTTAAAGAGTTGGAATTAATTGAACGGTTAAGAGATATGAGCTTAGTTTGAGAAGTGACACCGCATAGTGTTATGTTGGGAATGTTGAAAATTAACAATGAATTTCTGGACAGTATAAAAGAAGCTCAGAGTTAGATGTGAAATTGGTAGACTCGATGGTTAGGAGCGATCATTCTGAAATAAATATTTTAAGTTAGATATGCAAGGTGTGTTGAGATTTTGTAATCGAATTTGTATTCCTGATGATGCAGAGATGAAGAAAGTGATTCTCGAGGAAAGTTATAGAAGCAAGTTGAGCATTCATCCGGGAGCTACAAAAATGTATCAAGATTTGAAGAATTTGTTTTAGTGGCCTGGGATGAAGTGTGATGCGGTGCAGTTTGTGTATGCATGTTTAACTTGTCAGAAGCCGAAAGTTGAACATTAGAAGCCTGCAAGGTTGATGCAACCGTTAGAATTTCCAGAATGGAAATGCGATAGCATTTTGATGGAATTTGTGATGGGGTTACCTAATACTTCAAGAGGGCATGATACAATTTGGGTCATTGTTTATAGGCTTACGAGGTCGGCTCATTTTATTCCTATTAACATCAGTTTTCCAGTATCAAAGTTGGTGGAGATTTATACTAGTGTAATTGTAAAGCTGCATGGTGTTCCTTTGTGTATTGTGTCGGATAGAGATCCAAGGTTTACTTCTGATTTTTGGAAGAGTTTGCAAGAGGGGTTGGGTTCTAAGTTGAGGTTGAGTTCGGCGTATCATCCTCAGATGGATGGTCAAACTGAAAGGACTATTCAATCGTTAGAAGATTTGTTGAGAGCATGTGTTCTTTAGCAGGGAGGTTCTTGGGATACTTATCTTCCGTTAATAGAGTTCACTTATAATAACAGTTACTATTCTAGTATTAGAATGACACCTTTTGAAGCGTTGTATGGTCGAAGATGTATAAATCCTTCATGTTGGCATGAGTATGGAGAAAGTGTAGTATTGTTTGAGAGACTACTGAGAAGGTGAAGTTGATTCGAGAAAAGATGAAAACTTCCCAGATTAGATAGAAGAGTTATCATGACAAGCGAATGAAAGATTTAGAATTTCAAGCAGGTGACCATGTGTTTTTGAGAGTCACGCCTATGACTGGTGTTGGGCGAGCATTGAAGTCTAAGAAGCTCACTCCCCGTTTTATTGGTTCGTATTAGATTTTGGACAGAGTTGGGAATGTTTCTTATAGAGTGGGTTTACCGCCTAATCTTTCGAATTTGCATGATGTGTTCCACGTGTCACAGCTCCGGAGTATATTTCAGATCCATCTCATGTGATTCATATGGATAATGTGCAAGTAAGGGATAATCTCACTGTTGAGACGATGCCTGTACGAATCGAAAATCATGAAATGAATACTCTAAGAGGCAAGGAGATTGCTTTGGTGAAATTAGTTTGGTTAGGAGTTGCTTGAGAAAGCATGACGTGGGAGTCGGAGAGCAAGATGCAGGAATCCTATCCCGAGTTGTTTGAACAAGGTAAAATTTCGAGGACAAAAATATTCTAAGTGGGGGAGAGTTGTAACGCCCGTTTATTTAATTAATTATTAAATTAGGTATTTTCAATTAATTTCGAATTATTTGTTGAAAATCGTTGACATGTTGTGTTATCTTGTGAGTTGTTGAGTTGCGATGTTATCATTAGTCGGTTAAACTAGTGGATTAAATTAGTTGAGTAATATTAGTAATAATGTTAGAAATAGTAGAGTAATAGGTTAATTGTGTTGGGCCTATTTTTATGGTTATGAGTAGTAATACGGGGGTATGTTGTTAAGCCCAATAGAATAATAATATTATTAGATTAAGTTAAATAGAAATCAGGTTAATTAAAAGGTGAAGAAAAGTCTTAGAGCAGTACATGAGAAGTTATAGAGAAGAGGAATAGGAAAAGAGGCAAAGCTAGGTCAATCGTAGAGTTACAGAGCAACCTTCAATCCAAGATAAGGGTAAGGTTTTGACTATATAATGGGAATTATGATGCATGTTATGTAGGGATTAGTTTGGTGTAATTGTTGTACGGATAATTGTGTTTATGTATTCCTGAATTGATGTTGAATTGGTATGCAACACTGTTGATAAATACTGTCTGTGTTAGATTTTATCTATAATTGTTGTTAAGTTGCTATGTCGATGTAATATTGTGTTGTATCATGTTTTTATGAAAATATTGTTAATCAAAGGAAGATTTGGAGAATTCTGTGTTTGAATCAGTAAGTCTGTGAAGAAGCTGTGTGAGAAACACTCTGTGCCGGGGGGCACAAGTGTTGTGTCGGACGGCACAAAGTGAAGGAGTATACCGAGGGGCACACGAGCATGCCGACCGACATGGTATGGAGATGATTGTACCGAGGGGAACCATAGGTGTGACGAGGGGCACGTCCCTAAAACTCTATTTTTCAGTTGTTTTGTCTCTTCCTGGGCCTGTTACTTTATTAGTTCTAATTATTAGCAAATAATAAATGTGTATTAGAAGCAAGTTTAATTAAGTAATAGAGTTAACGATAATAAGTAACAAAATTAGTAAATAATAGCAGAGATTAAGTAAATAAATTGTAGGATTAGCGAATATAGCAGAGTAATGAGATTGACAAGGGATTGACTGGATTATGAGATTAGTAGAGTTGGTAACAGCAGACAACATAATGAAGATCATTGTAGAAGTAGTTCACGAGAAGCAATAGTGGAAGATATTTAGAAAGGGTGATAATTTAGTTATAGAGTCATTATTTAGAAGGAAATTTGGTAACTAAATATGCGGTAACAATAAAGGCCATTAGTATTAGGAAATATAGTAGTTCCATTTAATTTGCAGAAATTGATTAGTAAAGTCCATTAGTAGAATATTTAGTAGATTGGGATTAAAAGGACCTGGTCAATAATATTATTGGTATGTATATAGGTTGTTGTGATATTGTTGCTTTTAATCGTTGAAGTTGTAGGTGGTGATGAATCATGTTGTATTGCCTATGTAATTAGCAATTATTAAGTTGTAGGCTTATGCCAAAGATGTTATATGTTGTTGTTGTTGTTGCTTTTAATCATGTTGTCGCATACATAGCATATCAAGTTGGGAGCTCATGCTCGGTAAGTTGGCCTGGATTGGAAAATATAAAGTTGAAGGCTTATGCCTTGTTGATGCTTCAATTAATTGGTAGATTATTAAGTTGAGAGTTTTGCTCCGTTGGTACCACATGCACGTGCATAAAAACAAGTCGCATTTCATGTTGCATCCTGAGTTGTTGTATAGGTGAATTGATTATATTAAATGTTATTAAAAATATGCAAAGTGGTGATTTTGCATGAACTGATTCTAACATATTATTTATCGTGCATTCTATAATATTGTTCGAAATCTCACCCCTTCTGTTTGAATGTTACACGTATGTTGGTAATGTGCAGGTAACCCAGAGTGAAGGTTGTTTACCTTCAGTAGTTCTAGTCGGTGTCTTCGCTCTGATACGTAACACTCAGGAGGATGGACGTTTGTTGCTTCATTATTGATTTTATTCCCGTTGCTGAATTCTTAGGTTGTTTTCACTAAGTACTGGTTGTTTTGAAGTTGTTTTCAGTTGAATAAACATGTTATGTCATTTGATTTGAAAATTGTGATTTTGCTGCTCAAGTAATAAAGTTGTTTAGTTTTAAAGACTAAAATTGTTGTTATTAGTTCATCCAATGATTTAAGTGTTATGTATTTGTTTTATTTGCGATTAAATATCGTTGTTATAAGTTGAAAGTGTAACATCCTATTTATATGTCGAAATTTTATAACTCTGATTTTATTAATATTCGTCAGGTAGAAACGTGGTGTTACAGTTGTTCTATATCCATCAGTGTGTGGATGCGAATGTGCTTAAGAAAATTGTTGATTCAACAACGGCGAAGGATGTGCGAAGTATACTAACACTATGCTATGACAAGGATGCGTCTATGAAGAAGCTGGAACTTTAGTCTCTAAATAAGAAATATGAGAATCTCAACATAAAGAACAATGAGAAGATACTTGATTACATCTCTAGAGTGATTTTGATCGCAAATAAGATGAAATCTTGTGGAGAAACTATTTTTGAACAAGTAATAATTGAGAAGGTATTAAGATCTCTTACTGGTCAATTTGATTACATTATTATAGAAATTGAACATTCTAAGAATCTGAGCACCATGAGAATTGAAGAGTTGCAAAGTAGTTTATAGGCACAAGATTTGCGTCTGAATGAGAGAAACTCCGAAAGAGAGTCTGAGAAGGCTTTGGAAGCTTCTTTCGTCAAGAAATACCAAAAGCAATCTTAGTCAGAGGCTAAGAAAAGACATGGTGGTTCTCAGAAGTCAGAAGGCTTCAACTCTTATGAGAAGAAACATCATAAGGGAAAGGAGAATCTTGACAAGAGAAAGGTTTAATAATATTGTTATAATAGGTTTAGTCACTTTGATAAGGACAATTGGTCAAATAAGGAAAGGAAGTTAGAAGAAGCAAACATAGCCAGAGGAGATTATGATAATGAACATGTGATATTGAAGGCTTATGAATCTGATGGTAGGTATTTGGTAGCCTGGTGGTATATGGACACTGGCTTCTCAAATCACTTAACTGGAAACAAACAATGGCTGATTGATTTTGACACCAAAAAGAGGACAAAGATCAGATGTGCTCATGATAAATATCTTAATGTAGAAGGTATGGGAAATGTCAAAGTAGGAGTAAAGATATGGAAGAAATATTATGATCAAAGATCATTGGTATGTTCCAAGTATGAAGATCAATCTGATTGGTGTAGGTTAACTCATTGAGAAAGGTTTCTTCATTATCAAGAAGAACAACCTCTTTAAGTTGCATGATTGTAATCAGAGGTTGATTATGCAATATGAGCAGAGAAGCAATAGAACATTCAAGGTGAATATGGGGACATCTGGAACTGAATACCTTAGTGTAGAAGGTGCTGAAGGTGATAGTGAGTTATGGCACAAGAGATCGGGGCATCTAAACTTCAGAAGCTTAGGGTGTATGAGTTCGAAGAAGCTAGTACATGGAATTCCTAAGATTGTGAAGCCTGAGAAGTCATGTGATATATGCATGAAAGGCAAGAATTCCAGATTTCCATTTGCATCAGAAGTGGCCCCAAGAGAAAAACATGCTTTGGGAGTAGTATATTCTGATGTATGTGGATCATTTCCAGTACCTTCACTTAGAGGAAATAAGTATTTTGTGTTGTTTGTGGACGAGTTTGCAAGAATGACATGCATAGCACTCATAAAGTTTAAGCATGAGGTGTTTACTGAGTTCCAGAAGTTCAAGGTGAAAGCTGAGAAAATGAGTGGTCAGAAGTTAAAAGTTCTCAGTACTAATGGTGGAGGTGAGTACAACTCTACAAAGTTCAAGAAGTTATGTGAGGAGAACGAGGTTACTTATCCATGCACTCCTCAGCATAATGGTCTTGTTAAAAGAATAAATAAAACTTTGCTTGATATGACAAGGAACATGCTGAAAGAGAAGAAGTTGTCTCACACCTTGTGGGGAGAAGTTGTTGCCACTTCAGCATATGTGCTCAACTTGTGTCCAACGAAGAAGCTAAAGGAAATTGTTCCTTTTGAGAAATGGGCTGGAGATAAGAAAAGTGTGAGTCATTTCAGGGTATTTGGTTTAGTTTGTTACAAACATGTTCCAAATGCTAAGATAAATAAGTTAGATGATATAAGCAAAGTAATGTTGTTGATTGGATACCACAATACAAGTGCGTACAAGATTTATTATCCAGTCACTAATAAATTAAAGTCAGTAGAGACATCACTGTGAAGGAGTCAAAAGCATGATATTAGAGCAAGTCTCAATCCAACTCTGGTGTAGTGTCAACTATTGAGTTAACTTCTAAAGATACTTCAGAATATAAAGGTTCCGAAGATCAGTCACAGTCAAAAGATGATTTTAAAGGTTCCGAAGGCGAGTCAAAGTTTGAAGGTGACTCTGAAGGTGAATCTGATTCTGATATAGATTCTGATGATAATCCAGAATCTCGTGGTAATCATGCCTCTAAAGGTGAACCTTTTGAAGGTGGTTTAACTTCTTAAGGAAGTTCAGAAGGTGATACTGGTTGAGAATTTAAAGAATATTTTGAACAAGTCTAGAGGCCACAACGAATTAGAAAAATACCAAGGAGATTTGGAGAGTTTAACATGTTGCAAGGTATTGAGATAGACTCTGAAGGATAAGTTGTTCAGTGTGCCATGTTAGTAGACTATGAACCAGGTAGTACAGTAGAAGCTCACAAGAAGGAAGTATGGTTGAAGTCCATAGAAGAAGAACTTAAGGCTATAGAAAGAAGCAAGACTTGGGAGTTGATTGAGCTTCCAAATGAGAAGAAAGCCATCAACGTCAGATAGGTTTTCAAGGTAAAGTTAGAGCCAGATGTATCAATTAGAAAACATAAAGCAAGGTTAGTAGAAATATGATTTCTACATAAACTTGGATTAGATTAATTTGAAATGTTTGTGCATGTAGCTAGACATGAAACAATCAGATTGGTGATTACTATAGCTGCAAATAGGAATTGGTCTCTTATGCATCTGGATATAGAATCTGCATTTTTGAAAGGTCCTTTACGAGAAGAGGTATACGTGTAACAACCTCCTGAATTTTTGAAAAAAAATTAGGAAGGGATGATATACAGGTTACATAAAGCGTTGTATGGACTGAAACATGCTCCTAGAGCTTGAAATGTAAAGATTATTTCATTTTTCAAGCTCCAAGGGTTCAGAAAGTGTGAGATGAAGTATGGAATTTATGTTCATATTTATGAAAGAAATATGATTTTGGTATGTCTCTATGTTAATAACATATTGCTAACAGGAAGTTATTCAGACGAGATAGTCAAGTTTAATAAGGTGCTGATGAATGAGTTTGAGATGACTGATCTGGGAAACATGGTATATTTTCTAGGGGTGGGGATTATGTACTCTGATAAGAATATAATTTTGCATCAATTGAGTTATGAACTTGAGCTTCTATAGAGATATGAGCTAACCAATAGCAAGACTGCAATCACACCTGCTTAGACAAATCATAAGCTAGATTCTGATGTTGAGGGTGATGATATAGATGCTAGAAGTTTTAAGAATTTGATTAGCTCATTGAGATATGTGTGTAACACCAGATCTGCCATTTGCTATGCTCTTGGAATAGTGAGTAGGTTTATGAATAAACCAAAGTCATCACATTACCAAGTTTTTGTCTGGATACTGAGGTACATTAAAGGGACCCTGAGATATGGAGTGTTGTTCCCTTCTGGTGTTAAATATGACTCAGAGATGATATGCTATTCATACTCTGATTGGTGTGGAGACAGAGTTGACAAAAGAAGTACTTTGGATATTTTTTCAAGTATTTAGGAATTCTAATTTCTTGGTGCTCCAAGAAGTAACCAGTGGTTTCTTTATTAACTTGTAAAGCTTAATACATTGCAGGTACTTTGTCTGTGTGTCAAGCTATTTAGCAAATAAATTTGTCGCAGGATATGAGATCAAGGTGAGCAAGCCTATGAAGTTGATGATTGACAACAAATTTTCCATAAGCCTTGCCAAGAATCCAGTGCTTAATGGGAAAAGTAAGCACATTGACATGGAGTTCTATTTTCTGAGTAATCAGGTCCATAATAGAGTGTTAGAAGTTATACACTGTAGCACCCAGAAGAAACTTGTAGTTGTTCTGACGAAAGTTATCAAGACTAAACACGTTGTCCATTAGAGGGATAGAATTGTTGTTGTAGAGTTTAGTTAGCTGAATATAAATTAAGGGATGGTGTTAGAAGTAAGTCATATTTAGAAGCTTCATTGGTCTGAAGCAGAAGCTTTTGAGGTGACTGTTACATAAGTGGGGTTTAGCTTCTGGGTAGTAGTAATAGTTTGTTATGCCTATGTGGTAGTTAGGTTTGTTTAACCTTTTAGATTTTCCTACGTTGCAAGATTCATTGGTGTATTTAAACACCTTGGTGTAAATAGTTTCAAAAAACGAAGAACATGAATTTATAAGTTTTTCACAATAGATTTTCATCCTCTTAAAAGTTTGTTACAATTGTTTTTCTCTCTCATCTCTTTCGCTCTTTTATTGCATCTTCATCTTCATCTTTAACCTTGCGCTCCAACACTCTCTTCTATTTCATCATCACTCTTTCAATTTTTATATGGTATCTAAAGCCTAATCTTGGTCCATAGTGTCATACCCCAAATTTTTTGTCTTGGTGTTAATAGTCAAATTTTGTTCTACTAGGATCATTGAGTCATTCCACACTAATTTTTTAATTGCATACTCTCATTTGTTTAAAATATATTTTGCATGCATACTAACATTTAGTTATATGAGCATTTTAGTTTAAATATAAAAGAATTAAGTTGGGTTTATAAGCAAAATTACTTTCACATTTTTTTTATTTGGCTCATCATCTAATTACCTAAGAGGCCCATTAGATTTTGTTAAGAAGCCCATGGTTAACCTTAATCTTAATATAATTAAAATTTTAAGTATTAAGTATTTCTTTTATTTATTTATTTATTTATTTATTATTGGTTTACCGGGTTCAACATCTCTACTAATTAAATATTTTTGCATTTTTAATTTATTATTCATTGTTAGAACATAGTTTGATTCTACAACCCTTGTGAGAGTTTTGATGATAACAAACACTCAAAGAAAAATTATGCTCCCTAAATAAATATTATGTTTTGCAGAGAAGTTCTGATAGAAGAAGCACAAAAATGAGTTAAATAGCTATTTCAACTCTGATTCTAGACATCTCTTAAAGAAGTTCTAACACTGAAAACAGGACTCCGGGTTTCTGATCCTTAAAATTCTGGAAAGAAGCAACGGTAACTTTCATCTTCTGAAACAAGCATATTCTGAAGCGTTACAATTTAATTATTGTTATTCAAAAGTAAAGGCTGAAAGGGAACAAGGATCTCTATTTTTGGAAAGCTCTATAATTATCATTGATCAACATTCCAAAAGCTCCTACATGTGTTGCCTATTTAAACAAAGCTAGAAGGATAAATCTTTTACTATTTTAACGCATAGCAAAGAAGTCATCTTCATCATCTTCAAACATACAAAATATCAATTGTGCAAAACATGACTTGTGTGGTACTGTTTTATTAGAAAACACCTTTTGTACACTCTCTTAAATATTGTTTACTGTATTTCCTTGAGAAAACCATATTGTGGTTTAAACTCAAGAAGACTTTGACGATTGTCATAGTACCTGTGTAATCAAGTTTGATTAGTGGATTAAGACCTCGTTGAGAGAGGGGAAATCACCTTGGCGGGTGGACTGGAGTAGTTTGAGTTCAAACCAACCAGGATAACCAACATGTTCTTTTATTTAAGTTTTAAAAACCCCAATTAGAACCCCTCTTCTTATGTTTTTCCATTCTTCAATTGGTATCAAAGCGCCTGGTTCTGAATACAAGCACTTAACTATGTCACAAAAAGATCCAAGTAAGAAAAACACTATGGTGGGACCAAGTCAAAACATCAGCAATGACTACCGTGATGAGAAAGACAGAATCAATGGCAAACCTCCTATTTTTAATGGTGAGAACTTCAATTACTAGAAAGACATAATCGAAAGTTTGTTTCTAGCTCATGACGCTGATCTCTGGGATATGGTGACTGATGGGTACATACATCATTTTGATGAAAGCAGTCATAAGATTGACAGAAAAAGAATGTTGGATCATCAAAAAAGAGATTTCAGAAATCATCACAAGGCTATAACTATTCTCTTAAGTGCCATGTCATACACAAAGTATGAGAAGATCACAGACATAGAATCAACAAAACACATGTTTGACTCATTGAGAATGACGCATGAAGGCAACACGCAAGTCAAAGAAACCAAAGCTATTGAGCTTATTCAGAAGTATGAAGCCTTCAAATTGGAAGAAGATGAAACCATTGAAACAATGTTCTCAAGGTTTCAAATTCTGGTGGCTGTGTTAAAATTCTGGATAAAGGGTACTCAACTGTTGACCATGTAAAGAAGATCATCAGAAGTATATCCAAGAAATGGAGACCCATGGTCACAACTCTTAAACTGGCCAAAGATCTGAACAAAATCTCTCTCGAAGAACTTGTCAGCTCCCTAAGAAGTCATGAGATAGATTTAGAAGAAGATGAGCCCCAGAAGCAAGGTAAGTCTTTAGCTCTTAAATATATAAAAAATGTGAATTGAAATTTTTGCATGCAAAAGAAGAAAACTCTGGTGGATCCTCATCAAAAGAAGACAAACCATCTCTTCTCTCCAGAAGAGTCAATCAGCTGTAGAAGCACATGTAAAGGAAGTTCAGAAATTCAAGAAGAACAAGAAATCATTCAGAACCATCTTCTGGATACAGAAAGTCAAGTAACAAAGACATTATCTTCTATGAATGCAATGAACAAGGGCATTACAAAAGTGATTGTCCAAATCTTCAAAAATAAAAACCTAAAAAGAAGTTTGTTAAGGAAAAGAAGAAAAGCCTCATGGCAACATGGGATAACTCAAACTCTTCTGAAGCTGAAACAGAATCAGAAGATGAAAGAGCCAACATAGCCCCAATGACCAACATATCAGAAGACACTAGATCATTTGGATCAGAACCAGACTCAAAGGCAGAAGAGGTATTATCTAAATTCTCTAGATCTCAATTAGAAGAGAGTCTATCATAAATTCTTGAAAGATGTCAGAAACTTTGATTCATAAACAAGAACCTGAAAAAGGATCTAGTTTCTGACTTTGGAGAAACTAAGAAACTGAGATCAGAAAACTCTGAGCTGAAAGAAACAATTTCTGAACTAAAAAATAATTTACAAAATGCTCAGAAGGAAACTATCTCAGAAGTTCCTAGTAACTCTGATAAGATCATAAAGGAATATGATCATAGCTTTCAAAAATTTCTTGCTAAAAACATAGATAGAAGCAAGACGGTTGCAATGATCTATGGAGCTAGAAGAAATGGCAGAAAAGGAATAGGATACAAGGGAAAAGTATCTCAACCTAAGAAAGTTAAGGATATGGTCATTAAACACACATCTCTGTATTCCCACTTCACCTATGGGCACACAGATGACATAAATTATACTGGTAATGCTTTTTCTGCTAAACCAAAATTCAAATAGAATTTTGGTAACTCTAAAAAACAAGGACCCAAAAAGATATGGGTACCTAAGAATAAAATTGTCTATGTTGCCGATATCTTTAACAGCACGACTAAAACACCAATTTTGGTACCTGGACTCTGGATGCTCTCGACACATGACGGGAAGAAAACATATGTTCTAAAGCCTGAAGCTTAAATCTGGAGGCTACGTAGGTTTCGGAGGAAATCAGAAAGGGAAGATTATTGGCTTTGGAATTATTGGTAACGATACGTTCCCTCTATAACTAATGTTCTGTTAGTAGATGGATTAATGCATAACTTGTTATCCATAAGTTAATTAAGTGATAACGGTTAAGATATAATCTTCAATCAAAAGTCCTGCAAAGCAGTTAGTGAGAAAGATGGATTTGTCCTCTTTAATAGAAAGAGAAAGAACAACATTTACAAAATAAAACATTCTGAAATAAAAAGTCAGAATGTAAAATGCCTATTGTCTGTTAACAATGAGCAATGGGTCTGGCACAAAAGATTGGGGCATATTAGTTTGAGAAGAATATCTCATATTAACAAACTCAATCTGGTTAGAGGACTTCCTAACTCGAAGTTTAGCTCATATGCTCTATGTGAAGCATATCAAAAAGGAAAGTTTGCAAAACCTTCTTTCAAAATAAAAAATGTTGTTTCTACCTCTAGACAATTAGAACTTCTGCATATAGATCTATTTGGACCAGTGAAAACGGCATCCATTAGTGGCAAGAAGTATGGATTAGTGATCGTAGATGACTATAGCAGATGGACATGGGTAAAGTTCTTAAGAGACAAGGACGAGTCACATTCTGTGTTCTTTGCATTCTGTAACCAAGTCCAAAATGAAAAAGATCTTAGAATTGTTAAAGTCAGAAGTGATCATGGTGGAGAATTTGAAAACAAAAAATTTGAAATATTTTTTAATGAGAATGGAATCTCTCATGATTTCTCTTATTCTAGAACTCCTCAATAAAATGGAGTTGTAGAACAAAAGAACAAAACTTTACAAGAAATGGCAAGAACCATGATCAATGAGACTAACATTGCTAAGAACTTCTGGGTAGAAGAAATCAACACAACGTGTTATATTTAGAATAGAATCTCCATAAGACCTATTATGGATAAAACTCCATATGATCTGTGGAAGAACAGAAAGCCTAACATTTCTTATTTTCATCCATTTGGATGTACTTGTTTTATTCTGAACACTAAAGAACATCTGAACAAGTTTGACTCTAAACCACAAATGTGTCTCATGTTAGGGTACTCTGAATGCTCACGAGGCTATAGAGTATATAACATAGAAACACGGATTGTATAAGAGTACATCAGTGTCAGATTTGATGATAAGCTTGGCTCTCAAAAGTCAAAGCAAGATAAAGTTTTTGCAGATATAGAAGTCCAATTTACAGGTACTGAAGACATTGCATCATAAGTTTCTCACAAAGAATCACAGTTATCTCCAGAAGAAGATGTCACAAACATTACAACAACATCTGAAGAGCCTCTCCAGAAAAGACAATCCAGAAGTAGCTTAGCTCATCCAGAAAACAAAATTTTGGGAAAGAAAGAAGACGTAATCAGAACAAGATCTACATTCAGAAACTCTGAAGAATATCTCATGGGATTAGTGTCTCTGATTGAGCCAACTTCCATTGACGAAGCCCTTCTGGACAATGATTGGATACTTACAATGCAGGAAGAATTAAACCAATTCACCAGAAACGATGTGTGGGATCTGGTTCCTAAACCTAAAGGGTTCTACATCATTGGAACCAAATGGGTATTCAGAAACAAACTGAATGAACAAGGAGAAGTCGTCAGAAACAAAGCACGGCTGGTGGCACAAGGTTATAGTTAGCAAGAGGGGATAAACTATACAGAAACCTTTGCTCTAGTCGCCAGGTTAGAATCTTAATTTCTTTTGATGTAAATAATGGCATCACTCTTTATTAGATGGATGTTAAAAGTGCATTTTTAAATGGTTACTTGATGAAGATGACTATGTGCATCAACCCCCCGGTTCTAAAAATTCTAAACATCTAGAATATATCTATAAACTAAAGAAATCACTATATGGTCTGAAACAAGCTCCCAGAGCTTGGTATGAAAGACTAAGTAGATTTCTATTAGAAAAAGATTTTACCATAGGGAAGGTGGACACTACTTTATTCTTTAAAATATTTAAAAATGACATTCTAATGTGTCAGATTTACGTAGATGATATTATTTTTGGATCTACTAAAATCTCTATGGGAAGAGAATTTTCTAAGTCTATGCAGACAGAGTTTGAAACGAGCTTGATGGAAGAACTCAAGTTCTTTCTGGGCATCCAAATCAATCAAACTCCAGAAGGAACATACATACTTCAAAGCAAGTATGTTAAAGAACTTCTAAAGAAATTTAACCTATCAGAATGTAAGCCAACCAAAACTCCCATGCATCTAACATGCATTCTGGAAAAGGAAGAGGTAAGTAAAAAGGTAGAACAGAAGATCTACAAAGGTATGATTGGTTCTCTCTTATATCTAACAACTTCAAGACTTGATATTCTGTATAGTGTATGTCTGTGTGCTAGATTCCAATCAGATCCTAGAGAATATCACTTAACAGTTGTTAAGAGAATTTTCAAGTATCTGAAAGGTACTACTAATATTGGCATTTGTTATAGAAAAAACAAAGAATACAAATTAGTAGAGTACTGTGATGCTGACTTTGCTGGAGACATAATAGAAAGAAAAAGTACTTCTGGAAGCTGCCAATTTCTGGGAGAAAATCTTATCTCGTGGTTCAGCAAGAGGCAATCCACAATTGCATGGTCAACTGCTGAAGTTGAATATATAGCAGCAGCTGGATGCAGCACACAGATACTTTGGATAAAAAGTCAACTTGAAGACTTCAACATATTTGAGAGTAACATTCTTATACTCTGTGAGAACACTTATGCTATTTGTTTATCAAAAAAATCCTATTTTACATTCTAGGGTTAAGCATATAGAAATAAAATATCATTTTATTAGAGACTATATTTAGAAAGGAATTCTTTCATTAAAATTAATTGACACAAACCATCAATAGGATGATGTTTTTACTAAACCCCTTTCTGAAGATAGGTTTAACTTCATTCTGAAACATCTCAACATGAAATTATGTCCAGAATGATAGTTTTATTTATGTATGTTAATCCTCAGAACTTTGTATTTTTTTATGAACATCTGATCAATAATTCTTCAGAAGTTAGAAGGAAAGTTGTATCAGGATCTATCTAAGAAGATCTGAACAGTTTCCAAATGGTTCATTTCAAAGATAGAAGCGTGCAAGTTTACAACATCAACAACTGTCATATCCTCACAAGAGTTTCTTCTAAGGTTGAACACGTGTTCAAATTCTGAAGAGACTAAAGCGTTGATTGGATGCATTGAGACTCGTTTCACATCGGTAACTGTTTCATATCTCTATGCCATCCCCCTATTTTCAAGAATCATTTATTTTTTGTAATCATTTCTTTTAACCCTTTTCTTGTTTCTTAAGTTTCCTATTTTTCCTATAAATTTGTTGCTCACTTTCAGTTTTTCACTCTCACTTCTTCTCTCTATCTTGTGCTCTATTTTTTTCAAAAACCCTCAAAAGTATGTGTGAACAATGGCTTCTTCCTAAACTGCTCAAAGCTCTCAAAGTGTTCCTGGCTCTTCCTCTTCAATAGTAGAAAGGTATGAAGAACCCTTAAGTAAACTCCCGACTCCCATTGACTCTTTGGAAGTTCTTTGTGGACTGATTGTGGACTTCGTCAATATGAAGGAAAAAATTACAATTTAACACTTGACGTTGAATTTAAAGGATGGAAAAAGTATTTTGATCGTCTACTGGGTCCAGTTTTTCCAAGATTGGTTAAAGAATACTGGATTCACGCTACTGCTTCAAATCATCAGGTCACTTCTTTTGTGATGGGAAAGAAAATAGCAATATCTGAAGATCTTATTGGGTGATTGATAGGTCATGACGACCGAGGTATTTGTTGCAGTGAAATTGCAGACAAAAGCTCCGACCTAACAAAGATTTTTAAAGAGATTTTTTCTTCTGGCCAACCTTCAAACAAAATCAAAGATCTAAAAGACTACCTCATAATTTGGTAAAAAATTATTTTGGGCTACACCAACCACAGAAAATCCACAAGTTCTCCAGACTATGTCAACATTGATCAACAATATCTTCTGTACTTTATAGCAACCAAGGAAAAGGTCAATCTTCCTCATCTTCTGTTTAATCATTTGAAGACCAGCGCCAAAGAGACAAGAGAAGAAGAAAGAACAAAGAGAGAATGGATACCTCTGGGCAGGCTCATATCAGATATTCTGACAAAAAACAAATTGGTAGAACATCTGACTGAGGCTCAACAGTTAGCACTCTGGAAGCATGTGCTGGTAAACCTATGAACGCTAAGAATCTGAAGAATATGAAGATCATTGAAACCATCAAGAAGGATCCAACAATAACAACCAAGGAAGTCATCACAACTAAAAGAGTGCCTCTGATGGATTTTCCTCACTTCTCTCAAATAGATGTTTCTCCAGAAATTTATTATCAAATATCTGGATGCTAGCAAAAGAGATAGGACAGATCCAGAAGTGAACATTCGTGATCTAAGACGACAACCTCTGGAGATTGCCCCCAGAAAAAAGGAAAAGGAAAGCTGCTGGAGAAGGATCTTCTCAGAAGATTCCCAAGGCTGCTAAGAAGAAAGGTAATCCATCTTTTATTTCTGTTATGGAATCAACTCTTTTATCAGCATCTAAAACCACTTCCTCTCCAAAACCCACAGAAGACCCTTCACCATAAACTTTTGATGACTTTGATATTGAATTTGACCCCTCACTCACTCTAGATAACATTGTGGACGAACCACCTTCTACCTAACTTGACCAAAATCAGCCTGAACTTGCTCAAGTTCTTTATGATATTGATCAATTTGATCTGCTGTTTCAAGGTCCCCACTCATAAAATCCAAACTTTCAAGCTTTCCACTTAGAAAATCCAACTTTTGACTCTGATACCACAACATCCATTCATGGAATCACCTGCCCTCTCATGGTCTCACAACCAATCACAATCAACGATATCCCAGATATTCTATCTCCCTATCATTCCACTCCATCAAACTCACCACATTCACCCATTATTATCTCTGATTCTCCCTCTCTAAAAAACCATCCAGAAGATCCCCTTCGCACAATTATAAACTTAGAAGCTTTGGAAAATTTTGTCTCATGCTCTCAAAAAATTGTCGTACCAAAATCAAAACCAAAAATCACCAAAGCAGTTGTTGGTAAAAAATTGTTGATTTTTGAAACAGAAATACTTGAATGGGTTAACTCTCTGAAGCTAGCTTGCATAGAGAATCTTAATCCTGCTGCTTCTGACTCACATTGGAACTAATTCAGAAAATGGTTCAATTCTGAGTCCCAGAAACTTAAGGAGTTAAGTTATGAAATTGCTCATCAGAAATTTTGTGATCATCTGAATGTCTTCAAGGATCAAGTTTTGCGTCACTGGGAAAAGAAACTTCTTCTTCTGCTGGGCAATTCCCCTTGGGAAGATCACCAACCTTCAGAATATGATGAACCATCCTCTGATCCTCTGCCTCTGGTCAGGGTTCTAGACAAAGGCAAGGAAGTTTAAGAAGCTACTAAGTCAGATTCAATAGCAGCTTGCTCTGAAAAGGTGGTACCTTCTGTTGATATACCCTCTTCATCTCTTGTTTTGTAAACTCTGGAGGAGTTGAAGAAAGAAAATGCAGTGTTCAAGGAAAGACTAGACAAATAGGACGATACAAGAAGGATGATACATCTATTGTTATGCCTATGTGGTAGTTAGCTTTGTTTAGCCTTTTAGATTTGCCTACATCGCAAGATTATTGGTGTATTTAAATACCTTGGTGTAACTAGTTTTAAAAATAGAAGAACATGAATTTACAAGTTTTCACAATAGAGTTTCTCTCTCTTAAAAGTTTGTTACAATTTTTTGTCTCTCTCTTCTCTTTCGCTCTCTTCTTGCATCTTCATATTCATCTTCAACCTTGCGCTCCAACACTCTCTTCTATTTCTTCATCAATCTTTCAATTTTTATATGGTATCTAGAGCCTAATCTTGGTCCTTAATGTCATACCCCAAATTTTTTTGTCTTAGTGTTAATAGTCAAAATTTGTTCTACTAGGATCATTGGGTCATTCCACACTGATTCTTAATTACTTACTCTCTTTTGTTTAAAATATATTTTGCATGCATACTAACATTTAGTTATATGAGCATTTTTGTTTAAATATAGAAGAATTAAGTTGGGTTTATAAGCAAAATTAATTTCACATTTTTTTATTGGGCTCATCATCTAATTACCTAAGAGGCCCATTAGATTTTTTTAAGAAGCCCATGGTTAACCTTAATCTTAATATAATTAAACTTTTAAGTATTGATTATTTCTTTTATTTATTTATTTATTTATTTATTTATTATTGGTTTACCGGATTCAACATCTCTACTAATTAAATATTTTTTCATTTTTCATTTTATTATTCATTGTTAGAACATAGTTTGATTCTACAACCCTTATAAGTGTTTTGATGATAACAATCACTCAAAGAACAATTATGCTCCCTAAATAAATATTCTATTTTGTAGAGAAGTTCTGATAGAAGAAGCACAAAAGATAAGTTAAATAGCTATTTCAACTCTGATTCTATACATCTCTTAAAGAAGTTCTAACGCTGCAAACAGGACTCCGGGTTTCTGATCCATAATGTTCTAGAAAGAAGCAACAGTAACTTTCATCTTCTGAAGCAAGCATGTTCTGAAGCGTTACAATTCAATTATTGTTATTCAAAAGTAACAGCTGAAAGGGAACAAGGATCTCTATTTTTGGAAAGCTCTTTATTATCATTGATCAACATTCGAAAAGCTCCTACATGTGTTTCCTATTTAAACAAATCTTGAAGGAGAAATTGTTTACGATATTAACGCATAGCAAAGAAGTTATCTTCATCATCTTCAAACGTACAAAATATCAATTGTGTGAAACATTACTTGTGTGGTACTTTTTTTTAGAAAACACCTTTTGTACACTCTCTTAAATATTGTTTAGTGTATTTCCTTGAGAAAACCGGATTGTGGTTTAAACTCAAGAAGGCTTTGATGGTTGTCATAGTAGCGGTGTAATTAAGTTTGATTAGTGGATTGAGACCTCGTTGAGAGAGGCAAAATCACCTTGGCAGGTGGACTGGAGTAGTTTGAGTTCAAACGAATCAGGATAACCAACGTGTTCTTTTATTTAAGTTTTAAAAACCCCAATTCAAATCCCCCTTCTTGTGTTTTACCATTCTTCATTTTTCTTATTTGTTTTTGTTTTATTGTTACACGAAAATATTGTGTATTTGAATATTGATTTCAGGTTGACCCGAAGGTCAACATTGTCATAAAAATATATATTTTATTTTTAATTTTTTTATTTTAATTTTTTGATTAAATATTTGTTGACTAAGTCAACTTTAGGGTTTCAACCCTTGGTCCTGCGCCTAGAGCATGTTCTTACTCACCAAGTTATGACAAAAAGCCCAAAATCCAGAATATTTTGCATCAAATATTTTCAAATCAAATAATTAGGAAAATGTTATATTGATTGAATATGAATTTATATATTATAGATTCCAGATACATTCAGAATATGATTAGGTTTAGGGTTAGGTTCATGCAAATATGGTTAGGTTTTGGGAAGTTTGGGGGTTAGGGTTCTTCATGTTATAACTAGTGTTAGGGTTATAAGGGGTTTAGGGTTATGGTTCTTGGATTTCTGGGAAGAAGATGAGGTTTTTGATGAACCTTCATCTAAGATGGCGGTCTTGACGACCGCTCACTGTGGCTAGGGTTGGGGTTCATGCAAAGTTGTTATAGTTCTAAGGTCTCCACTTAGGGTTCTCAGGTTTCGAATGAATTTCTAGGTTTGGGAAGAGTTCTCCGGTTGAATGTCAATCGGGAACTAGGTTCAAATGGTCGTTTGGTGGTGGTGCAAGGTGGAGCCACCGGCAGAAGCGATTTATGGCTGGTGGGGGGTGATTTCGGGTTTCCGTTTTTCGAGAGAGGGTAAAGAATTGTTTGAGTAGAGAGAGAAGAGAGAAAGGGTATCAATAGAGAGAGAGAGAGTGATAAAAGAAAGTTGAGAAATGGGGAACAAATTTTGTTTAAATACTCCATCCATCCAAGACCTGATCTGCACCACGTGGTCACTTGCTGACCATAGGATCTGGAGACCATTGACTGGTCTCCATATGCACTCTCCCACCCAGTACCTTAGTTAACTAAGAATCCTGACCCTCTGTTCATCTTGCTTTTATAATCAGCATCCCAAAATTAACTTCTAGTGACTCTCTGATCAATATTGAATGCTCATGGGCACGCCGACACAACATAAACCCATAGGATCCCCCTCATAGAGTCAAAACATACTCAAGCACTTATTCTGGCCCAAATCCACTACTAAATACACCCTTAGTTTTCTAACTTGAACTAATAACACACCACATTGGTAATTGGACCTAAACATTCATATGGGCTTAAGCCCTTTACTAATTAAACCCCCTATTTTGTTTCTCTCAAACAAAATGCACCGCCTACTTATTTATTTATATAATTTTTGTTGATTTATTTTCTTTATTTATTTTATAAATCACTTTATAATTCATTTTTTTATTAAATTAACAAAATTACCTTTTTTTAAAATAATTAATTATAGTTATGTTATATATATATGTGTGTGTGTATTTGTTTAACTAAAAGTTGTTAATTTATTTTCTAAATCATTTTCTAAATTATTAACCCTTTTTTTAAACACTAAATTACTTGTCTATTTTTATAAACATTCCTACTAACCTCAAACATTTTTTTAATACTTATTCAATTATGATTTCTTAAAAACCAAATCAAACATTAAAATAGCTAACCCATCAAACTATATTTTCTACTAATATAATAAAAATTCGTGATATTTTTTAAAAAAGGATTGTCAAATTTCTTTCAAAATAAAACTTCAAATTGCGTCTACGATCACTCTATTTTCAAATCCAAACAAAGGTCAAACAATCATTCGAAAGTAATTTTACACAATTCTATAAAAAAAACTAACCAAATGTATTTGAACTACGAAATGAACTCTAATTTCATTGCAAGAGGATATGTAGGCACGCGGTTCAAAAACCAATGTGAGTCTCCTAACTAAAAAATTAAATCTTTCCCCTTCATATATACATGGTAATAACATAATTTAAGTAGAAAATTCTCGTTAAGTCCTATAGCTAGAGAGGGTCCCCTTGAGTACAAGGCAGATAAAGGATGTCTAACATCTTCCCTTTATCTAATTAACTCGTGAACCTAGTAATATCTAAACAATTAGGATCATTTGTTCCTTTCTCATCTTTAGTATAAAAAGTAATGGTGGCGTCTCTCATATTTTTTGCCGGTTGCGACAGCTGGTGACTTTGTCAGGGACACAACCCTTAAGTTAGAGTTTACCCTACCTTTAGGTCTAGGAATTTTGGGGTTTTATTTACTTTATATTATTTCCTTATTTATTTTAAGTTTATTTACTATGTTATTTATTACTTCTTCTGTTATCATATTATTTTCATATATTGTTGGTTGGATCTTATTGCGAAAAAATATAAAACCTTAGATAAGGGGTTGTCAATTGGACAAGGGGATTTAACATCTCTATGAGTTTTTGCGATAACATCGCTTAGAGTGGGTTAACTTATGAGGAATATCTTTATAGGGCTAGCGTCTCTTGGAGATAGGACTTTGGATTTGGCCAATGACTCTATGAATAACCCTAAAAATAAAATCTCATGGTGAGACCTTGTATGACCTGCAAGAAGAAAGTCTTGGTTTATAAAGAGACACCACTCAAGGGAGGCCCTTGTGCCTTTTCCCTTTTGTGTTATCCATAATACCCTTAAGGAAATCACCCTTATGGGGAAGTGTGATACGGTGGGAGAACTGACTTGAGATTTTGCGTTTGTATTCGCACTTGTTCGGTTTAGCAAGAGTCGCCACCGACTTTTTATTTTATCCTAAAGGAAAGGTTAAAAAAGCACAGGAAAAACCTTTGAGATGTTTTCGTGGGTTCGGGGGGTAGATTATGAAAAGGGAAGGTGCTAGCACCCTTTTCATCCATGGTTATCCATGGGCTCTTAGTTACTTGTTTTAGATCACTTGCCTTTGATTTTCAATTGCTTGAAATGGTGGTGTGTGTGTGTTTTTGAAAATGTTTTGACAAAGATGCCTTGTTTAGGCAACCGTTGTAACAATTCTTTACTCGAATGTTTTACAAAGGTGTTTGTCTTTTTGAAAAGATGTTTCAATGTTTTTTAAAGTTGTTTTGAAAGTTGTGTGGAGATGTGTGTTTTGAAAAATGGCAAGTGTGTTTTGCAAGTTTGATCAAGTAACTAAGAGTTGTCTACCCTATTGTACTCAAAGGTCTTTCTCATGTTTTAACCCTTTTAACAGTATTTTTCCACCATTGTATTTGGTGGATAATCTTGTGTTAGGATGTTAACGGGACGGGCGCGGGTCATCGTATAGACCATGAATGCAATAGTGTCAAGTGTCTTTGGCATTTTTCTTAAGGGACTATGATCATTTTGCTTAGGCAAAAAGATAGCGTCATCGAGGGACTATGATCATTTTTGTTTTTTTGTTTTGTTTTGCCAAAGTACTTGACATGCAACATGGCCCATTTTGGAAGGCAACAAGCGGGATTACCCTAGGGGTGCAAGTGTGAATTGTGTATTGATTGTCATGCATTTGTCTTGTATTAGGTTATCTAGCGGTTGATTTTGAATCTTGGCATACAAACCCTAGTTACTATACAATATATAGAAAGCGATAAATTGCGGGAATTTAAAGTCTAAGCTATTACAAATAAGTATCCGGGGATGGGGGTACAAATGTTTACAAATGGGGATGAGTCTTATCAGGATAGTAGTGTCCAAATAATATTTACAACCAAATTGAATCGCATTCTCAATGTAAAAGTATAGCAAAGTATCAGAATCGAAAAGAAATAAAAGTATTATGCAATGTATGTGATTATTTACAAATGATGCAAATATTAACCTAATGTATTTATTAAGTATTTTATTTATTTATTTTTGTGTCTTTTGTTAATGTTATATGAACAAAAGTTTTAATAAAAAAGGAAGTAATTAACCATAAAAATTCTATTTTTTTGATGTGTTTTTTTACTAATGTTTTATACAAGGTTTAAACTAAGCAAAAAAGGTTTTAATAAAAAATGTTTAAACTTAATAATCCTAAGATTTATGTATTTTTAAGTGTAATAAAATAAAAAGAAGCATCTAAGAAAAATTTGTATAAAAAGTTAATGTAATAAGTTATGAAGAAAAAGGAAATAAAGTGATATAATACTAATAAAAAAAAGATATTAGTTTGTATAAAGAAAATAAATGGGCTGAGGCATTAGTATGAGGGGCAGGCCCAAAACAAAACTGAAGGAGAATCAGAGGGGGGTGTAACATGCCAGGATTGTTGGGCTTAGGCAGGTTAATGGGACAGAGGCCCATATGCGTGTTACAATGTTTGTTAAGGGTTCATTTAGTTTGGTTTCAGAACTAGGGTTACAGTTGCTTGATGAGCGGCGCCGTTTCCCTTCTTCGCCTCTATATCCTTCTTAACCAAGGCGAGCTTCTGACTAAATCCTCCTCGCCTCAGCTGCCAGCGCGCCACCGTCCATCTCCCTCTCTCCATGGTTGAGCAAGGCAGTGAAAAAGGTAACGATCTTTTTTTATGTTTTAGGGTTTTGGATTTTTATTCTTGTATGTTGTTAACCTTGGACACGTTTCTGATTTTCTGTGTGAGGTGTAAAGAAAAGGGAGGAGTTACTACCTTTTGAGAGGAGATGGAGGAGGACTGTGGCGCGTCTCAAGTGGCCGGAGGCGTGGGAGCTTGATGACGAGGGCTTGCTGGCTTCCCTGGTACTTTGTATCTTGCTTTCGTTTAATGAGGATGCTTTAATCTGAAAATGCTAGGGCGCCTCACTTCTGCATCTTCTTTTTTCTTCTGATTGCTTCATTTATTTCCAATGCTATGATGATTTGATTCTGAGTATTGTTTGCCTTTTTTTTGCTTCTGAGTGGATTTTCCTCTCTTGATGTTGTGTTAGCTTTGTTACTCAATGATGAACTTTAGTTCTGAGAGCTTGGATTTGTTTGATTCTGACTTTTTCTCTCTTGAACTTGGTTGGTAATTTTTGGCTATCTTGACCCTATGATGAACATGGTTCTGAGGGCTTTTGTTCTTGTGGCTTGGATATTTGGATGTGTTAATGTTGTACAGTTTGTTGGGGTTTATGCTTTGACATGAATTTTGATTGCTTGTTTGAGTTTTGTTTGAATAAGGCTTGAGACAGGTTTGTTGGGAAGCTTGAATGCTGTATAGTTTTTGACAGGCTGGTTGGATACAGGCTATTGTTTGCTAGCTTCTACCAGTTTTGCTTTGGCTTCAAGGTAGTTTGAAGCTTGTTCTTATTCAGGTTTCAGGGCTTGAGGTTACAGGCTTATTGGCTTATATCTGTAACAGGTTTTTGAGGGCTGCAAGGCTTTTCTGAACAGGCAGACTTGCTTATGTTTTATGCAGGTTTGTGGTATATGCAGTTTTTGAGTTTTGTTTGCTTGTTTGAGGTTGAACAAGCTTTTAGGCTTGTGGTTTGAAACACGTTTACTGTGCTTTGAGTTTGTTGTTTGAAGGCAGGTTAGCACAGTTTGAAGCTTAGCAGGTTTTTGGTTTTGAGCAGGTTTGAAAGCCTGAAGCAGGCTTGAGGTTACAAGCTTGCTGACTTGCTTCTGTAGCAGGTTTGAAGTTTGTTTTGATTACAGGCTTTGAAAGGCTTCGTTTGAACTGGTTTGAGGCAGTTTTCAAGGCTTGAGTTTTAGCTTTTGCAATGTTACAGTTTTTTGGTTTTAGGCAGGATGAAACAGGTTGGAGGCAAGTTTTGTGTTATTTGTTTCTATGTGTATTCTGCCCTCCTTTTGACAATTTTGATATGTTATATTTATCTAGCCTGCCTGAAACTGTAAGCCTGCTACTTTTCTCTCTTTTCTCTTTCCACAGAAAAAAAGCATTATTTATTGCTTAGACTGTACTTTTTCTGAAAAAGTGTTGGTTGGGAAATGATGAAGATTTTGAAATGTATGCTTGCAATGTTAGCTTTCCTCTGCATATTGTACTTTCCAGATTTCCTGCATTGCTTTGATATCTTCTTTGGACAGTTTTGATAGCTTTGACAGTTTTTGGACAGCTTCTTAAAGTTGTGACTTAGTTGGCCATTTTGACAATTTGGTTTGCCTTTTCAGTTTGCAATTTGGCATTTGTTGACAACTTTGCTTGTTTGTTCAATTTGAACTTTGCAACTTGTTTATTTCAGTAGCTTGTCCCTTTTCATGTAGCTTTGTGCATTTGGTTCAATTATGCAGCCTTGTACATTTCATATATTTGCAAACATATTTCCTTTCCCTCTTTGTGAACCAAGAGTCTTCTTGTGATTTGCAGAGAGGGCGAACAAACTGATTCCGGCCAACACTTTTAATGATGAGTTTTTATGATTAACTGTCTGAGAATGCTTTTCCAAATTCAGCTGTGTTTGACTTCTTTCTTCTCTTTTTGCAGGTAAATGTCAGTTGAGCAAAGGATGCAACAGTAGCAGATGAAGATTTCAAGACACTTAGGATACAGTTTTATTTTATTTTAATCATTTGTAATAAACATTATTATAAATACTGTAAAAATTACTTGTATTTAAATAACACTTGTACCAATAATTAAAAATAAATAAAAGTCTTTTTGTCAGATATCTCTTTTAATTCTTTTGCATTTATTTATTTAATTACTTAAATTTCTTGAATTATAATAATTGGAAATTATCCAATAATTTTAACTTAGAAATTATAAATAATCAATAAATGTCCGGCGTTCCGAATAACCAAAAGCATTGCACAGTTAAACAAACAAACGTCCATATGTCCTTTATCTCACTGATCAAACTTAAATTTCAAACTTTCAATCAGAAGCCTTAACCCATATCCCAGAGTCAATTGAAAAGAACTATAGAATTAATTCCTTCTGAGAATGCGCGCACAAACCCTAATTCTTGATTTACTATCAAAGAAACGTCCGCCTGATCAAACCTTGAGCCAAACTCAACCAAACCCTAACAATCTGCTTGAACTGATTCAAAATCAATGGAAACCCTGATTTTTTCTGACTTATGAGAAAAGTCTGCTTGACCGATTCTTAAGCCAATCTGAAAAATCAGGAAAAGCCCGAAGCTGTGATTTCTTGTGAAAAAGAGAGGGCAAATTTTGGGGTACAACAGTTGCCCCTGTTCAATCTTCTTGAACTTGAAGAGTTAGATTGGCAAGTTTTCCGTTCGCGACTCGAAGGTAAAAGGAGATTGGACACTAGAGTGCCCAAAAAATTTGCACTCGTCAAAGTGTAGTTTGAGGGAATGGGCTTAAAGATGCCATTTGGAGATGGGCCTACAGATGCCATCTGGAGATGTGACAGAATCTTGTCGGGGGATGGGCTTAGAGATGCCATCTGGAAATTGCTGGTAGGAGGATGGGCTTAAAGATGCCATCTGAAGGTGATTGTATCTTGTTGTAGATGGGCTTGTAGATGCCATCCAAGAATGTTTGTTGAACTGTATGTCGTTGGTGAGTGGGTGAGTATCAGAATTACATCCGAATCTGGATCGCATCCGGACTGTATTTGAATGAATCTGGAATAAGTATCAGAATGTCGCCATGTCTGGGTCACATCTGAACTATCTCTGGAAGGAATCTGGAATAAGTATCAGAATGTCGCCATGTCTGGGTCACATCTGAACTGTCTCTGGAAGGAATCTGGAATAAGTATCAGAATGTCGCCATGTCTGGGTCACATCTTGAACTATCTCTAGAAGGAATCTTGGAAGATGATCATCTTTGTCTGTTGATTGATCTTTCCTGAAAAGGTAAAGAGTTAGTTGTATGCAATGTCATGATGTAATGAATTGTACTTCATCAATGTTTATGATATGAATGCGCATGTAAGTTGATGAGCTGTCTTGCTGAGGATAGATGAATCCTGGATAGCTGGAGATAATAGAATCTTGACTGCTGTCGGGGAAAGTGAATCCTTGACTGCTGCAGGGGACTGCAAGAATATTTTGATCGTTGAAAATGAGAAGTCCTGGGACCACTGTTGGAGAATCAGGAGCTTGGGTTGTATGCCAATCTACTGGGGATTCCTGTCTTGAGGGGATCTTCACTGGAGAATATTTGAATACTCTGTGGGGAACTGAGAATGAGAGTCTTCATTCTTCTTGGGGATTGGTAGTTGGAAGTTTTAGCTCCGCTGGGGATTGAAAGAATCTTTTGATTGCTGCAGGTATTGATTTGGGATCTTGAAAAGGTTGGTCGGTGAGATAGTTATCCTGGCCGGTTTCAGGTATTAATCTCTGACCTGAGAAAGAAAGATAGTTTTCCTGGCTTGTTACAAGTATTAATCTTCAATATCTTCATGCAGATAGTTTTCCTGGATGGTTTCAGGTATTAATCTACAATCAGTCGTCCACAAATAGTTTTCCTGGCTTGTTACAGGTATTAATCTGGAACTTGGGTTATACGCCACTTTGAGAATGAGAATCTTCATTCTGCTTGGGGAATAAGTATCGGAATGTCGCCAAATCTGGGTCACATCTGAACTATCTCTAGAAGGAGATCTGGAATAAGTATCGGAATATCGCAAAATTTGGGTCACATCTGAACTATCTCTAGAAGGAGATCTGGAATAAGTATCGGAATATCGCCAAATCTGGGTCACATCTGAACTATCTCTAGAAGGAAATCTGGAATAAGTATCGGAATGTTGCCAAATCTGGGTCACATCTGAACTATCTCTAGAAGGAAATCTGGAATAAGTATCGGAATGTCGCCAAATCTGGGTCACATCTGAACTATCTCTAGAAGGAAATCTGGAATAAATATCGGAATGTCGCCAAATCTGGGTCACATCTGAACTATCTCTAGAAGGAGATCTGGAATAAGTATCGGAATGTCGCCAAATCTGGGTCACATCTGAACTATCTCTAGAAGGAAATCTGGAATAAGTATCGGAATATCGCCAAATCTGGGTCACATCTGAACTATCTCTAGAAGGAAATCTGGAATAAGTATCGGAATGTCGCCAAATCTGGGTCACATCTGAACTATCTCTAGAAGGAGATCTGGAATAAGTATCGGAATATCGCTAAATCTGGGTCACATCTGAACTATCTCTAGAAGGAAATCTGGAATAAGTATCGGAATGTCGCCAAATCTGGGACACATCTGAACTATCTCTAGAAGGATATCTGGAATAAGTATCGGAATGTCTCCAAATCTGGGTCACATCTGAACTATCTCTAGAAGGAAATCTGGAATAAGTATCGGAATGTCGCCAAATCTGGGTCACATCTGAACTATCTCTAGAAGGAAATCTGGAATAAGTATCAGAATTTCGCCATGTCTGGGTCACATCTGAACTATCTCTAGAAGGAGATCTGGAATAAGTATCAGAATGTCGCCAAATCTGGGTCACATCTGAACTATCTCTAGAAGGAGATCTGGAATAAGTATCAGAATGTCTCCAAATCTGGGTCACATCTGAACTTTCTCTAGAAGGAAATCTGGGAAGATGATGATCTTTGCCCCTAGTATAAGATGCTTGTGATATTGTCAGGACACTTGGACCGTACGTAACCCTTTGATGAGATTGACGTTTAAATTCCCCAAGTGATGGTGAGGGAGACTTGCCCCAGGTTATCCTGCAATTGAGAGATTTGTTGAAATCTTGACTGGACTGCCCCAGGTTAACTGAACTTTGAAAGATTTGTTGAAACCTTGACTGGACTGCCCCAGGTTAATTTGATAGTGACATGTCATGCCCCTTTGTTGATAGGAGATTTGTCAATGGAAGTGTCATCCTTTTTGAAGTGATTTTGTTCACTGGATATTCATTGTGTGAATTTCTCCGCTGTCAAACAAATAGCCATATGCAAACAATGATATTCAAGTAATGCAACGTTTATGTCTGTCTCGAAGTTTTGAAAAATGCGTTTTTTAGCAGAAAACTTTTTATAAGACAAAATCAACACAAGATTTAGGGCAAAGCCTTACATGAGTCAGGATACCTTTTGTAACAGTATGCTTTCGAACTAACCCATGCTTCAATTAGGACTTTTGAAGGGTTGTAACGTGGCTTGGTTCACGGTTTAAGAAACAAAGGGTAAAGGCTCAAAGTATATTTGTACCCACCCGCTCTTCGTGATGTTCTTCAATCCTAAACTCAGTTAATTGTGCGTTAAACTCTATTCGAATTTGGAACGACCTTTTGGTGATGGTTCACACCAATTGAATTTGGAGGGCAGTCATCATCTCCTTTTTTTTTGCAACATTTTTCATGTTGTTGAGGATTTGTAATGACCTCTTTCTTGATTTGTTATCCCTAACTTTTGCCTGACTGTTCCTGTTTTCGAGATTACAGTCAGCGGGATGCCCCAGCTTTCTTTTGGCTCAATGGGCTTTTCTCTTTTGAGAGATTCACTGCCTATGTGATAGGGAACCATCACTATCTTTTGATTCCAGAGGAATGTTTTTTGGTGTCGTTCGTTGTATTACGAACTGAGAGTTTGTGACTTCAATGCGCATCTTTTTGAATTAACTGAGAGACTACCCTGCCCCAGGTTTAAATCAAAGGTTCCAATTTGTTTAGAACAGAAAACTCCTACTTCTTTGGCTCGAAGGGGTTGACTAGGGATTATCTTCCTTATAACTCCAGTGTTTAGGATTTGAAAGAAATGCCTGTACATCGTCAGCAAGGTCTGTTCAAAAGCATACTGTATGAGATTATGGTATTGTTTCGTCATCCTCCCTCTAAAGGCTTGTAGCTTTTTATCAAGAGTTAAATATCATAAAGAAAGCATAAGAGTAGTGAAAATGAATGGATGAATTCAAAACAAACATATGCAATTCATTAATGAAACAAAGTTTGACATTAATAGATAATTGTTTGAATAACAAAAGAAATTACAACTTTGAAAATTCAAATGAAGCAAAAGTCTCCCAGTTCGAGCTTTGTCATTTCAGGTGGAGAAACCCTTAACGGAAGATTTTCATCTCGCCATCTGGCATGAATCTCAGCACTCCAATGTCAATCAGATCTTGAATCTTGTTCTTCAAGGCCCAATAGTCGTCGGTGTCATGTCCCGGACTATAGGAGTGGTATAACAAAATGCGTCGGGATGATAGCTAGGAGCGGAGGTATTGGGCTTCCGAATAGGATCCCTTAAAGCAGTCAGATTGACCTCCAACAAGCATTCCAGTATTAGAGATGACGGTATGTCAGTCTCAGTGAAATGTCTTCCCAACGTATTTTGCTTACGCTGATTACCCCGTTGACACCGACGAGGTTGTTGTTGGGCTTGTGACCCTGAAGCAAGTAGATGAGCCTTTCCTTTGTCTTCTTGTCTCAAAGGGGGTTGAATGGTGACTTTCTCTTCAACCTCAGATGTTTGCCCCACTTGGTTGTCCCGAAGCAGTTGGTTGACGAGAACTCTGAGCTCCTCTTGTCTTTGAGCCAAGTCCTGGATGAGAGCCATCTGGCCCACCAGTTGTCCCATCATCTGGATCCTCATTGCAGTCAGCTCAGACTAAAGCTCTTCCAACTGATCACTCCTGGCATTGCTTGAATTCCCCTGGACCAAGCCCCTTGTGAGGAGAGCTTTCACTTCTTCTTGCCCCTGGGACAGGTTCAAGAACATTTCTTGAAGTTGAGCATTTTGGTCCTGGATATCCTTGAAAGTCCTCTCTAGAGCCATCTCTACTGAAATAAACAGTAGGAGAATAAGGAAACCTGAAAAGGAAAAACTGTTATGATGCAATGCATGATATGTGAATGCATGTTTTCAAGGATCTCTCGGGGTAAACACAAGAAAATGTTAGAGGTTGAACTTTGATCAACATCTTTGATTGGAGAACCTTGCAACGGTGGATGTCTTTCCACGAGAATCAAGCTCACCATGTCAAGTGGGTCATAGCCCCTGATTCGAGTTGTCGCACTTGATCTTTGATGGCATTTGTTTAGAGGAGAAACCTCTTGCCCTTTGGTAGACGTCTGGTTCAACGTGACCCTGCATCAAAAGACCCTTGAGATCCTTGAAATAGTTAAAAAAAATGATATGGTATGATGTTATGATGCTATGTACATGTATGCAAGTAAGTGTATATACAGGTAATCATATTCACACAAAGCAAACAAGTCCTTAGGTTTAGGCTTGCATGGGGTTTGTAGGTAAGTACCCTCTTGAAGTTAGCTGGCTCATCCTGTCCTAAAATAGAAACCGGGTTCTAAGGAGCTCAATATCATTGGATTATTTTCTGTGTTCATTGTTTTGGTTTAGCCACTTAACTGGCGACTAAAATATTCCAAGAAAACAACCCTCAATGAGTGTAGTATCGAGTATCTACCAAATTCGGACTGCACCAAAGTCGGTCATCTCACTACCCCTAAAAAGGCTAAGATGGTCAATTAAGGTTCTAAGAGTTCGTTAGTGCTTCATGACATAACTCAGCGGCCCCGTATTCTCCTTGACTACTCAAGGGCTACCGGTACTCACAAATATGTCACACTAACATAGCTTACTGCTTCAACCATGTCGGTATACCCCGCACAGTTCCCTCACAATTTTATTGCTATTTACCTAAAAAGGTGCCCCCAAATCCGGGTGTAGGATTTACAACAAACACAAACAAGGACCCAAAAAGTAAAGCAATCAAAGCAATCAAAGCAAGTATGTAAAGGTGATCTAAACCCTAAGGTAACCCCACTTTTAAGATACTCCCCAGCAGAGTCTCCAGTTCTGTGATACGGTGGGAGAACTGACTTGAGGTTTTGTGTTTGTATTCGCACTTGTTCGGTTTAGCAAGAGTCGCCACCGACTTTTTATTTTATCCTAAAGGAAAGGTTAAAAAAGCACAGGAAAAACCTTTGAGATGTTTTCGTGGGTTCGGGGGGTAGATTATGAAAAGGGAAGGTGCTAGCACCCTTTTCATCCATGGTTATCCATGGGCTCTTAGTTACTTGTTTTAGATCACTTGCCTTTGATTTTCAATTGCTTGAAATGGTGGTGTGTGTGTGTTTTTGAAAATGTTTTGAAAAAGATGCCTTGTCTAGGCAACCGTTGTAACAATTCTTTACTCGAATGTTTTACAAAGGTGTTTGTCTTTTTGAAAAGATGTTTCAATGTTTTTGAAAGTTGTTTTGAAAGTTGTGTGGAGATGTGTGTTTTGAAAAATGGCAAGTGTGTTTTGCAAGTTTGATCAAGTAACTAAGAGTTGTCTACCCTATTGTACTCAAAGGTCTTTCTCATGTTTTAACCCTTTTAACAGTATTGTTCCACCATTGTATTTGGTGGATAATCTTGTGTTAGGATGTTAACAGGACGGGCGCGGGTCATCGTATAGACCATGAATGCAATAATGTCAAGTGTCTTTGGCATTTTTCTTGAGGGACTATGATCGTTTTGCTTAGGCAACAAGATAGCGTCATCGAGGGACTATGATCATTTTGTTTTTTTGTTTTGTTTTGCCAAAGTACTTGACATGCAACATGGCCCATTTTGGAAGGCAACAAGCGGGATTACCCTAGGGGTGCAAGTGTGAATTGTGTATTGATTGTCATGCATTTGTCTTGTATTAGGTTATCTAGCGGTTGATTTTGAATCTTCTCATACAAACCCTAGTTACTATACAATATATAGAAAGCGATAAATTGCGGGAATTTAAAGTCTAAACTATTACAAATAAGTATCCGGGGATGGGGGTAAAAATGTTTACAAATGGGGATGAGTCTTATCAGGATAGTAGTGTCCAAATAATATTTACAACCAAATTGAATCGCATTCTCAATATAAAAGTATAGCAAAGTATAAGAATCGAAAAGAAATAAAAGTATTATGCAATGTATGTGATTATTTACAAATGATGCAAATATTAACCTAATGTATTTATTAAGTATTTTATTTATTTATTTTTGTGTCTTTTGTTAATGTTATATGAACAAAAGTTTTAATAAAAAAGGAAGTAATTAACCATAAAAATTCTATTTTTTTGATGTGTTTTTTTACTAATGTTTTATACAAGGTTTAAACTAAGCAAAACAGGTTTTAATAAAAAATGTTTAAACTTAATAATCCTAAGATTTATGTATTTTTTAAGTGTAATAAAATAAAAAGAAGCATCTAAGAAAAATTTGTATAAAAATTTAATGTAATAAGTTATGAAGAAAAAGGAAATAAAGTGATATAATAATAATAAAAAAAAAGATATTAGTTTGTATAAAGAAAATAAATGGGCTGAGGCATTAGTATGAGGGGCAGGCCCAAAACAAAACTGAAGGAGAATCAGAGGGGGGTGTAACGCGCCAGGATTGTTGGGCTTAGGCAGGTTAATGGGGAAGAGGCCCATATGCGTGTTACAATGTTTGTTTAGGGTTCATTTGGTTTGGTTTCAGAACTAGGGTTACAGTTGCTTGATGAGCGGCGCCGTTTCCCTTCTTCGCCTATTCATCCTTCTTAACCAAGGCGAGCTTCTGACTAAATCCTCCTCGCCTCAGCTGCCAGCGCGCCACCGTCCATCTCCCTCTCTCCATGGTTGAGCAAGGCAGTGAAAAAGGTAACGATCTCTTTTTATGTTTTAGGGTTTTGGATTTTTATTCTTGCATGTTGTTAACCTTGGACACGTTTCTGATTTTCTGTGTGAGGTGTAAAGAAAAGGGAGGAGTTACTACCTTTGGAGAGGAGACGGAGGAGGACGGCGGCGCGTCTCAGGTGGCCGGAGGCGTGGGAGCTTGATGACGAGGGCTTGCTGGCTTCCCTGGTAATTTGTATCTTGCTTTCGTTTAATGATGATGCTTTAATCTGAAAATGCTAGGGCGCCTCACTTCTGCATCTTCTTTTTTCTTCTGATTGCTTCGTTTATTTCCAATGCTATGATGATTTGATTCTGAGTATTGTTTGCCTTTTTTTGCTTCTGAGTGGCTTTTCCTCTCTTGATGTTGTGTTGGCTTTGTTACTCAATGATGAACTTTAGTTCTGAGAGCTTGGATTTGTTTGATTCTGACTTTTTCTCTCTTGAACTTGGTTGGTAATTTTTGGCTATCTTGACCCTATGATGAACATGGTTCTGAGGGCTTTTGTTCTTGTGGCTTGGATATTTGGATGTGTTAATGTTGTACAGTTTGTTGGGGTTTATGCTTTGACAGGCTTTTTGATTGCTTGTTTGAGTTTTGTTTGAATAAGGCTTGAGACAGGTTTGTTGGGAATCTTGAATATTGTATAGTTTTTGACAGGCTGGTTGGATACAGGCTATTGTTTGCTTGCTTCTACTAGTTTTGCTTTGGCTTCAAGGCAGTTTGAAGCTTGTTCTTATTCAGGTTTCAGGGCTTGAGGTTACATGCTTATTGGCTTGTATCTGTAACAAGTTTTTGAGGGCTGCAAGGCTTTTCTGAACAGGCAGACTTGCTTATGTTTTATGCAGGTTTGTGGTATATGCAGTTTTTGAGTTTTGTTTGCTTGTTTGAGGTAGAACAAGCTTTTAGGCTTGTGGTTTGAAACAGGTTTACTGTGCTTTGAGTTTGTTGTTTGAAGGCAGGTTAGCATAGTTTGAAGCTTAGCAGGTTTTTGGTTTTGAGCAGGTTTGAAAGCCTGAAGCAGGCTTGAGGTTACGAGCTTGCTGACTTGCTTCTGTAGCAGGTTTGAAGTTTGTTTTGATTACAGGCTTTGAAAGGCTTCGTTTGAACTGGTTTGAGGCAGTTTTCAAGGCTTGAGTTTTAGCTTTTGCAATGTTACAGTTTTTTGGTTTTAGGCAGGATGAAACAGGTTGGAGACAAGTTTTGTGTTATTTGTTTCTATGTGTATTCTGCCCTCCTTTTGACAATTCTGATCTGTTATATTTATCTAGCCTGTCTGAAACTATAAGCCTGCTACTTTTCTCTCTTTTCTCTCTCCACAGAAAAAAGCATTATTTATTGCTTAGACTGTACTTTTTCTGAAAAAGTGTTGGTTGGGAAATGATGAAGATTTTGAAATGTATGCTTGCAATGTTAGCTTTCCTCTGCATATTGTACTTTCCAGATTTCCTGCATTGCTTTGATATCTTCTTTGGACAGTTTTGACAGCTTTGACAGTTTTTGGACAGCTTCTTGAAGTTGTGACTTAGTTGGCCATTTTGACAATTTGGTTTGCCTTTTCAGTTTGCAATTTGGCATTTGTTGACAGCTTTGCTTGTTTGTTCAATTTGAACTTTGCAACTTGTTTATTTCAGTAGCTTGTCCCTTTTCATGTAGCTTTGTGCATTTGGTTCAATTATGCAGCCTTGTACATTTCATATATTTGCAAACATATTTCCTTTCCCTCTTTGTGAACCAAGAGTCTTCTTGTGATTTGTAGAGAGGGCGAACAAACTGATTCCGGCCAACACTTTTAATGATGAGTTTTTATGATTAATTGTCTGAGAATGCTTTTCCAAATTCAGCTGTGTTTGACTTCTTTCTTCTCTTTTTGCAGGTAAATGTCAGTTGAGCAAAGGATGCAACAGTAGCAGATGAAGAATTCAAGACACTTAGGATACAGTTTTATTTTATTTTAATCATTTGTAATAAACATTATTATAAATACTGTAAAAATTATTTGTATTTAAATAACACTTGTACCAATAATTAAAAATAAATAAAAGTCTTTTTGTCAGATATCTCTTTTAATTCTTCTGCATTTATTTATTTAATTACTTAAATTTCTTGAATTATAATAATTGGAAATTATCCAATAATTTTAACTTAGAAATTATAAATAATCAATAAACGTCCGGCGTTCCGAATAACCAAAAGCATTGCACAATTATACAAACAAACGTCCATATGTCCTTTATCTCACTGATCAAACTTAAATTTCAAACTTTCAATCAGAAGCCTCAACCCATATCCCAGAGTCAATTGAAAAGAACTATAGAATTAATTCCTTCTGAGAATGCGCGCGCAAACCCTAATTCTTGATTTACTGTCAAAGAAACGTCCGCTTGATCAAACCCTGAGCCAAACTCAACCAAACCCTAACAATCTGCTTGAACTGATTCAAAATTAATGGAAACCCTAATTTTGTCTGACTGATGAGAAAAGTCTGCTTGACCGATTCTTAAGCCAATCTGAAAAATCAGGAAAAGCCCGAAGCTGTGATTTCTTGTGAAAAAGAGAGGGCAAATTTTGGGGTACAACAGGAAGGGTAGAATATCTGTAGAAGGAACTTATGAACCTACCTTCTAAGGATACCCTTATCATCCCACCACCATATTGCATCACCATACATAAATACATCATGTTGTCATACCCCAAATTCTTCCTACCCTTTAATGGAATCGTCTGGTTATGCATCTCGCACTTATCATATGCATTACCTTTGCATTAGGTCATTTAACACATCGTGCATCAATCAATAATTTGGAATGGGTTCAAGGATCTTGAGAAATTAGGGTTTCTTTATTTCCTTGAGGCTCTCATCTTCGTTCAAGTTTGAATTTACTTATTCATCTTTCAAGGTTTGCCTTTGTGTGTTTGTGATTATCAAATAGACCTCAAGGCTTTAGTCATACATTCCTCATGGGCTTCTTCTTAGGGTATTCAATTGCTTGGGTTATCGTATGTGGTGTATAACTTCATTATTACTTGTGGTGCAAAGATCCAAACAGAACCTCCGTCTAATGGATTTGAGTTTGGACATGGAACGTCTTGAGGATCACTTTCTTATGCTTGAAAATACCACTGGAATTAGGGTTTATTTCCTTAAGTTAGGTGGCAATCTGTAGGTTTTCATGGAGTTTGGTTCATTAGTGAATCTCATCATTCAAAAGATCTCCTTCATCGCTTGAAATACAATCTATTATGTGAATTGTATTTTCATCTATTATGTTTTAATTTTTATTGGATATCTTCTACAAGATTCCTCAGGGCATTGTTTTTGGTAAAGAACACCAAGTCTAGAGAGATTTTGTCAAGGCAAAGGATTTGTAAATTGATTGGTAAAGTGCAAGTCGTGGCACAAAGAGGATGTTGTGGACTTGTATTGTGAGTGAGGCATTGTTGATACTTTATTTGGATATTGAGAATTGAATATTCAAGTGGGTGTGGATTTGAAGTGTATTTAAATGATTCCATAAATTCAAGTTTAATTCAAAATGCCCAAAAGATCATTGTTCTTAAAAGGTGAAGCATACAAAGTTGGAAGAAGATTTACATGGATTCCTTAGAGTCCAAGTTACAATTACAAAGGAAAAGGTTTCAAGTTTCATTCAAATTTATAAGACATATTAAAAAAATTTCATTCATCATTTAAGTTTGATTCCGATTTATACGAGTTCATCAAGATTTAATATAATATTCAAGTCATAATATGAAGATACTTTGAATATTTGAAAAAGAAACCATTGGATTTTCAAGATTACATAACAATTTCAAACAATAGTTGTAACATCCAATGTTCCATTGCCATCACCATAATGTGAACTACATGGAAATCTATACCTACAAGTGCATTACAAGAGGAAATTGCAGGGAAATATATCAAAATCCATCCTCATAACAATTTCATGACTCACCCATGTCCATCCTGATATAATTTCTCTATTTGTTCCTGAAATGTCTGAGAGAACAATCTCTGACGATTTTGAAACCTTTGCAAACCCAATAACTAAATCCTTCTCTACGTCTGATCATTTCGATCTAACTGAACAACTCAATCAAACTGAACCTATCACTTCTGAAGTCATTCCTTCCGAAAAGGACCTAGCCATAGTTTTCTATGAAAAATCTGTTATGAAAACCTTGGATGAGTGCATTAACATTTTTAGAATCAAGGCTAAGAAAAGGGTTACTAAGTTAAAAGCAGAGGCAAGTACAAGTACTGAGCCTCAGGATATGGATGGTTCTTAGAAGAAATTTCAAAAGTGGATGTCTTCTGAAGTTGAAAGAATAAATTATGTTGCTGAAGTATCCAGAATTGGGGATGTTGAAATGGTAACGGAAAGAAAAGCAACAAGAGAAAAGGCTAGATATGTTGACATAATTGCTGCAAAAAAAGAGAAGCAGAAGCTAGAGTGTTAAAAGAAGGAAAGAAAGCCAGACTTAAGACCCAAGAGGCAGAAGAAGCCAGAAAAGCTGAAGAAGCCAACTTGGGAAAAGAAGCTGCTAAGGCTAAAGAAGATGCTCTGGGTGCCTCATCCTCTGATCATGCCATTATGCGATTGGAAAAAGAAATTGGTGAGTTTAAAGGCAAACAAAAGGTGTTATGAGAAAGTATTATTGAACAAAAGGCTGTCAATAAGAATGTTCAGAATATGCTACAGTTGATTCAGCAAAGGATTTTAGCCCCTGCTTCTGAATCATAGTCTTATTGAGAATGTTCAATAAGACTATGCTTATTTGATGTCTGCAAGACTTGTCTTTTTAGATATTAGTTTGCTATACTGTTGTTTCTTCTGGTTTTTATCTTTTCACACATATTACCTTTTTGATTATGACAAAAAGGGGGAGTAATTAAATGAACATAATTTTGATTTCAATAATCAAGTTTTAGAAAATATTCTCTGAAAAGAGCTGCTTATATTCTAACCCTTTTAAACTTCTATTTATGTTAGAATTGTTTTTCTTTTTCAGGAAATAAGAACTCTGATTAAAGACAAAGATCTGAAAGCATTATGCAAGGCTTATGTCTAACCTATTAGCTTCAGACTCTGAATATACTTTTCAGTTCATATTCAGACTCCAAGAAGTGAAATTTGGAATTTGACTCCAAAGAATTGAGAATCTGGAAGTTGTCTTAGTGACATTAAAGTTTCAAAGATTTCTATTTGGAATTCATTTTCATTGGCATCGAAAGTCAAGATTCAATATGAAGAAGTTCTATGAAATCAAGATCTCAATTTTTCCATTGGCATCCAAAGTAAAGACTCTCAAGATCTCGATATCTGATCTATTGGAACCAGGGGAGTTTTACTCAAATGGTTCAGAATCAGAATATTCGATCTTCATCATGTTATTGACTTAGAGGGAGTATTATAAAAAGGATAAGTATTCCTTACCTTTCTATTTTCCCTTTTTATGATTATGTGAACAAAATCATGTCATCAAAATACATAGTTTTGTCATCATCAAAAAGGGGGAGATTGTTAGAACAAGATTTGGTTCTACAATATTATCTCTGAGCTTAGATGATAACAAATGAGTATAGTTGTGTGAATAATTTTGTTATAATAATGTTTGTTATTGTTAAGTACTTAACAAAAAGTTTCTGCTTATGATGGATAGCGTGGAAAAGACATTAGAAGAGAATTAGTTCAGCTTCTACGCTACACAAGTTCTATTAAACAGTAGCAAGACACTCCAGAAGGCTCTGAAGTGTAAGCCTTGATATTTGTCTAAAGAAACCAGTCATACGATCTAAAGAGAGAAGTTGCTACTTACGTCCAGATGTTGAATACTCAAGCTTCTAAAGAAAACGTGTTCTAAGGAAACATTCAGAAGATCTGAACATAGAAGTTTCTACTCAAGTCTAGATGCTAAAGACTCAAGTTTTTAAAGACCCAATGTTTTAAAGATAAGGGTTCTAAAGACCAAGTTCTAAAGAATCTAAAGACATAGTTCTAAAGATTTTATTGACTTGAAGTTCTAAAGACCCAAGGCTCCAAGAAACAAGTTCTCATAACCAAGTGCTAAAGACTCTGAACACACAGTTCTGAAGACTCTAAAGACTTGAAGTCGTGATGACCTTATGTTATGTTCTCGCTTCTAAACTAATGCTCGCAGAAGCCTCTGAAGTTTAGAAGGAAAGAAGATAACATTAACGTGGTACAAATAGTACATGGTACAATCAACGCTTCATTCCACTACTATGAAAGGACAGACGCATTTCACGATCTTGTCCCCAACGTTATTGTTCAAGTTGTCAATGTTTCTGGAAATCCCAAGAGTACCCCTCAACGGATATACTATTTTATTGGCTATATAAAGGCTTGAAGACTAGGAGAGAAAGCTGGCAACCAACGAAATATTCACACGCAAAAATGTTGTTCATAGCTTTCACATTCTTAAGTCACTATTCTTAAAATTGTTTACATATTCAGCTTTTAAGAAGCAACATTCTTGTAAACAAAACATGTATTCAAACAGTTGTTTGATATTCCTTAAGGGACTGAGTAGGTCTGTATTCTTAAGAAGTCTAAGACTTGCGAGTTTTAGAGGTTGTTAGTCATTTGCGGGTAGCTCGTGCTTTGTAATAATCAGGTTGATTATTGTTTGATATTCCTTAGGGGACCAGGTAGGTCTGTATCTATAAGAAGTCTTTGACTTGTGAGTTTTAGAAGTTGTTAGTCATTTACGGGTAGCTTGTGCAAATTGTAATCAGTTTGGTTATAGTGAATTAAGTCCTCGGTTGAGTGAGGTGAAATCACCTTGACGGGTGGACTAGACTACTTTATAATTTTCAAGTGAACTATTATAAACATACATTGTTCTTTACTTCCTGTTCTTACTTATTATTATTATCAAGAGTGAAGATTAAAAGGATTTTAACTTAAAGGGGAATGTTTTTTAAAGAAAATTTTTTGGTTTTAAAACCCAATTCAACCCCCCCCCCCCCATTTCTTGTGTTTTTCACACCTTCAACAAGTGCCAGATCTATGCTGACAAGGTACACGTGCCATCAACTGCGCTGAACCTCTTGAGTTCACCAACGTCGTTCTCAATGTGGAGAATTGATATGATAGGAATGACCAAACCAAAGGCTTCCAATGGGGACCAATTCATATTGGTCGCCATTGATTATTTCACCAAGTGGGTAGAAGTCGCTTCCTACGTGTAACACGGTGGGAGAACTCACTTGGGTTTTTTACGTTTGATCGTAATTGTTACGGATAGTAAGAGTCACCACCGAGTTTTCTTTTATCCAAAAGGAAAGGATGAAAAGAATAGGAAATACCTTTTGAGATTATTTCTTGAGTTCGGGGGGTAGGTTATGAAAAGGTAAGGTATTAGCACCCTTTTCATTTGTAGTTATCTACAGGATCTTAGTTGCTTGCTAGATCACTTGATTTTGTTTAAAAATGTGCTTGTGGTGTGAGTTTTTTAAAGTATTTTGAAAATGTATTTGTAATGGTTTTCGTTTTTATAAGAATGCGTACAAAGTGTTGGTTTTTAAAAATAGTTCAAAGAGGTGTTTGTGGAATGTGTTTTTTGAAAGTGATTTTGAAAAGTGTCTTTGTAATGGTTCTCGTTTCTATAAGAACGCGTACAAAAAGCTTTATCTTTTGAAAATGTTTCAAATTGAAAATGTGGGTGTATAAAATGTTTTTGTTGTGAGCAAGCGAGCAACTAGGAGCATCCTACCTACTCAAAAGGTCTAAATATTATTTTCCTCCTCCATTAGATGTTGCTATCTTACCATTGATTTGGTAAGAAGCCCCATCATTGGATGTCAAGGGACGGGCGTGGGATGTTTGTATAGTCATAGAAGGAAACCTATGGGACATTTTAGCAATGTCTTTTAGGGACTAGATCATTTAACGAAGGCAACATTAAGGGTCATCGAGGGACTACGATCTTTTATCGAGGGTCTTTGCTAAAATGCCCATATTCGAGGGACATGACTATTTTTCCGAGGCAACAAGTGAGATTACCCTAGGGGTGCACGTGTGTGAATAGTGTGTTTGATTGCTTGCATTTTGTCTTGAAATTTTAGGTTATCTACTTGTTGTTTTTATCTTGCCATACATCCTAATTACTAACATTTATATAAAAGTAATAAAAATGCAGAAAAATAAATCCTACACTATTACAACCATATTGAATAGCAAGAAAATATAAAGGCAAAATAAAATAAAGAAAAATGGGATCTTTCGATTTAGGCAGAAGCATCCTTCGATTCTTCTTTTCTTGACTTCTTTCGATTTGGGTCTAGAGTTAGTGAGGTCATGCCCTTTGATTTCACCTCTTGCCCGTTCCTTTCGATTGGGACTTGGAAGGCAGCGTGACCCTCCTTCTGGCTGCTTCTTTCGTTTGAGACTTGGCAGTCAGTATGGACATCCTACTGGTTACTTCCTTCATTTAAGGCCTGGAGTCAGTGTGAGGTGCACTATTTGCCTCAGGCTCCTTACTGCCTCCTTCGACTGCAGGCATGCTAGGCCCTCAGGTTGAGATTCGAAAGGCTTTAGTACTTAGCCAATCGAAGGATACAGTGAACCTGCTTTAAACTCTTAAAATGCAACATTCAAGTGTAACTTCCAAAAGCTACACGCCAGGGGTTAGCACAAAATTATTTGGTCTCAAAGTATAAAGCCTAACTAGTCAGAGTTGATATTTTCAACACATGGGCAATCAAAATCGAAGGTTAAAACATGGCCAGACTCCCTATATGAAGTAACTACATTTTAAAGAGAACTTACCTCTTGAAGTTCTTAAATCGAAGGAAAATGCAAGTGTCTTCCTTGGTGGTGAATGGAAGTTCGTTGGGGCCTTCCTAAGACTAATCCAGTTACTACTTTGTTTAAGAAGTCACTGAATCGAAGGAGGGTATGTGAGATGAATCAAAGGTTTTTTTATAGCAAGTAAAAGAGTTAATCAAAGGATTAATATATTGTGGTTGGGGGAGTGGGTCGAAGGTTAGCTCTCTAGTCACTTGGAGAGTGAATAGAAGGATTCACTTAGTGTACAAAGGGGGTTGAGTTTTTTACAAGTGTTTGGAATATTTAAAAAAAATGTTGGGAGGTGTTTAAGAGTTTTGGGGAATTTTTCACAAGAGTTTTCTTGCAACTATTCAGGGGCCCCTAACATGTGTGGTGGAGGCTCATATTTATAGATGGACTTGGCTGATGTTTTAGGAGGGAAAACAAAAAGTTTAAACAAAAAAGGCATGATGTTCTTGTAGCTTTCGAGGGACAATGTTTGCATGCCATTTTGGTGCAAGAAATAAGCCAGTGTTGCAGGACTGTTGTGCAGTAGTTTTGGAGTTTTATGGCCATTGTATCAAGCCTGAACTTGGAAGCGCATGGGACTTGGTCAGCAAGTACCTTTGGGTATCTCAAACATTTGTTTTGATCCCATAGCCTTATCCTTCGACCAAACTCCTCAACAACATTTCTTTTTTTTAAAATTAAAGTGTCCTTCGAATGGCTCGTGTGGGTATCCTTTGTAGGGGCCCAAATAAGTGTCTTTCAACCAGGCCTTTTGTGGGTTCCTTTGAATGGTCCAAAGACATGCTCATGGAGTGGACCAATAAAAAATGTTATTCGATTGGGAAATCCAGGCATGTTTGGCAAGTCCTTCGAATGTGCCATCATGGTACTTCTTTCGCACGAGACAATGGCATAGTGTAGAGTTTGTGTGTTGAAGCAGACTATTTCCAAGGGAGATACTGCCCACTCAAACTTGCCTGTAAGGGGTTATATGGACAAACGAAATGGTGTATGTAGGGGGTCCCTGCTTTGTGACTTCATGCAAACATGCAAAATATCTTTCTTCAAACGAAGGCTTGCATGAAGGGAACCACATGCCCAAACGAAAGGTGTAACCAAAAACTAGTACTGAAGGATTCACACGCCCCAAACAAAGAATGCATGCAGAGGATAAGGGAACAATCAAAGCTTGCCACAAAGGAGGGCCACATGCCCCAAACGAAGAAGGCCTGCAGGAGGCAAAATGTGTAGTCGAAAGAGACCAGAAGAGAGGCTTTTGCCTCCTGAATCGAAGTACATCATCAGGAGGCTTTTTTCCTTGTTAATTGAAGCTAGTTGAAGATAAGTGTTGCCCTGTTGAAGCTTGCAACAAATTGTTTCAAAGGGTGACTTTGGCCTTGTGCATGCTAGCATGGTGGGGAATTCTGCCTTGTAAATCTTGGCTAATATGCAGGAAATAGGCTATATGACCAAACAAAAGATTTGCATGAAGAGAATAAAATGTTCAAACGAAGTCCAGTGCCCAAACAAAGCAAGAAATGAACTTGCCCAAATGAAGTCCAATACCCCAACGAAGCAGGAAATGAACTTGACCAAAAGGAGTCCAACGCCCAAACGAAGGGTGCAACCAAAGCTTACATCGAAGGAGCCAAAGTTCCCAATCGAAGGATGTAAAATCGAAGAGAACTTGTTTTTCTTTCAATTTTGTCAAAAATATTATTTTAATTTGTTTTCCCTTTTTTAACAGTTTACTTGATGCTGGAAAATCCAATTTGTACTTATGCAAGCTTGAATTTTAAGAATCATTGTGAGAAATGTCTTGAGAAATGAGAGGGCAAATTTTGGGGTACAACAACTGCCCCTGTTCAATTTTCTTAAACCTAAAGAATTAGATTTGCGAATCTTCCATTTTTGACTTGAAGGTGGAAGTTGATTGAACACTAGAGTGCTCGGAAATTTTCACTTGATGATGTTGTAGTTGATTGTGTAGGGAATGGGCTTAAAGATGTCATTTGGAGAAATGATGGATAGTTGTTGGAGATGGGCTTATAGATGCCACCCAAAGGTGATTGTTGACAAAAATTAGACTAAGTCTAAGTTTGAATTTAACTGTGAAAGAATCAGAATAAATCTTTGGAATGATTTGTCTGAAACAGAGAAAGTGTCTGCCGAAAAAGAATCAGGATAAACCATTGATCGATTTAAACTGAACCAACAGAGGTCTTGAATTATCTTTAACTGGGAAGAATCAGGTTAAATCTTTGGAGTGATTTATCTGAACCATATAAAGTGTCTACCGGAAAGGAATCAGGATAAACCATTGATCGATTTAAACTGAACCAACAAAAGTATGGAAAAGAATCAAAATAAATCTTTGGAGCGATTTATCTGAAACAGAGAAAGTATCTACCAGAAAGGAATCAAGATAAACCATCGATCGATTTAAACTGAACCAGCAGAAGTCTTGAATAACCTTTAACTGGAAAGAATCAGGATAAATCTTTGGAGCGATTTATCTGAACCAGGGAAAGCGTCTACCGGGAAGGAATCAGGATAAACCATTGATCGATTTAAACTGAACCAGCAGAAGTCTTGAATTATCTTTAACTGGGAAGAATCAGGATAAATCTTAGGAGTGATTTATCTGAACCAGGGAAAGTGTCTACCGGAAAGGAATCAGGATAAACCATTGATCAATTTAAACTGAACCATCAGAAGTTTTGAATTATCTTTAACTTGGAAGAACCAGGATAAATCCTTGGAGTGATTTATCTGAACCAGGGAAAGTGTCTACCAGAAAGGAATCAGGATAAACCATTGATCAATTTAAATTGAACTAGCAGAAGTCTTGAATTATCTTTAACTGGGAAGAATCAGGATAAATCTTTGGAGTGATTTATCTAAACCAGGGAAAGTGTCTACCAAAAAGGAATCAGGATAAACCATTAATCAATTTAAACTGAACCAGCAGAAGTTTTGAATTATCTGAAGAAGTGAAAAACACAAGAAGGGGGGTTGAATTGTAAAAACTGGAAATCAATTGCAATCAACACGATATTTTTATCCTGGTTCGTTTGATCTCAAACTACTCCAGTCCACCCGTCAAGGTGATTTCGCCTCTCTCCAACGAGGTCTTAATCCACTATATTCAACTGAATATTACAATCTGCTTTAACAACTGCTAAAGCTCTCTTGATGCAAACCACAAACCAGTTTCTCAAGGAATTACTTTCTTACAAAGAATTGAAATCTAGGTGTGTGAATGTTTTCTACAAAACTGTTTATCACAACTGTGATACTACACAACTTAAGCTTATGAGAACTAGATTGCTAAAAATAATTGAGTAAGGAGTTTGAGAGCTTTTAGCAAACTGAGAGTGAGGAAGATGATGAATAGCTTTTTGGCGTGTAGATTGTTGTAGAGCATTAGCCAATTCAATCTCCATTGACTTGTTTATATAGCATTGGAAATAGTGTACGTTGCAGTAATAATTTTGTTTCAATGCTAATAACATTCTTTCCTTAATAAGCAGATCTTGTCTGGAACGATGTCATTGGTAATAACTCGTCTTGAATGCACAGTACCGTTGCCACTTAAGCGTGTTCTGGCTTTGGCTCATTCTGACGCTGCTTAGGTGCTGATGAACTGTTGTTGTCTTTATCAGAGATCAGAGTGTTGAGCGCAGATCTGTTTATCAAGCTTCAACATAAGCGCAAGTTGATCTTCTGATTCTGGTATCTGATATAACATCTTCTGATGCTGATGTTGATATCCAATTTTCTGATGCTGATGATGATGTTCTCATGCTGATACCCATCAGAGTTTCTGTAAAACAGAATGTAATTTTTAGATAGCATATGTGTCTTACATGAATCATACAATTAATGTATCTTAGCATTTTGTTATCATCAAAACTTAAACTTAGGGTAGTAGATTCAAACTTTGTTCTAACAATCTCCCCCTTTTTGATGATGACAAAAACTAGATATTTTTTAATTGAAATTTAGCGTGAAAAGTATCAGAGATAACTAAATAATAAGTTGTATCAGAATTAACTAGGAAGTTATCAAAGATAAGGGATAAAGAGATATCAGAGTTTAGATCGGAGATACTCCCCCTGAATTTATTACTTCCCTTTTTAATTCCAAGAGTTCTTCAGGGTCAGATCTTTATTGCCTTTCTTTGAACATCAGAATATCAGAGCTTCAGATCAGAATATCAGAGCTTTAGATCAGAATATCAGAGCTTCAGATCAGAATATCAGAGCTTCAGTGTATCAGAGGTGATTAACTTCTTGTACCTGTAGCCTGTAGCCTTATGCAAAAACAGAAAACATTCAAGTATATCAGAGTGTTAGAATGTTTGAGACTATTTGTCTCAGTAATCCGTTATTGAAAAATATCATTCTTGTTCTCCCCCTTTTTGTCAGCAATCAAAAAGTGTAAGTGATATAAGCTAAAACGATCAGAGCAGAAAAACTTGTTATATTAAGTTCAGAGCCAGACAAATAGTACAGATGATATGCAAAGAAAATAATGAAAATATCATGAATGAAAAACTAAGGTTGGGGTGGAAAGCGTGTGAACAGAGTCTCCAGCATTGTCTTAATCTGATCAGCAGTCTCATTCTGCTTGTGCACCATGCTGACTACTGTATCTATCTTGTTGTCTTGCACATCAATCCTTTCCTTCATCTTCTGATCATTTTCATCCATTCTTTGCTGCAGACGAATATCATTCAACTTCAGCTCTTCCAGAGTCTGCCTGTCCAAGACTGCTTGAGAAACATCAGAAGCAGGATGCTTCTGAGAGCTTTCTGCAACATCTTCAGCTTGACTAACCTCTTCAGCTTGAATAGTCTGATCTTCTGCTTTCTGAACTTTTGAAGTTGGACGCTTCTCAGACCATGGCTCGCTATCCAGAAAGAGCACTTCGTCCTGTGGCAGCTGACTTTCAACTTCCTTCAGAAGCTTGCTGAAGTTCTGTTGTGCCTGCTCATAATTGATGTCTTGCAATTTGAGGGCTTCAGCGCGTACCCACATTCTGAAGCATGTCCAAAGTTGGTCTGAGGCAGCAGGATCAATCATTCCAGGGCAAACTTGCTTTAGAGAAGCAATCCACTGCTGCAAGCCTGTTTCAAAATTCACAATGCCAGCACCAACATCTAATGGTTTGGGTTTGGGGATGGCTATTTTGTGTTTAAGGTCAGCAAGACGGTCAAGGATTGTTAAATCAATGAAGGTCCTGCTGTGGTCTTCAGTATTTTGTTTGGGAGATAGAGTGGGAGAATCAGAAATGATAATTGGACTGTGTGGAGTGTTTGGAGGGGTAGTTTCTGGCGAGGATGGCAGTTGGGCCATGGTTACAGTTGTTCCACATGGCAGCTGAATTGCTAATGGTTGTGGCTCAGAGGATTGAGGAGAATGTGGTTCAGGTGATGGAGTTTCAGAATGATGAAACTCAGGTTGTGGAGGTGATGGTTGAGGTGAGGGTGGATGAGGTTCTTGTTGAGGAGAGGGAGGAGGAATTGCCGGTTGTGGAGAAGGAGGTGGAATTTCTGGTTGTTGTGGAATTTGTGGTTCTTCTGGTATGCGTGAGAGTGGATGTTCTGGTTGAGGAGAGTGGACAATCTGTGGTTGAGTGTTTGGATTTTCTGAGAGGTGAGCGGAAACACGTTGATCAATTTCAGACAGAACTTTGTCAAGTTCTGACTCTGTTGATGTTGTGGGTTTTGGAGTTTGGGATTTGGTGCGGGATCTCCTGAGAGTTAGTGACTCAGAAGGGTCATCCTCTGGTTCGGTTTCATCAATAGATGGTATGGGGATTGGAAGTTCATGTGAAGCTGGGGTTGGAATTGATGTTGGAATAGCAGAAGAATTTAAAACATTAGCAGCAGATAGATTACCTCTCTTCTTAGGGGTCTGCTGGGATGGTCCTTCTGAAGTGGCTTTTCTTTTCTTCGTCTTCTTCATAGTGACTTCTGGTTGTTTTTGGTGCAGGTCTTTAATATTCAGTTTGGGATCTGGACCATCAGCCTTGCAAGCGTCCAAGTATCTGAGAACAACTACTGGTTTTGATTCAATCTCAGAAAATAGTGGAAAGTCATCCAGAGGGACTCTTCTGCTGGTGATGTCAGCAAGAGGAGTAACGCTGGGCTCCCTTCTGATATTCTCTATCAGTTTCATTTTCTTCAGATTCTTGGCGTTCAGAGGCTTGCCAACAGTAGGTTCAATAGAACTTAATTCCTGAGCTTCTGTAAGGTATTCTATCAGCCTATTCTCCGTCAGAATATCTGATATTAACCTGAAGTGATTAAACAGAAGATGAGCCAAGTTAATCTTTACCTTCTGATTAATAAAATAGATCAGAAACTGCTGATCTATATTTATATAATCAGGAGAGCTTGTTGGCTTCCTGTGATTAAAGAACCCCAGAATAATCTTCGCCCATATTCTGTCCTGATCCTTTAAGTCTCTGATTTTGCTGCTGGGAACCCCATGGGTGAAAATCTTCCTTGCAATGACAGCAACGTCAGAGCATCTTTCAGCCATGTCGATACAGCGGATACCACCACCACTGTATCCGATCAATCTTGCAATGTGATCCCTAGTGATCACAATCTTCTTTCCCATTATGTAGGAGGTAACTTGATGTGTTGATGAGTACGCATGAATCCACAACTCCTTGACCAAGACTGGGAACGTTGGTTCCACCAACCTATCAAAATATCTCTCCCATCCCTGTGCCCTAACTTCTTCTGTCAAATCGAATCCATTTTCTTTCAGACTGGAGAAATAAACGATTAGTTCAGACAGCACTTCCAAATTCTTCACTGGTGTAAGGAGTGTTCTGAAGGGAACTTGGTATTGTTCAGAAGAAGCCTCCTTCTGAGAACCTGCAGAAACATTGCTGGAGGATGCCATGTTCACACTTAGGGTTTTTCTGAGAAAACTGAAAAATGGGTTTCTTTTGAGAGAGATGAACACACAAGAAAAATGCAGAAAATATTTGTAAGATTGTAAGAAACGGTAAAGGATTAATGTGAGATGTTAATGTGCTTAAATAGATTTCAAAATAATTTTTGAAAGTGTAAATGGTTTCAAGAAAGAGAAATAATTCATGATTACATTTTAAAACATGATTACGTGCATTTAATGCTTGCTGATTTTGGGGGATTTGAGAAAGATACTTGAAACGGTTACCAGACATGTGTCTCAATGCACCCAATTAGCGTTTTGCCTTTTTAGAAGCGTGCACGCGTTCTGCTTCAGAGATTTGTTGATGATTGGATGACACTTGTTTGATTTAGTGAGCAGCACATCTATCCTTGAGCTGAAACGCTCAGATCTTTAAGAATAGAATCTGATACAATCTGCATGTCTATCTTTCTGAAAAGAGATTGATCAGAAGTTCACAGCAAAACAAATACATTCTGAAGGTTAATATATAAAATTAAAACATTTTCACTCTGGGCATAGTTTCATGCTGAGATGTTTCAGAATGAAATTGAACCTATCTTCAGAAAGGGGTTTAGTGAAGATATCAGCCCATTGATGGTCTGTATCAATAAATTTTAAGTTCAAAATTCCTTTCTGAATATAGTCCCTAATGAAGTGATGTTTTATTTCTATATGCTTAGCCCTAGAATGTAAAATGGGATTCTTACTTAAGCAAATGGCAGAAGTATTGTCACAGAGTATAGGGATGTTACTCTCAAAAATCTGGAAGTCTTCAAGCTGACTTTTCATCCAGAGCATTTGTGTGCTACATCCTGCTGCTGCTATGTACTCAGCTTCTGCTGTTGATAGCGCAATTGTGGATTGCCTTTTGCTGGACCAAGAGATCAGATTTTCTCCCAGAAACTGGCAGCTTCCAGAAGTACTTTTACGCTCTACTCTGTCTCCAGCAAAGTCAGCATCATAGTATCCTACTAAGCTGTAATCACTAGATTTTCTATAAAATAAACCCAGATTAGTAGTACCTTTCAGATACTTGAAAATTCGCTTAACAGCTGTTAAGTGAGATTCTCTAGGATCTGATTGGAATCTAGCACAAATACATACGCTGAATAAGATATCAGGCCTTGAAGCTGTCAGATAAAGGAGAGAACCAATCATACCTCTGTAGACCTTCTGTTCTACCTTTTTGCTTACCTCTTCTCTTTCCAGAATTCACGTGGGATGCATTGGAATCTTTGATGGCTTACATTCTGAGAGGTCAAATTTCTTCAGAAGATCTCTGACATATTTGCTCTGATGAATGTAAGTTCCCTCTGGAGTTTGATTGATCTGAATTCCTAGAAAGAATTTCAGTTCCCCCATGAGGCTCATCTCAAATTATGCCTGCATACACTTAGCAAATTTTCTTCCAAGAGAAGGATTAGTAGATCCAAAAATGATATCATCAACATAAATTTGACAGACTAAGATGTCATTCTTAACTGATTTACAGAATAAGGTAGTGTCCACCTTCCCTCTGGTGAATTCATTTTCTAACAGAAAGTTACTTAGTCTTTCATACCAAGCTCTGGGAGCTTGTTTCAGACCATATAGTGACTTCTTTAGTTTGAAAACATGTTCTGGATGTTTTGTACTTTCAAAACCAGGGGGTTGGTGCACATAAACATCTTCTTCTATATAACCATTTAAGAATGCACTCTTGACATCCATCTGATACAGAGTGATGCCTCTATTAACAGCAAATGAAATTAAAAGTCTGATAGATTCTAACCTGGCGACTGGAGCAAAGGTTTCTGTGTAGTCTATCCCCTCTTGCTGACTATAACCTTGTGCTACCAGTCATGCTTTGTTTCTGATGACTTCACCTTGTTCATTTAGCTTGTTTCTGAACACCCATCTTGTTCCAATGACGTTGAATCCTTTTGGTCTGGGAACAAGATCCCATACGTCATTTCTGGTGAATTGATTCAGCTCTTCTTGCATTTCTAGAATCCAGTCGTTGTCGAGAAGTGCTTCATCAATAGAGGAAGGTTCAATCAGAGACACAAGTCCCATGAGGGTTTCTTCAGAGTTTCTGAAGCTGGCTCTTGTTCTGATTGGATCTTCCTTTCTTCCTAAGATAGTTTCTTCTGGGTGATCCAAGCTGCTTCTGGGTAGTCTCTTCTGAGGTTGATCAGCAGCTGTTGTAGGATTGCTAGCAGTGCTCCTTTCAGACGTTGAAGGAGTGTCTGTGTTGAGAGCTTTTGATGACTTGTCTTCAGAACCTGTAAATTCAATTTCCATACCTGCAAAAACTTCATTCTGTTTTGACTTTTCAGAGTCAAGCCTATCATCAAAACGAACACTGATTGATTCTTCCACAATCTGTGTTTCTGTATTGTATACTCTGTACCCTCTTGAGCGTTCAGAGTATCCTAACATAATACACTTCTGTGCTTTAGAGTCAAACTTGTTCAAATATTTTTTTGTATTTAACATAAAACAAGTACATCCAAATGGATGAAAATATGAAATGTTGGGCTTTCTGTTCTTCCACAATTCATATGGAGTCTTTTCCAGAATAGGTCTTATTGAGATTCTATTCTGAATGTAGCACGCTGTGTTTATTGCCTCTGCCCAGAAGATCTTAGCAACGTTTGTCTCATTGATCATGGTTCTGGCCATTTCCTGCAATGTTCTGTTCTTTCGTTCTACAACTCCATTTTGTTGGGGAGTTCTAGGACAAGAGAAATCATGCAGAATGCCTCTGTCATTAAAGAATGACTCAAAATTTTTGTTTTCAAATTCTCCACCATGATCACTTCTGACTTTAACGATTCTAAGATCCTTTTCATTCTGAACTTGGTTACAGAAGGTAACAAACACAGAGTGTGACTCGTCCTTGTGTCTTAAGAACTTTACCCATGTCCATCTGCTATAGTCATCTACGATTACTAACCCATACTTCTTGCCACTGACTGAAGCAGTTTTAACTGGTCCAAATAAGTCAATGTGCAGAAGTTCTAATGGCTTAGAGGTAGAAACAACATTTTTAGATTTGAAAGAAGGTTTTGAAAACTTGCCTTTCTGACATGCTTCACACAAAGCATCTGAATTGAACTTCAAATTAGGAAGTCCTCTGACCAGATTGAGTTTGTTAATCTGAGATATTCTTCTCATACTAACATGCCCCAATCTTCTGTGCCAGATCCACTGCTCGTTGTTAACAGACAGAAGACACTTTACATTCTGACTTTTCAGTTCAGAAAGTTTGATTTTGTAGATGTTGTTTTTCCTCTTTCCATTAAACAGGATAGTCCCATCTTTCTGACTAACAGCTTTAATTGATTTTTGATTGAAGATTATATCATAACCGTTATCACTTAATTGACTTATGGATAACAGATTATGCATTAATCCATCTACTAGCAGAACATTATTTATAGAGGGAAGATTTCCATTACCTATAGTTCCAGAGCCAATGATCTTTCCCCTCTGATTGCCTCCAAAGCCAACGTGGCCTCCAGGCTTAAGTTCCAGGCTTTGGAACATATGCCTTCTTCCTGTCATGTGTCGCGAGCAGCCAGAGTCCAGGTACCATGACTGGTGTTTCTGATTTGCTGCTAAAGATATCTGCAACATGTATTATTTTATCCTTAGGTACCCAGATTTTCTTGGGTCCTGATTTGTTAGATTTACCAAAACTCTGGTTGAATTTTGGTTTCACAGAATACTTACTGCTAGTGTATTTAATATCATGTGTGTGACCATACACAAAATGTGAGTTCAGAGGAGTGTGTTTAATGGTTAAATCTATGACATTCTTTGGTGTAGGAACCTTACCTTGGTATCCTATTCCCTTCCTGTCGTTTCTGCTAACTCCATAGATCATTGAAGCCATTTTGCTTCTATCTATGCTTTTAGGAAGGAACTTCTGGAAACTGTGATCATACTCCTTGATGATCTCATCAGCACTGCTGGGAGTTTCAGAAATTGGTTCCTTCTGAGAGTTTTGTAAAACATTTTCTAATTTTGAAATTTTATTTCTCAGCTCAGAATTTTCCAATTTAAGACTCTCAGTCTTATCAGAGTCAGATTCAAGATTCCTTTTCAGGTTTCTGAATTTAACTCTAATCTGCTGGTACCTTTCCAGAATTTTGTTAAGGCTTTCAGCAAGTTCAGCCTTAGTAAAGTTAACTGCAAAGTCAGGAAATACCTCTTCAGTATCTGATTCTGAGTCTGATTCAGAAGCTTCACTGTCTTCTGAAATGTTGGCCATGAGAGCTATGTTTGCTCTCTCATCATCTGATTCTGAGTCAGCTTCAGACGAGTCAGAGTCATCCCATGTAGCCATAAGACTTTTATTCTTTTCTCTTCCAAACTTCTTTTTGGGCTTTTCCCTCTGAAGCTTTGGGCAGTCACTCTTGTAGTGTCCTTGCTCATTGCACTCATAACAGATGATGTCCTTGGTGTTTGTCTTTCTGCTTCCCGAGGAGCCTTCATATCTTCTGTATCCAGAGGAAGAATCTGTCCTTATGTATCTGGAAGAAGACTCGTTCTGATCAGATCTTCTGGGATTCCTGAACTTCCTTTGCCTCTGCTTCCACAGTTGGTTCACTCTTCTGGAGAGGAGAGAAAGTTCGTCTTCTTCTGATGAGGATCCATCAGATGTTTCTTCAACTGCCTGCAAAACTTTAGACTCAGATTTTTTGTTAGATTTTAATGCTAAAGGCTTACCTTGCTTCTGAGGTTCATCAACTTCTAGCTCTATCTCATGACTTCTGAGGGAGCTGATAAGTTCCTCCAGAGAAATTTTGTTGAGATCTTTTGCTAGCTTCAGAGCTGTAACCATTGGTCTCCACTTCTTTGGTAAGCTTCTGATGATCTTCTTGACGTGATCAGAAGTAGAGTATCCTTTGTCCAGAACCTTGAGACCAGCCACTAGAATTTGGAATCTTGAGAACATTGTTTCAATGGATTCACTTTCTTCCATTTTAAATGCCTCATACTTCTGAATGAGCGCAAGAGCTTTAGTTTCTTTGACCTAAATGTTACCTTCATGCGTCATTCTGAGTGAGTCAAACATGTTCTTTGCTGTGTCTCTGTTAGAGATCTTTTCATATTCAGCGTATGAGATGGCGCTGAGAAGAATGGTTCTGGCCTTGTGGTGATTTTTGAAGTCACGCTTTTGTTGGTCAGACATTGCTTTCCTGTCAATCTTCTGACTGCTTGCATTTACTGGGTGCGTGTATCCATCTGTCACAAAGTCCCAAAGATCAGCATCATGTGCCAGAAAGAAGCTTTCAATTCTGTCTTTCCAGTAATCAAAATTTTCTCCATCAAAGACTGGAGGTTTGCCGCTGAATCTGTCTCTGTCTTCATTGTTGTCATTGCTGGTGTGTTGATAAGTTCCTGCCATTGTGTTTTTCTGACGCTGGATCTTGTACTGACACGGTTAAGTGTTTTAGCTCAGAACCAGGCGCTCTGATGCCAATTGAAGAAGTGAAAAACACAAGAAGGGGGGTTGAATTGTAAAAACTGGAAATCAATTGCAATCAACACGATATTTTTATCCTGGTTCGTTTGATCTCAAACTACTCCAGTCCACCCGTCAAGGTGATTTCGCCTCTCTCCAACGAGGTCTTAATCCACTATATTCAACTGAATATTACAATCTGCTTTAACAACTGCTAAAGCCTTCTTGATGCAAACCACAAACCGGTTTCTCAAGGAATTACTTTCTTACAAAGAATTGAAATCTAGTTGTGTGAATGTTTTCTACAAAACTGTTTATCACAACTGTGATACTACACAACTTAAGCTTATGAGAACTAGATTGCTAAAAATAATTGAGTAAGAAGTTTGAGAGCTTTTAGCAAACTGAGAGTGAGGAAGATGATGAATAGCTTTTTGGCGTGTAGATTGTTGTAGAGCATTAGCCAATTCAATCTTCATTGACTTGTTTATATAGCATTGGAAATAGTGTACGTTGGAGTAATAATTCTGTTTCAATGCCAATAACATTCTTTCCTTAATAAGCAGATCTTGTCTGGAACGATGTCGTTGGTAATAACTCGTCTTGAATGCACAGTACCGTTGCCACTTAAGCGTGTTCTGGCTTTGGCTCATTCTGACGCTGCTTAGGTGCTGATGAACTGTTGTTGTCTTTATCAGAGATCAGAGTGTTGAGCGCAGATCTGTTCATCAAGCTTCAACATAAGCGCAAGTTGATCTTCTGATTCTGGTATCTGATATAACATCTTCTGATGCTGATGTTGATATCCAATTTTCTGATGCTGATGATGATGTTCTCATGCTGATACCCATAAGAGTTTCTGTAAAACAGAATGTAATTTTTAGATAGCATATGTGTCTTACATGAATCATACAATTAATGTATCTTAGCATTTTGTTATCATCAAAACTTAAACTTAGGGTAGTAGATTCAAACTTTGTTCTAACATTATCTTTAACTGAGAAGAACCAGGATAAATCTTTGGAGTGATTTATCTGAACCAGGGAAAGTGTCTACCAAAAAGGAATCAGGATAAACCATTGATCGATTTAAACTGAACCAGCAGTGGTCTGGAAAAGAATCAAAATAAATCTTTGGAACGATTTATCTGAACTACAGAAAGTGTCTACCGAAAAGGAATCAGGATAAACCATTGATCGATTTAAACTGAACTAGCAGAAGTTTGAAGGAGACATTCATCATGTAGATAGTCACCCAGTCATGTTTTGGGAATTTATCTATTATTGATTTGTTCACAGATAGTTGTCTTGTCTTTGTTGAAAATTTGTTGATGATAATTTTTTGTTGATTGATCTTTCCTGAAAAGGTAAAGAGTTAGTTGTATGTAATCCTATGATGTATGAAATGAATGGAGTAATGATGTTTCTCAAAATAAATGAGTTTGTGATATATGCATTTGTGTTGTCGATGTCATGAAGTATGAATGCAATGTATGAACATATTAGTTATTCTGCTGCGATGTTGTTAGACTGGGGAAAATAAATCCCTGACTACTGCTGGGAATGGGGAGTATAAGTCTTCATATTTATTGAAGTTGAAGTATTGATAGATGGGTTTCCATTATTAGAGGAATAAACTCTATTGGGTAAGGGAAATGTCGTGCATTGATTTGTGGATTTTGTGAAATCCTGCTGGGAATCCTGAGAAGCTGGGTGACTTTCACTGGGGAATCCTTGGAGCGGTAATTGGAACCTTTGCTCCGCCAGGGATATGAGAGCACATGATGCCATTAGGCTGCATACTGGAGATACGACAATGATCTTGTAGCAGGATGTCCTTGCTTCTGCTCTTGCTGGAGAAAGTACTTGCGGGGATTTTACGGAATGACCTATAGATATTATCCTATTTCTTAAAGACATTAGTAATTGTATTTCTATTTTCTGTTCCCTTTTTATGCGCTCATTTGTAAACAATAATTATGTTCAGATGCATATGTTCAAAAATAATCACTAGACGTTTTTGCAAACAAAATAGGAAAGTAAAAGAAAAACAAATAGTTTTGCACTTTTAAAGGAGTATCTTTGTATTAACTTGAATAAGTATTTTTTTACAAAGAGACGAACATCCTAGTAAGAGAATGTCATCATGAAAATGAAAACTAATACAAAGAAAAGACAGTTATGTGAAATAATCCCATGGGGTTCCCATTCTGCTATAGCCTTCATGTCTCTGAGCGTCTCATCCACTTGCTGCTTTGTCCGAAGCTGATTGGATTGATTAGAACCGTTTGAGTTTGACGATTGATACTGAAGGATAGCTATAAGGTGATTCAACGGGACATAGTCATACGCTTTAAATCCCTAACTTTTGTCTGGACCGCCCTTGCGGGTTTTCAGTCCACTGGGATACCCTTTTTTGCCCAAGTGCCTTTTCAGGTTTTCAGCTTGCCAGGTGTACAATTTTTTTTTTGTTTATCCCTAATTTTTTCCTAGGCCAGTCAACCTAGCAGGTCTTTTTCATGCGTAGTATCTTTTGACTATATCCGCGTTTACAGGTTGAGAAAGGTCGTAGTCGTCCATAGTGGTTAAGATCATCGCCCCACCAGAAAATATGTTTTTAATCACAAATGGTCCTTCGTATGTAGGAGTCCATTTGCCCCTGAGATCACCTTGTAGAAGTATGATACGCTTGATTATCAAGTCACCAACTTGATATACCTGACGTCTGACCTTCTTGTTAAAAGCTTTAATCATACAATTTTTGTATATCTGGCCATGATAGACAGCCGTAAGCCTCTTCTCATCAATCAAGTTCAACTGGTCAAATCGAGTTTGAATCCATTCATCTTCACTCAACCCTACATCCTTCATGATTCTCAAAGAAGGTATTTGGACTTCAATTGGTAGGACAACTTCCATGATGTATACCAAAGAGAAAGGAGTTGCGCATGTTGATGTGCGCGCCGTGGTACGGTAACCGTGGAGAGTAAATGGTAACATCTCATGCCAGTCCCTATAGGTCACTGTCATCTTTTGTATGATCTTCTTGATGTTTCTATTAGCGGCTTCCACAACGCCATTCAGCTTCAGTCGATAAGGAGAAGAGTTATGATGCTGAATCTTGAATTACACGCATAATCTGATGATCATAGCATTGTTGATATTGCTACCATTATCTGTAATGATTCTCTCCAGAATACCATATCGACAGATAAGATTCTGTTTGATGAATCGGGCCACAATGTTCATGGTAACAAAAGCGAATGAATCTGCCTTGACCCACTTTGTGAAGTAATCAATGGCAACCAAGATGAAGCAGTGTCCATTAGAAGCTGTAGGTTTGATCTCTCCAATCACGTCAATGCCCCACATTGCAAATGGCCAAGGAGCAGTCAGGACGTTTAGAGGAATTGGAGGCACATGTACATTGTCAGCATAGATCTGGCACTTGTGACAAGTTCGTGAATGCTGATAACAATCCGCTTCCATGGTGGACCAGTAGTATCCTTCCCATAGGATCTTTTTAGCCATCATGTGCCCACTAGAATGGGTGCCAAAGGTACCTTCGTGTAAATCAACCATGATCTTTTCTGCCTCACTCTTGTCTATGCACCGAAGCAAAGTAGAGTCGTGGTTGCACTTATAGAGGATTCCATTACTGAGGAAGAATTTAGCAGAGAACCTTCTCAGGAAGTTATTATCATTGACTGGAGCTCCCTCCAGATATTCTTGGGCCTCGAGATATTTCTTAATTTCATGGAACTAGGGCTTGTCCACTACTTCTTCAGTATTAATTTCATGACAGTAAACTGGTTCGTCCATCCTCTCAATAGTGATCTGAGGAGCCTCATTATCCCACCTGATATTGAACATGGATGACATAGTGGCTAGCGCGTCTTCTAGTTGATTTTCCCCTTGTGGAAAATGCTCAAAGGTAATTTCCTCAAAATGTGGAACCAGTGTCAACACATGTTCATTGTAAGGGATGAGATTAGGATGCTTTGTGTCCTATTCTCCTTTGTTCTGACTGATTGCTAAGGTTGTGTCCCCAAATACATTTAAGGATTTGATCCCCAAATCTATAGCAGCTTTGAGACCCATAATACACGCTTCATACTCAGCCATATTATTGATACAGTTGAAACATAGTCTGGCAGTGAAGGGAGTATGACAACCTTCAGGAGATATGATCACAACGCCTATGTCGTTGCCGAGTGCGTTGGAAGCTCTGTCAAAAACCATGGTCCATCGGGATCCTTGTTCAAGTTCTTCGAACGGTCAAAGTTCTTCACAATCATTTATTAACATGATGTCTTCATCCGAGAATTCAAAATTCATGGATTGGTAGTCATCCACAGCCTGATGAGCCAAATGATCAGCTAGTACACTCCCCTTATATTACTTTTTGGGTAGTGTACTGAATGTCGTATTCAGTCAGGACCATCTGCCATCTTGCTATTCTTCTAGAGAGGGTGGGCTTCTCGAATATGTATTTAATTAGATCCATCTTAGATATCAATAAAGTAGTGTGAGTCAGCATATACTATCTTAGTCGGCGAGCATCCCATGCCAGAGCGCAACAAGTTTTCTCAAGCAGTGAATATCTGGTTTCACAGTCGGTAAACTTTTTGCTCAGGTAGTATATTGCATGCTCTTTTCGGCCAGACTCGTCATGCTACCCCATCACACACCCCATTGAATTTTCCAAAACTGTTAGGTACATGATCAGAGGTCTTCCCTCAACTGGCGACATTAAAATGGGAGGCTCTTGAAGGTACTCCTTAATCCTGTTAAAGGCAGCCTGGCAGTCGTCATTCCATTCCACCACTTGATCTTTCTTTAGTAATTTGAAGATTGGTTCATAAGTAGCGGTCAGATGGGAAATGAATATAGAGATGTAGTTTAGCCGTCCTAAGAATCCCCTAACTTCCTTTTCAGTGAGAGGAGTAGGAATTTCTTGTATTGCTTTTACCTTTGCAAGGTCTACTTCAATATCTTTACCTCTAACAACGAAGCCTAAGAGCTTATCGGACCTTACTCCAAAAGTGCATTTATTCGGGTTCAGCCTTAGTTTGTATTTCCTCAGTCTTTCAAACAGTTTCTACAGATGGTCAAGGTGTTCCTCTTCAGTTTGAGATCTGGCTATCATATAATCCACATATACCTCTATCTCGTGATGGATTATATCGTGAAACAAAGCTACCATGGCACGCTGATAGGTTACCCAACATTCTTCAGCCCAAATGGCATAACTTTGTAACAGAAAGTGCCCCATTGTGTGACGAAGGTGGTTTTCTCCATGTCCTCAAGTGCCATTTTGATCTTATTATATCCAGAGAAACCATCCATGAACAAGAATACTTTATGTTGTGCGGTGTTGTTAACCATAATATCGAGGTGGGGAAGCGGGAAGTAATCCTTGGCGTTTGGCCTATTCAGGTCTCTGTATTGCACACACATATGTACTTTACCGTCTTTCTTAGGCACTGAAACAACATTGGCGACCCAATGTGAATAGGAGGTGACAGCTAAGAATCCATCGTTGAACTTCTTCATGACTTCATTCTTGATTTTTTCTGACATTTCTGGCCGCATGCGACTAACCTTCTGTTTCACTGGAGGGCAGTCTTCTTTTGTCGGCAGATGATGGACCACGATATCAGTGTCAAGTCTTGGCATGTCTTCGTATGACCAGGAAAAGACCTCAACATAGCCATGTAGTAACTGAGTTAAGCGCTTCTTGACACTATGGTCCAGGTTGGCACCTATCTTGACTTCTTTCCTGTCCTCTTTAGTACCTAAGTTAACTGTTTCAACCAGCTCTCCGTGGGGTTGTATGGTCCTTTCTTCCTGTTGTAATAATCTGGCAAGTTACCCTGGCACCTTGCAAGCTTCCTCACCTTCTTCCTTGGCTTGGTAGATCGGATTTTCACAGTCATAATAGGCCATAGAAGAATTGTTACCAATGGGATCCCAAGTGGATGTGGTTCTGCATTTCGATATGTGAGTCTGTGTAAGAGCATAACTATCTTTGATAAAATAAAAGGTAGAAAAATAAAAACAAAGAGCGTAAAATTTTCATGCAAAAACGTCCCATGATTTATTAATGTCATATGAAGATGAAGTAACAACCCTCATAGATAGACCATTGTGCCTCTGGTAAGACACAAGGTTTTAAAGTCTAAATTGCTTAAATATTACAAGTCTGAAAAATTTAAAAGACAATTACTCTTGAATAAAAGTAATAGGAATAAAATCTTTGGCCTCCCAATTGTTGAGTCCTTTGCCGATGGTTGGAAAAATCCATTCGTCCATGTCACAGCTGCTATCAATATCTTCCAATGCATTGACTCCCTGATTGCTGATACGTAAAGGTGATCCCCCAGTGCGAGTACATTGAACAACTCTTTGGGCCTCCGAAATAAAATCCAAACCAAATTTGTTGGATTTGTAGGGAATATCCGGAATTTGACCCCAAATGGTAGATCCCCCTTCTGCAAATATTGCTCTAGCATCCTTCAGAGAGGCCATTTGTAATGGAGGTCTGGTAATCTTCGAAGCTTTGGTAACAGTCTTGGTCGCAGCAACTGTCTGTTGAACCTCCTCAAAATTTTGACATGGGGTCTCAATGAACTCGCCGTCCATTTTAACATACCTGAAATACTTCACATGGCTAACCATGTATTCCTCTTCCCCATGGACTGTGATGATCTTTCCCTTGACTGGGTACTTCAACATATGATGTAGGGTAGAGGTGACGGCACCAGCCCCATGGATCAAAGATCGACCCAATAGACAGGAATAGGATGGGCGGATATTCATCACATAGAAGGTTGAATCAAAAGTCTGAGTTCCAACTTTGATAGGGATGTCTACTTCTCCGTGCACTGTTCTTTTAGAACCATTGAAGGCCCTCACCATAATGTTGCTGGGCTTTAATGTGAGTCCTTCGCAATCTAACCGGTCAAGAGCATTCTTGGGTAAGACATTCAACAACGAACCTGTATCCACCAGAACATGGGCTAATGTAGTTCCCCTGTACTCAATTGAGACATGCAAGGCATCATTGTGTTTCCTTCCCTTGGGAGTTAAATCAACGTCAGAAAAACCCAGTCCATTATCAGCAGTTAGACTGGCCATACAATTCTCGAATTGATCAATGGAGGTCTCTTGGGACACGTGGGCGGTCTTCAGAAATTTTACTAAGGCCTTAGCGTGGGCCCCAGAGCACAAAAGTAAAGCCAGCATTGATATTTTTTAGGGGGTCTGCCCTAACTGCCCCACGACATTGTAGTCACTTTTCTTGATTATCTTTAATATCTCTTCCATCTCCTTCCTAGAAGCCTCAGGAATGACTTCTAGATGCGCCTTCATCTGGACAGGCTCAAATAATACCTCTTTGCCCCATGTCTCGGTAGCAGGGATAACTGTAGGACTAACAATGGGAGTAACACTGGGAATACTGACAGGAGCGATACCGGGAATAATTACAGGAGTAGCAATGGTCTTTGGAGAGATCTCGGGGGAGAAAAACCTTCCACTTCTTGTTATCTTACTAGTCCCAACGATATTGTTAACGTCGGGATCAGTGCCTTTAGCAACTTTGTCTTTAATAGCCGATAAATCTTGCTTGACGCCATGGTAATAGACGTCAGCCCCATAGTTCCAAGGGACAACTTTATCTGAAGAATATGGTATTGGCCCCGGAATGGTGATGATTAGGGGAGCAGACTTTGGAACAGATGTATTCCTGACGGGTCTTTTGGTGGAGACCCTGGGAGGATTGTCGGAAATGGTGATTATTGAAACGTCTTCACATGAATTTCTGGAAAGAGGAACTTTCTCGAACATGATTTCTTTGTTAACCATCAGGCGCTGGACGCCCATCTTCAGTAACAAACAAACATCTGGTAGAGACATACATAAGTGAAAACTTTCATCATAGCCTAGAAACAGACCGACTTGCAACAGATTATGTTTAACAGTCAAAAGGGGAGTAGTTAATTCATCCACGGAGGAAACAAAACAGTCATCTTCAACAGAATTGACCCCTTGGCCATGTTTGAGCTTTAACGCTGTTATCACGTTAGGTGTTTCTGCAGGGTCAAACTGGATCTCTTTCGCCTCGATAAGGTCTTGTACCTTATTCTTCAGGGCCCAACAATCGTTTGTATCATGTCCCAGACTTTCAGAATGATGGGCACATCGAGCATTTGGGTTGTAGCGGGGAGAAGCAGTATTGGGGTTCTTGGGAGCTTCCTTTAGAGTCACCATATTGGACTTCAATAGATGCGAAAAAACTTGGGACAAGGTCATGTTGATTCGAGTGAATCGTCTTATGGGCGCCTCTGGCCTTCATTAATAGTTTCGCTGTTGATTTGATACAGGATTGGAGATCATAACAGCCCCTACCGTCGGGCGGTGTTTACTTTTGTTTTGATTCCTGTGGTCATAAGCAACACTGACCTCCTTCTTTCCAGTAAAGGGTTTCTTGATTATGCTTGAGGATGCATCCCTTTGAATTTTGCCACTCTTAATACCAGCTTCTACCCGCTCACCAATCATGATTAACTCAATAAATCCAGCAGAAGAGCTTTCAATTAGATGATTGAAGAATGGACCAGACAACGTGCCCAAGAACATATCCACTGACTCCTTATCAGATAAAGGGGGCTGGACTCTTCCTGCGAGATCCCTCCATTTTTGGGCATAATTTTGGAAACCCTCAGCAGCGCCCATAGACATACCTTGTAGTTGTGTTCGAGTTAGATCTAGGTCAGCATTATATTGGTATTGCTTGTAAAAAGCAGCAACCAAATCTTCCCAATTGTGAATATTGGTTCCTTCTAACAGATAGAACCAATCTAACTGCGTCCCTGACAAGTTATCTTGGAAAAAATGTATCCATAGGTTCCTATCAGCAGTATGGGGTTGAATCTTCCTGGCGTATGACCTTAAATGCAGCTTAGGACAAGAGACACCGTCATATTTAGCAAAAGTGGAGACCTTGAATTTCTGCGGGATGATCACCCCTGAGACAAGTCCTAGCTCTTCAAAATCCAATCCGGGTACCCTCTGGATCACCATAGCATTGAGGCGATCCTCCAACTATTTGTATTTATCATCAGCAGGAGGATATTGTTCTTCAGAGTAGTCAACCTCTTCTTCTTCTTCAGACTTTGGGTTTTCATTTCCTTCCTTGTTCTTTCCTTCTTGATTATCTCCTTCACCCGACGAGTTTGCGAAATCTAGAGTTCGCCTGGCTGGTCCTTTGAACCGACTTCCCAAATTCAAAACACCGACTGGTTTCTTTGCCTTCTTCTTCTTATCTTTGATCATAAGAGCCTTCAAGTCCTCTTATCCTTTAGCCAGAGCCAAGAACATTTATTAGAATTGAGCATTTTGTGCTTGAAGATCTTTTACTGTCTGTTCAATATCCATCTCACTAAAATAAATAGTAGAAATATAAGGAGACATGTTGTAAGAAAACCTGTTTGTGTTATGATGAATGAAAATGCATATGAAAATGATTTCAAGGAAATTAGAGATTTAAATTTGTTTAGACAAAAGGAAACACACGTTGTGTTAATAAATCCAAGTTCGATTACATCATGCCTCTTTGGGCTTACAACGAAAGAAATAAAATACAAAAACTCCTAAGACAAAAAGGTCGAACACATCCTATTCAGTGTAATGTAGGCTTTCAAACTCCTCTCTTCATGAAGCTGCTTGGCGAGTTCCAGAACTTTCTTCTCATTGGCTTAGAATTGGGCTTCGAAGGTGTCTCGCTCTTCCTTTAGCTGAATCCAATCCTTTTGCAAGTCTTCAAGAGAGGTAGGCATGTTGGGATGAAGGACAGTATATGGAACATCTCCTTCAACAACAGGCTCCATGATAACAGGTAGGATGGAGGGGTAAGGCATTACGAGACTCTGAGCATGAGCTCGGACCCACCTAAGGTAAGGCTCAAGGGGAATATAATTCTTGTGTCCCAATTTCTTATTATCCACTTTGTTTACCATCCTCCAAGCTCATATAAACCTTTGGCGGTATCCTTGGTTATCACACTCGTAGTCGAACACCACACCTTGGATGAGCGCATCATGAGGACCATTTCTTCGTGTGTACCCAAACTCTCGCAAAGCTAAGCAAGGGTTGTAAGTGATACCTCCCCTAATTCCAAGAAAAGGGAAATTAGGGAATTCCCCGCAATGGTCGATGATAGTAATGTCCTCCAAGGATCGGGAACACCTATGAATATTCAAATGTCTGAGTGACATCAACCTATTGGACCATCTCAAACCTTGCCCGTTCTTCGCAACAGATCGGGGTAGGTGTGAAACAAACCACCTAGACAACAGAGGAGTGCACCACATGAGGGTTCCTCTTCACTTCATGGTTCGAGAATGGAGAGAATGCAAGATATCTCCCAACAAAATAGGCATTGGATTGAGAGATATGAAAATTTTAACTGCATTCACATCTATAAGTTGGTCATGATTAGGAAATAGTACCATCCCATAGATGAGAAGTGCCAAGATTTCTTCAAAAGCTTGTAAATCTAGAGTGTTCCAACAGTCTTGAGCTTTTTCCAACAGGAACTTTGCCAGGAACCCTTTGACACCATTTCTTGTTTCCCAATTAACCATGACATCGGATTGTTGTAAGTGTAAGGCTCAGACAATCTCTTCAGGGCTTGGGTCTCTTTCAATACCGTTGAAGGGTAATTGATTGAGAATGGGAGTTCCCAAGAGTCGAGAGAATTCTTCCATAGTAGGCACAAGCTGGTAATCATGGAAAGTAAAGCAATGGTGTAAAGGTTCGAAGAACTGGAAAAGCACCTTCATCATGTCTTTATCAAAGCTTGAGGTAACCAAGTTGAGAAGTCATCCATGTCTTTTGGTGAACAAAGAATTATCAGGGACCCTTGATGCTAACTCTTTGAGCTGAAAAGGTACTCGTATGAGGTTGACTTGGATTGTATTCCTGCGAGTGGGAGTCATGTCCTATAAAATAGAACAAAGATAAATCTCAAGATCCTTGAAATGGTTAGTCTAAAATGCTATGATATCATGCCATGATGTTATGAACAAACATATGCACAAGTTAATCAAACGAGTCCTTAGGTTTAGGCTTGCATGAGGTTTATAGGTAAGTACCCTCTTGAAGTTTAGTTGGTTCAACCTGTCCTAGAAAGTAAACGGGTTCTAGGGAATCTCAATATCATTGATCTTTCTTCAATGGGCATTGTTTCAGCGCGAGTCTCTTTATTGGCGACCAAAATATCCCGAAAGTCCAATCTCAATGAGCGTAGTATCGAGTATCAACCCACTTTGGACTGCACCAAAGTCGGCTACCTCACTACTTCCTAATGGCCAAGTTGTTCAAGTAATGGTTCTAAAGTCAGTTAGTGCTTCATGACACCACACAGTGGCCCCGTATTCTCCTTGACTACTCAAGGGCTACCGGTACCAAAAAAGTGTCACACTAACGTAGCTATTGCTTAGACCATGTCGGCATACCCCACACAGTTTCCATAACTTATTGCTACTTACCTAAAAAGGTTCCCTAGATCTGGGTAGAGGATCAAAATAAACCCAAACAAGGAACCATAATGTAAAGCAAACAAGTCAAACAAGGAAAGCATGTAAAGGTGATCTAGCCCTAAGGTAACCTCACTTTTAAATTAAACTCCCCAGCAGAGTCGCCAGTTCTGTAACACGGTGGGAGAACTGACTTGGATGTTTTGCGTTTAATCGCAATTGTTGAGGATAGCAAGAGTCGCCACTTACTTTTCTTTGATCCAAAAGGAAAGGTTGAAAAGAACAGGAAAGACCTTTTGAGATTATTTCTTGAGTTCGGGGGGTATGTTATGAAAAGGGAAGGTATTAGCACCCTTTTCGTCCGTAGTTATCTATGGTCTCTTAGTTTCTTGCTAGATCACTTGCTTTTGTTTGAAAATGTGCTTGTGGTATGGGTTTTTGAAAGTATTTTAAAAACGTCTTTGTAAAGGTTCTCGTTTGTATAAGAACGCGTACAATGTGTTGGTTTTTAAAATAGTTCAAATTGGTGTTTGTGGAATGTGTTTTTTGAAAGTGATTTTATAAAGTGTCTTTGTAATGGTTCTCGTTTCTATAAGAACGCGTACAAACAACTTTGTCTTTTGGAAATTTTTCAAATTTAAAAAAAAAAGGGTGTATAAAATGTTTTTGTTATGAGCAAGCGAGCAACTATGAGCATCCTACCTACTCAAAAGGTCTAAATATTATTTTCCTCATCCTTTAGATGTTGCTATCTTACCATTGATTCGGTAAGAAGCCCCATCATTGGATGTGAAGGGACGGGCGTGGGACATTTGTATAGTCATAGAAGGCAACATATGGGACGTTTTAGCAATGTCGTTTAGGGACTAGATTGTTTATCGAAGGCATCATTAGGATCATCAAGGGACTACGATCTTTTATCGAGGGTCTTTGCTAAAACGCCCATATTCGAGGGACATGACTTTATTTCCGAGGCAACAAGTGAGATTACCCTAGGGGTGCACATGTGTGAATAGCCTGTTTGATTGCATGCATTTTGTCTTGGAATTTTAGGTTATCTACTTGTTGTTTTTATCTTGCCATACATCCTAATTACTAACATTTATACAAAAGTAATAAAAATGCAGAAACATAAATCCTACACTATTACAACCATATTGAATAGCAAGAAAATATAAAGACAAAATAAAATAAAGAAAAATGGCGCTTTCGATTTAGGCAGAAGCATCCTTCGATTATGCTTTTCTTGGCTTCTTTCGATTTGGGCCTGGAGTCAGTGAGGTCATGCCCTTCAATTTCACCTCTTGCCTGTTCCTTTCAATTGGGACCTGGAAGGCAGCATGACCCTCCTTCTGGCTGCTTCTTTCTTTTGAGACTTGGCAGTCAGTATGGACATCCTACTGGTTACTTCCTTCGTTTGAGGCCTAGAGTCAGTGTGAAGTGCGCTCTTTGCCTCAGGCTCCTTACTGCCTCCTTCGACTGCAGGCATGCTAGGCCCTCAAGTTGAGACTCGAAAGGCTTTAGTACTTAGCCAATCGAAGGATACAGTGAACCTATTTTAAACTCTTAAAATGAAACATTCAAGTGTAACTTCCAAAAGCTACAGGCTAGGGGTTAGCACAAAACTATTGGGTCTCAAAGTCTAAAGCCTAACTAGTCAGAGTTGAGATTTTCAACACACGGGCAATCAAAATCGAAGGTTAAAACATGGTCAGACTCCCTATATGAAGTATCTACATTTTCTTTATTGACATGTGCACATGATATTTAAATGAAATAGTTTCAAGTTTAAAGAGAACTTACCTCTTGAAGTTCTTAAATCGAAGGAAACTGCAAGTGTCTTCCTTGGTGGTGAATGGATGTTCGTTGGGGACTTCCTGAGACTAATCCAGTTACTACTTTGTTCAAGCAGTCACTGAATCGAAGGAGGGTGTGTGGGATGAGTCGAAGGTTTTTTTTATAGCAAGTAAAAGAGTGAATCAAAGGATTACTATATTGTGGTTGGGGGAGTGGTTTGAAGGTTAGCTCTCTGCTCACTTGGGGAGTGAATCGAAGGATTCACTTAGTGTACAAAGGGGGTTGAGTTTCTTAGAAGTGTTTGGAATATTTAAAAAAAACGTTGGGATGTGTTTGAGAGTTTTGGGGAATTTTTCACAACAGTTTTCTTGCAACTATTCAGGGGCCCCTAACATGTGTGGTTGAGGCTCATATTTATAGATGGCCTTGGCTGATGTTTTAAGAGGGAAAACCAAAAGTTTAAACAAAAAAGGCATGCTGTTCTTGTAGCTTTCGAGGGACAGTGTTTGTATTCCATTTTGGTCTAAGAAATAAGGCAGTGTTGCAGGACTGCTGTGCAGCAGTTTTGGAGTTTTATGGCCAGTGTATCAGGCCTGAACTTGGGAACCACATGCTTAAACGAATGGTGTAACCAAAAACTTGTACTGAAGGATTCACACATCCCAAATAAAGAATGCATGCAAAGGATAAGGGCACAATCGAAGCTTGCCACAAAGGAGGGCCACATGCCCTAAACGAAGAAGGCCCGCAGGAGGCAAAATGTGTAGTCGAAAGAGACCAAAAGAGAGGCTTTTGCCTCCAAAATCAAAGGACATCATCATGAGGCTTTTTGCCTTGTGAATTGAAGCTAGTTGAAGATAAGTGTTGCCTTGTCGAAGCTTGCAACAAGTTGTTTCAAAGGGTGACTTTGGCCTTGTGCATGCTAGCATGGTGGGGAATTCTACCTTGTAAATCTTGGCTAATATGCAGGAAAGAGGCTATATGACCAAACAAAAGATTTGCATGAAGAGAATAAAATGTTCAAATAAAGTCCAATGCCCAAACGAAGCAAGAAATGAACTTGCCCAAATGAAGTCCAATGCCCCAACAAAGCAGGAAATGAACTTGCCCAAAAGGAGTCTAGTGCCCAAACGAAGGGTGCAACCAAAGCTTACATCCAAGGAGCCAAAGTTACCAATCGAAGGATGTAAAATCAAAGAGAACTTGTTTTTCCTTCAATTTTGTCAAAAATATTATTTTCATCTATTTTCCCCTTTTTAACAGTTTACTTGATGCTGGAAAATCCAATTTGTACTTATGCAAGCTTGAATTTTGAGAATCATTGTGAGAAATGCCTTGAGAAATGAGAGAGAAAATTTTGGGGTACAACACTATGCCATTGACAAAATAAGTAGTCACTCGATTTATCAAGCAAAATATCATATGCAGATATGGAGTTTCTAGAAAAATCATCACAAACAATGGGTCCAACTTGAAAAACAAAATGATGAAGAAGTTATGCGATGATTTCAAAATTAAGCATCATATTTCATCACCTTACCAACCCAAGATGAACGGGGATGTTGAAGCTTCCAATAAAAACATCAAGACGATCATATAGAAAATGGTTAAGAAATATAAAGATTGGCACGAAATGCTTCCATTTGCACTACATGGATATCAAACTTCAGTGCGTACTTCGATCGGCGTGACTCCTATCTCATTGGTTTATATTATGGAGGCGGCACTCCCTGTTGAAGTAGAGATTCCATCACTCTGAGTCCTCATGGAAAATAAACTTGAAGAATCAGAATGGGTCCAGACATGACTCGATCGGCTCAACCTCATTGAAGAAAAATGTTTAACAACTTTGTGCCATGGTCAACTATATCAAAAGTAGATGAAAAAGGTATTCGATAAAAAGGTTCGTCCTCGAGTATTCCAAGAAGGGGATCTAGTCCTCAAGAATATTTTGCTACCTCGTCTAGATTCTCACAGTAAATGGACACATAACTACGAAGGTCCATATGTGGTTAAAACAACATTCTCGGCCAGAGCTCTTATCTCACAACAATGGATCGGGAAAAACCACCATACCCTCTGAATTCTGACACAGTAAAAAAATACTATGTATAAAAGAAAGGTCTACTAAGTCAGAAACCCCAAAGGGGGACTTAGGAAAAAATGGGCGTCTCAGTGGATTGAAAATCCTATAGGGAGATTCAGGAAAAAATTAAGGACATATAGACAAAATCATCATCCCGGTGGATTGAAAACCCAAAATGGAGATCTAGGAAAAAGTTATGGATTTTATTCAAAAAATGAACAAATAGACTGTGGTTTGAGGATTTATTTCATGGGAGGAATTAATCTAATCATCTTTCTCAGGAGCAAAGTTATTTGAGTTATCAAGGACATATGAGAGAATAACAATATCATATATCATTTATCATTGCCATTTTTTTTCCAGTTTTTATCTTTTTGTAATTACCTCTTTCCAGGAATTGCACCTTGTAATATGGCCTATTCAAAGGCATTTATATCAATAAAATAATTTATTTTCAAATATTTTTCAAATTGCATTTTTTCTTTTTCCAAATTGTTTGAAAAATACGACGATTATTCCTTGTAAACACTACATTGGAATTACTTTGGGGACGTGACAAAATAAAAAGCATTGTCACGCATTAAAAACCACTGAACATCAATGAAGTCACCACCAAACATCTATTTATCTCACGAAGGAGAAAGGGAAATATTGAAGAAAACCTAAAAGGGAGAAATCATGGTATTTTAACCAAGAAATCGGGTAAGGGAGTCGGTTACGCTAGGGGAAGGTGTTACAACCCCACACGTCCGTAGTACTCTACGGTATCCACTCTTGTTGTTTAGTTAATGGGTGTGTAATAATCTATATATAAGTTGTACAAGGTATGTATGCAAAATAAAGAAAAAAAGTGGGGAAAAGAAAGAAGTATTTACAAATTATGCTCGATTAGGCCCCACAAAATCCTCTGCCTACGTATCCCTTTTAAGGAATCAGAGCAACCGTAGTTCGGCTCAATAGTTTTGGTAGGTTTGTATTTTTTATGGAACAACATCAGTTTCGCATTCTACCGGCAGCTTGACCTTTGGATACTCACACATCTGGAGTAGAAAAGGAATTAATGTGCTCAAAAAATGCCCAGAGGCGAATAATGCTATAGTCGCGACTCATAGCAAGTAGACATGGTGCAACCTGACCCTTGGGGAATTACGCGTCGTATTGTGTAGAGGGGAAAATAACAAATCTAGTTTGAAATTGAAAATAAAAGAGGGGAGAAAAAGAAGTTTGAATTTTTTTGTGTCTTTTACCTTTACGAAAGGATTTTGAGTTTATTAGAGGCGTTTTTAAAGATTTGCCAAGAAAGAGTGTATTTTATGCACATGTAAAGTGGGGAAAAAAGGAAGAGTCTACGGGGGACTAACCTATTTTTAAGCCTAGAGTTATCATACAAATATTGCCTTAAGTTTTGGACCAAGGTTTTCTAGGAACCACCTCATCCGAGAAAGAACCATCCTAGTTGCTATTCGTATTAAACTCATTATCGAGAGTAAACCACAAGTCCTAAGGGAGCATAGTCAATGGAAGAAAGCAAGTATAAAAGGTATAAAGAGATAAGCGCATAGGAAAAACAAACAAATGGAACAAACTCATCATCGAGAGTGAACCAACACAAAAGAGGGAACAAACTCATCATCGAGAGTGAACTACGACAAATAATATCTAAGTATTTCTTTTCTTTGTATGCTGGTGCAACAAGTAAAATAAAGAGGGAACAAACTCATCATCGAGAGTGAACCGAACCAAGCCTCAAAGGGATATCCCATCCAGGTATGAACCAGGCGCACAACATTATTATTCCTTTATTTTTATTTTTGACATAATTGTAAATGAAAAAAAGTAATGTAAACTGAATCCACTTGTAACAAAATCATCATCGAGAGTGAATCCAAGACCAAGTATTAAACTCATCATTGAGAACGACACAAAACATGCAAGAAAATAAATCAAATCCTACTTGGAACAAACCCATCCAAGAGTGAATCCAAGACTAAGTACTGAACTCATCATCGAGAACGACACAAAAACAATGGTAGTGTAAACCAAATCCACTTGGAACAAACTCATCATCAAGAATGAATCCAAGACCAAATACCAAACTCGTCATCGAGAACGACACAAAACATGCCAGAAAATAAACACACGTGCAATATCTCCTATTCAAAGATAGGACTTTAAACAAACACAATTAGCATACAGAAAGCGGTTCCTACTACATGACTTTAAACAATGACTTCTACTTTACATGATCTCTAGAAAGCGGTAAATGTAGTATTACAACAAATGGTATGGAACCATACCAAATGAATAATAAGAATTCATAAAGCAAACTCAACGAGTGCAGGAAACCCCGAAGGCGCTGCAAGCTAGCATCAACAACAAATAGCATCAGAAGCGTGAACAACAAGTGCAAGCAAAGCGTATTCGTCACCAAAGCGATTAATATCCAAATTGCTTCTCAAAGTATGTACATCTCAGAAAATTGGTTAGTAGATAACAACAAAAATCAAATGCGATAAAGGCAAATAGAAATGTGCATAAAAATGTAACATGAATATGTACGATGCAAAGTAAACAAGTCACATGAGCATAACATAACATCCAGGACAACAACTTATCAACGAGAAAAGGTGTACTAAAAATAAATTTAAAGGTGAGAAACTCATGTTCCGATATCAAGCATTCTTATGTTTTGGCTCAATGATGTGCAAGAGGAAAATTGGAACATCTAAGAGTCATAAAAAATGATATTCAGGACAACATTGCAATAATTTTGAAAATACATAACAACTAGACTTCACAGAATGCTAGAACACTGCATTCTGAAAAAGGTAAGGATCAAAAGATGCTAGTAACAACTAGAGTTCACAAAATGCTAGAACGTTGCATTCTGAGAAAGAATAACGGCCTTACAGGGGAAGACTAGTAACAACAAAACTTCATAAAATACCAATAACAACTGGTCTCGATCAAAATGGAATAGCGCCTTTCTGAACCAAAACATTGGCACGTTAATCGAAATGATGTGGGACCGAGAGAAGGTATGAGTAATGACTCAACCTTAGGAATACTCCAAAGAATGTGCCATACTGGATCACAAACCAAACCCTAGATTAATGACTCATACTTTAAAAGGAACTAGTAAAGAGATCTTGATGAGTACTCCTTAGGATACCAATAACGATTGGATCCATAAAACAAGGCGAACACCTGATGATCTCGACCCGGAAGAAGCAGTAATGACTGACGCTAACCAATGAATTATAGAGATGAAATGAGACAAATATTAATCTGACTCGATATAAACTAGTAATGACTAGACTCAACCAATATGAAATGAATGCTAGAACGTTGCACTCAAAAATCAGGTGATAAGTCGCGAGCTTGACCTTGGTAGGAATGGTATCTACCAACCCATAACATTGCGTTAGGGTGAAGCTAACATCAACAAGGCACCGAGTAACAACTCAATAAGGGAAGACTAGTAACCACTAGACTCCTCAAAATACCAGAATGTTGTATTCTGACAAGATATACGAGTAACAACTCGACACCAAAAGCGCAGATAAAGACTAGACCAAAATAAATGCTACACAAGGACAAAACTGGATCGTAGCAAGTCCAATGATTAGTGACTCGAAAAAGGACGACATTGAATAAGGACTAGAAACACCTAGACCAAAAACGAAAGTACATCAATAACGAATGAACGCGACCCACGAGAACCTTCGCGGAGATAGAGAATTCCCTTAGGCGAGAGGCAAGAAGGGGACTGACTTACACGAAGTAAGGGGACAACCGGGAAGTATCTGCTGAACCAAAGGAAACACTGGGGAAACATCCAAACCCTAAAATAAAAACATTGGGAAAATCAAGCGTTTAAACTTGAGACCACCGGGGAGCAAGACAATAGTTTTGGATAATACTCTAATGCATGTTTGAATTTCTTTTCCTTATGGAGTGATGTCCCCAAAGAAAACGGAAACACTACACATTTGAGGATGCAATGCGATGATGCATGTTTAAATGATCCACTAGGGAACAACAAATGAAAATATAACAGCCATAGGTCACCGGCCTTGCAAGAATAAATTGCAAACTTCCACTGGGGAGAAAAGCTAAAACGTTGACTCTACACCAGAGCTCCACTAGGGATGAATAATGTTGAGGAACCAGTAACTTCCAGATTTACAAGGAGGATCCCTTTCAACGTCGCTAGGAAAAAGCAACAACTTCAACACGGATCCAAACTCATGGCTTTCTGGATATAACAATCCACAAACGAGAAAGTTGTTCCCAGAATGGAGAACCGGAAAGACTTCCCTATCATAGGCAATCCTTCACTGGGGAAGTCGGACATTGCCAAGGAACAACCTGCGAGCTTCACAAGGGAACCACATACCTCTTCTATGCTTTTAAAAACCATCCATATCTAAAGAAGAAAACCTCACTGAGGAACAAGGAGATTCATTGGGAAAACAAAGAGGATTTTGAAAAGATTTTACTAAAGCCAACCTTGCGGGAGAAATTCTTCACTTGGGGATACAGGACACTTCATCGAAGATAATCAACTTATGATATGCCTTGCTGGGGATCACAAATTTGTTCTAGTTGGCCAAAAATATCAACCTCATTGGGAATACATCTTCTTCAGAATATGCATAACCAAACCTGCAAGACAGAGAAACATAAAATGCCCCAGGTATAGCATGACGACTTTGTCTGCCAACCGAGTAAACAAGTTTTCAAAGAAACTTTAAAATATATCCTACCATGTGTAAGGCCCCCAATTTTTAGATGCAATATTTATCAAAAATTGGACGTCTTTAATGTAAGTAAAAAAGTAAAATATAAAAAGAAGCATTTGAACAAAATACACTTTTATTGATTAAAAATAGGCAAGTACATTAAGATACAATTCCTAGAAAGAGGTAATTGCAAAACAACAAATTGAACTCAAAGAGAAAAAGACACATGGCAATGTGACAACGGATTCCTTTAGGGTTCCAATCCTGCTATCAACCTTATAACCTCAACTATCTCATCACCTTGTTTCCCGTTGAAGATGATTGGACTGATTCCTACCCTTCGGAATTACCAACTGTATCACCAAAATAAAAGATCTGACGCTGGACGTAGTCATTCACTTTAATCCCTATTTTGTCTGGATCTCCCTTTCGGGTTTTCAATCCATTATGGGATACCCTTTTATGCCTAAGCCACCCTTCGGGTTTTCAACTTAGCGGGTGTCCTCATTTTCTTATTCATTCTTTTTCTTTTTGTCCCTAATTTGTGCCTGAACCTTTTATTTCTGTTTTTGGTTCACTGGGATCGCCCCTTTTTGCCTGAGCCAGTCAACTCAACGAGTCTTTTTATGTGAAGTATTTTTTGACTACGTCCACGTTCATAGGGAGTGAGAAGTCTTCACCATCCATCATCGTAAGCATCATGGCACCACCAGAGAAAACCTTCTTTACGACTAATGACCCTTCATAATTGGGATTCCACTTGCCCCTGGGATCACCTTTGTGAAGAATTATCCTTTTCAACACGAGGTCACCAGCCTTATAGTACTGAGGCAGAGCCCTTCTATCATATGATTTCTTCATCCTTTTCTGGTACACATGACTATGACAAACAGCCGCGAGCCTTTTCTCGTCAATAAGGTTCAAATAATTTAACCGATTCTAAATCCACTCATCCTCATCAAGTTCTTCCTCTCTCATAATCCTTAACGAAGGAATCTCCACTTCCACAGGAAAAACTGCTTCCATGCTATAAACAAGTGAAAATGGGGTTTCCCCGGTCGAGGTGCGAGCTGTGGTGTGATAACTATGCAAAGTGAAAGGAAGCATCTCATGCCATTCCTTATAAGTCACTACCATCTTCTGCACAATCTTCTTAATGTTCTTAATGGCCGCTTCAACAACGCCATTCATCTTCGATCGATACGGAGAAGAATTATGATGCTTGATTTTGAAGGACTCACAAAGCTCCTTCATCATTTTGTTATTGAGATTAGATCCATTATTAGTAATGATATTTTCAGGCACCCCATAATGGCATATGATATTGTGCTTGATAAACCGACTCACCACTTGCTTGGTGACATTTGCATATGTCACAGCTTCGACCCACTTGGTGAAGTAATAAATAGCAACCAGAATAAAATAATGACCATTGGACATAGTCGGCTGGATATTTCCAATCATATCGATGCCCCACATTGTAAATGGTCGGGGAGAAGTCAAGACATTCAACGGTACCCGGCGGTACATGCACTTCGTCAGCATACACCTGACACTTGTAGCAGATTATGGCGTGGTTGTAACAATTATTTTCCATGGTGGAATAATAGTAGCCAGCTTGCAGGATCTTTTGAGTCATAGTGTGTTCACTAGAATGCACCCCGAAGGAACCTTCGTTCATTTCTTCAATGATTTTTTCCGCTTTGTTCTTGTCAACACATCTCAACAACAAAACATCATGGTTTCTTCTATATAACACGCCATTACTGAGGAAGGACTTAGAAGATATACATGATGTCCTCGTTTGGAAATTTAAATCTCATTGGTTGATAATTATCCATTGGTTGATGATCATGATAATCAACAAACACACTACCCTTGATGGCTTTCTGAGTAGTATACTGGATATCGTATTCAGTCAAAATCATCTGCCACCTAACCACTTGACCTGTAAGAGCTGGCTTTTCAAAAATATACTCGATAGGATCCATTTTAGATATCAAGTAGGTGGTATGCGTCAAGATATATTGCCTCAGGCACTTAACAGCCCAAGCCAATGCACAATAAGTTTTCTCGAGCAACATGTACCTTGACTCACATTCAATGAACTTCTTACTCAGGTAATATATTGCTTGTTCTTTCTTTCCAGCCTCATCATGCTGACCTAGAATGCAACCCATGGAACTTTCAAGAACTTTTAGATACATGATCAATGGTGTTGTACCCCAAAATTTTCCCTCCCATTTTTACTCAAAACATACTCCTAGAGGTCCTCAATTGCTCAAGGTTGACTAAGGATTGACCAGACAAATCCTCCTCATAAGACAATGAGCTTCAAACTAGGGTTTCACTCCTCATCAAGATGTTTGAGTTCTAAGGGTCCCAAATGATTTCCATTTCCCTAATATGTTCTCAATATCATCCATGCCAAGTTTCATGCCTTGCATAAGAAGTTTGCTCAATCAACTGCTCAAATGCCTGAAAATCAATTGTACTAGGTCAAAAGTCAACTGTGGCCCACATACAGTCAAACTTCAAGATTTTTTGTCAACATCAACATTTTGGAGTAATTTCCATCATTTGATCATGGTTTGATCATGATTCCTCAAGGAATGCCCCAAATGCATCCCTTTCTTTCTTCTTGGTAAACCCATAAGATGGCTTCTTCGCACCTCCAGATCCTTCACTCTTCGTCAAACGGCCTTCTCTTACAGCCTCTTCTAAGCAGATACCCATTGCTACAATCTCAGTAAAGTCACTTGGTGCGCTTGCTACCATCCTTTCGTAGTAGAAAGCACCCAGCGTCTTTAAGAAAATCTTAGTCATCTCCTTCTCTTCCATGGGAGGAATCACTTGGGCGGCTACCTCACGCCATCTCTGTGCATACTCTTTGAATGATTCCCTGTCTTTCTGAACCATGGCCCTAAGTTGATCACGGTCAGGCGCCATGTCCACGTTGTACTTGTATTGTTTGATGAATGCTTCTCACAAATCATTAAAAGTATGGATATTGACACTATCCAAACTCATATACCACTTCAATGCAGCACCAGTCAAACTATCTTGAAAAAAGTGAATCAGCAGACGTTGATCATCAATATGGGTATACATTCTCCTCACGTACATCACAAGATGAGCACGAGGGCAAGTGTTGCCCTTATACTTCTCAAACTTCGGGACCTTAAACTTAGCAGGTATCTTAACATTTGGGACCAAGCATAGCTCATTCACATTCTGTCCAAATAGCTCTTTCCCCCTGAGGGCCTTCATCTCTCTCTGCATCTTGTCAAACTACTCTTGAAAATCATCCATTCTGTCATAAAAACCCAATTCTTCACTCGGTGGAGCGAAAGGACGACACACATCATCATTAACAAACAGAACCATATTCACCGAAAGAGGTGCAGCAGGAACAACATGCACCATGGGAGGTTCTAGAGTAACAATAGTCTAAACCACTAGAGTATATTGAGGCCCAAGATTGAAACCTTCAGGTGTAAAATTATCTGGCATTCCCCGTGAGACTGGAAATATGAGCCTTCAACCTCTGGTTTTCTTCTGTATATCTGATGGCAATCTCCTTTCAATCATCTGAATCAGGAAGTGAGTGATCAACACTTGATTGAGGCCCAGGAGAAAAAAAATCCCCTTGCCTCTCCATAGACTATACCGCTCGACTCTCAAGGATCTCATTCAAGTTGTCTTTCTCCTTCAAGTCTGCTCTATAGGAAATCTCTAAAGTTTGGCACTTGTTCTTCCAAGCATCCTTTTGCTGTTGCATCCTCACCAAAGCAAGCTGCAGCTCTTCTAGATCATCTAATAGGGGATGAATGGTCTTCACAAATAGATCAGGCATAGGTGTTTCCCAGGAATACGACATCTTCAACTGAATAGCTCTTGATCGGATCCATTGAAGATACGACTCCAAAGAAACAGCACCCCTAGGTCCCAAATCCTTCCTACTTTTCTTATGAATGTGACGCCAGGCCTTCGCAATCTTCTCCCTAACTTCCCTATGGTCTTCTCCTTCCTTCAGAAAGAAACTACTCAAATGAATACTATTTGGTTTATCCCTCATAGGATAACCAAGTTGTCACCGTGCAAGAATAGGGTTATAGTTAATTCCTCCCTTTGTACCAAGAAGAGGTACATTGGGGAAACTACCACAACTGTCAATAATCTCTATATCCTGGTAAACTCGATGATACCAATCAATATCCGAGTGAGTAAGTGCCATGATCTTAGGAGCCTAACGGGGTTCCTTCTTGACATCCCAAAAAGCATCAGACTGAGGTATATGAGAGATAAACCACCGGTACAACAGAGGCGTGCAACAGATAATCATCCCCCCATGATAAGAATTCCGAAGATGGATAGAGTAATAAGTATCACCCAACAGTGTAGGAACTGGGTTTCCAATCATGAAAATCCTGATAGCGTTAATGTCGACAAACTTGTCCACATTAGGAAATAAGAATAACCCGTAAGCAAGTAGAGCAAAAATGGCCTCAAAAGAAACTGTACTCTTCATTCTGGCAAAGTAACGAGCTTTCTCCAATAAGAACTGAGCTGGTAATCCTCTAATCCCCCCTTTAGTAGTCATATGGGCTTCCACCTCAGACTTCCCCATGTGAATCAAGGCATCAATCTCATGTAATTTTGGCTCACCCTCCAAACCAGTAAAAGGAACACAATCAATAACAGGTAAATTCAACAGATAAGAATACTCCTCCAGTGTAGGCATCAATTGATAGTCGGGAAAAGTAAAGCAATGATACATCGAATCATAGAACTGGACCACGGTCGAGAGAATACCCTCCTTCATCTTCAGCTTCATGAGAGGAATAATGGACCCATACTTCTTCCGAAAGTCTGTAGAACACTCGATCTCGGGGATTAGACTGATCAACTCATCTATCTTGGGATCCTTGAAAATGTATTTTCCGGTCTTTCTCTTTCCAGAATCCATGGTTAAAAGTACCTGAGATATTCACAAATAGTCAACCTTTAAAATTCCTTGAAATAAGATTTCTCCAAAAGATGCTTATGAGTGCATGGATGCATGATGCAACAATCACACACAAGATCACACATATAGGGTTCATAGGTTCAACGTCACGAGCATGAGGTCGAAGGTACTACCCATAAGGTATTGGTCTAAAAGTTATCACTTGCCGAACAAGGTTCTAGAGGTTCCCAGAGTCTACATCCTTCCTTCGGATATTACCAACTTCCCGATTAACTCGGTAATTAGTAATATTCTCAAGAAAGACTCGTCCGAGCATAGTATCGCGTGACAACCATTTCCAGATTACTCCGTCATAGCTTCCGCACTACACCTAAAAGTCCAAGATGGGTTTGGTATTCTACGGTCCTCAGTTTCAGCAGGCTCCCAGGTCGAAAGCAGTACGTCTTCCCGATTACTCGGTAAACGACACTACAGTCAAAGGGGCCTCCACTGAGTGGGGGATCTCATGTTTCCTTTTTTAGGATTACTCCCTCAAAGTTAACATGACTATACCGCCTGTCCTATCTTAGAGTTTGCCCAAGTCCGGGTATAGGACTTATGAGTAATCACCAAGCACCCTGAATACTAGGAAAATCCAAACAAAACATATATACAACATATAACACAAAAACAGTAATAACACATATACAGATATAAACAAAGATAGGCTTAACCCACTTAGGGATAGACCAGCAAGAGGTCAATCTTTCCCCAGTGAAGTCGCCATTTTTCTGTAGCGGTATAAATGTTCAAGAGCGAATAACCCAGAAAGAGGGGGAAAAATTCAAGGTAAGGGGGTTGGTTATGCAAAGGGAAGGCATTAGCACACTAAACATCTACGGTACTTTGCGGGAGCCTCTTTGTAAAATCTGTATATTTTGGCTATAAAAATTGTTGTATATAAAAAGTGGATGGTGGAGGTGAGGAAAGAAGCGTATTTATTTTATAATTTTTGCACCCGCCGAGGTTGCGAACCTTTAGTGCCTACGTACCACCTTTCATGCAATAGGGGATCAGGGTACACGTAGTTCCTCTTTTAAAAATTTGAAACACAAATGTGTTGGTTAATTTTATGAGATAAAACATCATCGTCATTGACCGTGTGGAAAACATACCTACTACCCACAACCATTAGAAAGGAGAATTTGCGTCATCTCAAAGTGGAAGATATGACTTGGATTTTAAAATCAACAATGTCTCACTCAACACCCAAGTGGAAAATATCTCTCTTCACTACATATTGTAAAAGTATAGTTGGTTGCATCACTACAAGGATTCACAAGAGTCTAATCTTTTTGAGAAAATTTTAAAGATAAAAAAAAAACAAAATGGCAAGATGGTTTGAAATGAGATTGATTGACTTTTAGTCTTCTCACAAAAAATGTCAAGGTATCATTAAGTTAATTGGGGGTTTATTTATGAAAATGTTTTTAAAATACATGGACCTAAGTCCAAGTTTATTATGAAAATAGTTCATGTTTCAAAACAAGAAGAGTTTTCAAAAGGATGAAGAAGATTTTGAAATTAAAGAAGATGGGAGGAGAAGAAGAGACTATCCTAAAGCATAAAGTAAAAGCTAGGGATAAGAACCATCTAACCAACAAAAAAGCCAATACTTGACATTATGAGCCAAGATAGAATTCCCATTCTTTGGATTGAAAATAAGAAAGCAAAGATACTAGACCTCTTGTGAGAACCAAACTTCAAGTGTATTAAGTCTTCACAAAAATTGGGCAGAGTAACGGCTGTATACGGGTGAATTCCAGATTACAAACAGAGGGTGTAATCACAAAAACCTGCACACAAAAACAAACAAGCAACCCAATGTATTGAAGTGAACCTTAAGAACTCCAGACAAAATAATCAGATAAGGTCACAAAGTCTCCAAGATAGGCCAAGGTTTCTAATTCCAAGTCCAAGAAAAGTCACATGCTCCATAATGTCAAAGATAGTAACCAAATAGTCCAAGTACCATTAAAGATTTTTTTAGGGTTTATGTTGATTATTAAGTATCTAAAGAAAGGAAAAGAAAAGCTCAAATGAGCAAAGTAAAAATGGCAAGAAAGTAAATGATCAAATGAGCAAAGGTGAAAATGGCATGAAATGTAAATGCTAAAAGTAAATGGTACATAAAGCATAAAAAGAATGAAAGCATAAGGTAAAATAAGTCAATAATTAGTGGTTACTTGGATGACCATCTTGAAGCTTGCATTTGGAACTTATTAAAGGATTGGTAGAACCAAAGCCTCCACACAACAAGTTGCATTTGCTTTTTGTCAAGTATATCATCCATTGGAATTCTCATAAGTACCATTTAATGATCAACGATGTTTAAGTGATCTGCGTTGACCAAAGGTGTTGTAGATCCATTAGAGGATTGGTAGAACCAAAGCCTCCACACAATGAATCTCAAGGTTATTGGATCAAAGAGATCAAATTAATATACTTGGGCTTGCAATCATAATTTTGGGCCACGAATGATCATTTATTCGAATCGGGAAAAAAATTTAGCGCTATGTTAAGCAATCGTAAGTGGACTTATATAGAAGTCGCACCTATTTTGAGGCCGGTCAATAGAAATCTATGCACCATTTGTTTTGAGACATGATATAGAGATCAAGCTCCAACAACATCTAGTGCAATAAGAAGGGGATGCGATGAAGAGGGATGGGGGAAAAATATACAAACCACATTTGAATTAAATTTTAATCAAACTATTATTAAAATCATTCATCCATTTTTGTGGAGTTAAACTCAACACCATGGATCCAATGATGTTAATAAAGTTCATGATCCAAAATCTAACCCAAGATCAGCCAGAAAATAGTCACAAAATAATATCACATTTTAATATACATAAAAGGGTTTTAAAAATAATGTTTAAAAATAGAAAATAAAGAGAAAAATATCAACTATATTCAAATTAATCAAGAAATAAAAAGTAAGACATAGAAAAATCAGAAAAAAGGCTCAAATAATTTTACAAATTTTTTGGTAATTTTTTAAAGTCAGATACTATTTTTAAAATTAAAATAAATGGGTAAAATAAACAAAAAATGGTTTAAAATAGTAAAGTCAGAAACAAAAATAAAATAAGGTCACCAATATTTTTCACAATATCATTGGATCATTCCATAATTTTTTCAGAATTTTAAAATGTATAAAATTATTTTTAAACATTTAAAACAAATCAAATAAGTGTAAAATTTATAAAAAATACCAAAACACAAAATTAAATTGTGAAAAAATAAAAATCAGAAAGAGAATAATCAAAAATACTTTTCATAATATTTTCAGATTTTTTGGATTAAAAATGAATTTTCTATGATTTTTTGAAATTTAAAACAATTAAAATATAAAAAAATCAGAAAAAGAAAATAAAAGTAAAATATATGGACCATTGGATGAGAGTCAAAATGTGTTAGTAATCAAACCCAAGGGATCTGGCGCGTTGTGCATATCATTGTCATGAGTGAATATTGTACAAAATCATTAATTAAATTAGGATTTGAAAAATACAGATGGCGCGCCTTCATTGGTTGGAAGATGACACGTTGGTCATCTTCAACCTCCAGCCATCACGAATTGCAGGTCTCTTAAACTGTAAAATCAGAAGCTCAGACCTATTCCATTCGCTTCGTCTCTTCAAGATGAAGACAACCACACCCTCGCGCCAAATTTATATAAACTATAGCTCAAGCAATTTGGAAGGAAAGTTTTGAAAAGGGATTTGAAATTTCATGGTCAAAACGTGTTTCCAGTAAAAGGTAAGTGTTACGACTAGAAACAAGGCAATGAGAGTAACACAATGATATCAGAGTTTTGAAGAATTGATGAAGGAATCTACCTATTGAAGTTGAGTTGCAGAGCTCTGAAACTGGACTTCTATGGAGCAGTATAGGGCACGATTCTTGAATGTAATTATGTGGTTAGCTTCAGGGAAGATCAAGGAATGTGAATTGATGGAAATTTGGATTGAAAAGGGCTCAAGAATGGATTTTGAAGTCACAAAAATTGAGTTATTGAGCAAGTTTGGCAGGGTGATTCTGGCTATCCAAGCTTGGGAAATTGAATGGGATAGTTCATGTATTTATAGGAGAAGCGAATGGGGTCAAAAAGAAGAGTGAATGATGCATTTGGATGGAATTCGTGCAAACCTGATGCACGAGTGAAGTGTGATCCAAAATTCACCAAAACTCATCCAATTTTTGCGTTTTGATGCACTAATACACTTGGTAGAGTTGGCTAATCATGTTTAGACCCAAAACGCGTGTTAATTTGAGGTTTAGAGGTTGTAACATGAAATTTAAATTATGACTTGCAAGGAAACTTCAATTCCAAGTTACCATTTTTGAAACTATGGCATTCTCAGCTCAAGGGGTCTTAAGGCATGATTCTTGATGCTTTAGAAAGATGAGGTTACAAGTTTTGCAATGGAAAAAGAATGGATCTAAATGGATGCTTGAGATGACAGTTGCATTGAGTCAAAGTTGAAGAAAAAGGGTTGACTTTCCATACTTAGAAATATTTCACATTCTTCTATAAAAATGACATATAATGTCTTGCATCCAAACATGGCCTTCCACTTGGAATTTACTCTTGATCAAAAAGATGGCATGAAATAGATCTCTTGAATGACATTTTGAAACTTGGATAATTCAAAATCTCCAAAATTTGAGCAAGTTATGACGTGTTGAAGTTGGCAAAAAATTATGAAATGACCTATAATCTTTTGCATCTTTAAGGAAACTTCCATCCATTTTCCCATTTTGCACATAAAAGAAGGCATAAAGTTCACATCTTCAATATCATTTTGGAAAAGAAATGGGCTCAAGGTGATAAACATTGACCAAGTTATGATCATTAAAAATCACACATGGAAAATTAGGGATTCATCTGGAGGACTTGTAATCTTTCTTCTTTACCAAGTTTCTTCCACATAAAAAATATTTGGAACTTTTGAAGTGATTTGTTGATAATCCTTTAAGGAGAAGGATGTACTTGGAATCATTCAAAAATACCAAAAGGTGAGCAAGATATGCTCCTTTTAAGTTCAAAACCCTAGCTCCTAGATCAAGAAAATACTTTGAAGAACTTTGAGAAGATTGAATAAACTTCTTGTACCAATATTATTGCTTTGTGAATAGAAGTTGTTGAGGATGATAATGAGGATTCATAGCTACCAAATCCACTTCCATATCTTGAAATTTGAGGGAAATATGCTCTTGTGACCAATTGGAACAAAACCTTGTCCAAACATGACAACTTCTCCAATCAACCCCTTGTACTTTTGAGTCAAATCTAATAACCTTGAAATGTTATGAACCAAAGAAACCTTACCATGCCAATCCTTCCAAAACCAATCCAATGGTGAGGTTTTAACTTCTCAAGCTATATTGACTAGGGAATGGAAATAAACTCATGAACCCATGGAGTAACTTGTTAAATCTCATTGCCCTTACCTACATGGATAACAAGCAAGACAAGCCAACATTGTATTTTATTAGTTAAATGAAGAAATCAAAACAATATTCATGATCACAAAAGGAACACAAGTCAAGGTGCTTGGTAATCCCTCAAAAGGAGCAAAACTCAAAGTAGGGAGGGGAACCAAGAATCCTAGTGTAATCTTGTTGTGAATAAACCAACATGGTATGATGAAGGGATCTTAGGGGCAAAATTGGGATACAACACCCACTCAACATGGTGAGCTTGATTCTCGTAGAAGTACATTTAACGATACAAAGTTCTTCAACCAAAACTGCAGTCAGATTCGACTTCTAACATTTTTCTTACCCGGCGAGATCCTTGAAAACATTGCATCTACATATCATGCATCATGTGATAACAGGTTTTCTCCATACAGGTTTTCTCATCTGCTTACTGTTTATTTCAGTAAAGATGGCTCTCGAATAGACCGTCAAAGATCTCCAAACTCAAGATGCTCAATTGAAGGAAATGTTCCTGAATCTATCTAAGGGGCAAGAAGAATTGAAATCACTCCTCGCTGGGAACTTGACCAAGAAAAATTCTAACGACAACAAGGATGACCAGTTGGAACAACTGCAAACTGAGATGGAAAGGATGAGAATCCAGACGAATAGTCAGACGGCTCTTATCCAAAATTTATCTCGGGGACAAGAAAAGTTGAGGATTCTCATCAGCAAGCTTCATCAGGACAGATACAGCCATCTAGGGAAAACAACTAGAATTTAGGGCCTAGTCAATGATCAACTTCTCTTGGCAGATAGGGAATTGGGTGACATGTTCATTCGGGAACACATTGAAAATAAACTCAGGAGCGGTGAAATTCAAGGGACTGCATCTTCAAGTACTCAAAAGATATCATACAAAGGAAAGAAGGAGTCTAGTACTGTGTATAACCATAAGGATCGTAATAAGAGTGATCTCAACCAATCTGTAGGGGCAGTGCAAACCTCTAATCCAGTACCAGTGCAATAGCAACGACAAGACAATCGGCATAAACAGGACACACCCAAAGGGCAATTCACCAAAATCAACATGTCCTCGGAACAAGTATTGAAACACATGTTGAGGATGGATTTGATTACGTTGAAGGATCCTCCTCAGAATCCCAACACATCCTCTCCTCGGTACAATCTTAATGTAAGATGCGTTTATCATTCCAATAGTCCTGGACATGACACTAATAGCTATTGGGAATTGAAAAATAAGATTCAAGACTTGATCGAAGAAGGAGTGTTGGAGTTCACACAAGATGGTCAGATTGAATTATTTTGTCACCCCTCAAAGGCACACCACCTGAAGTGACAAGTTCAGACGAAAAGGCTTTTTGTTCATTAGAATTTTCAAATTGTAATTTTATTTTAAGTGTTCAAACACTTATTTTATGTCAAACTTTGCTATTTCATTAATGAATTGCATATTGTTACGATTGGTTTTTTAATCAAGAGTCGCCACCATTAGTTTTTATCCTATGGAAGGGAACCTAACAGAAAACACTAACTCACCGACAGAGATTCTAGGTTTCATACTCAAATAGACAAAAGGAAGGTGTTAGGAACATTTCGTCTACCTTGTTCACAAGGATATTAGCCCTAGGTTTAGGTTTGGGGTAAACAGTGTTTTAAGTTTTAGTTAGCAAGACTCGCCACGATTTTTGATCGTATGCCTACGTATCCTCTTATGAGGAATCAGAGTCCCAATTCGTAGTTCGTATGGGTTGGTGTCTTTTAGGGGTTTGCAAACATATCTTGAATCACTTCGTACTCGGTCGAGAGTAGTGATTGCGGATATTTTGACTGAGAACGCAGTAAGTCAAAATCAGTTTGAAACCCATTTGCAAAAAAGACTGTTGATTAGCTTAGTTTTATTTGCAAAAATAGTTTGAGATTTGTTTGTGTTTTTTATATGTATTTATTGCGAAAATCTTGATTAATGCGTGATTAAAAATATTTGATGCAAAGAATATGAGAAAATAATGTATGCACTTGAATAAAGATAATTTAAATGTTAGTATGTAAATAATAATTATACTAATAATAAATATAATTAATTATGGAAGAAAAATAGGGAATAATAATAATAATAAGAATATTAAAGTATAAAAAGAAGAAAATAAATAATAATATAAAAGAAAAATAAAAATATTTCAATTAAGACAGGGGGATACGTTTTTAGTGTGGAAGTAAAAGGGTGGGGGTGCTGAAAATAATCAAATCAGGCCCAAAGCACAAAGGGGTATTGTTGTTTTGAGTTAGCAAAAGGTTGAAAGGAGGTGTGCATAGCTCTGGGATTAGGCCCAACGAATTTGAAGGGGAAACCTGGTGGATTAGGTGTGTGAGGCATATGACAGCTTACTGTATGGCTTGGCCTTACAGTCGGTTGATGAAAATCAAATGGATGCTATCTGAGGGAGTATGATTATCACTATGGGCGCGGGGAATAGGATTAGACTGAATAACAATATGTTATTTTCATTTTCATTTTACAGTTCAACATCTCATCTTCCTCTCACCTCACCTTCTTCATCCTCTCATCGCCCCAAAACGCAACTCTAACTCTCCATCTTCCCCCCCCTAACCTCAAGTCCTCACGGCGGCCTACCATCCCCTAAACATAAATCAACCCAAACAAACCCTCACCTCAATCAATTAGAAAAAGTAAAAATAGAGCTAAGATTACCCCCTTTGCATGATTTTTATTCTCGATTCTTTTCCGATTCGGCCTTTTCTTTTAATCTGTTCTTCTTCTTTGCAGGTATCGATGAGTTAGAGGTGGTAACAATGAAGGTTGGGTGAGTTGATCGAAGGCGATGGCGCGCGGCGGGTAATGGCGAGCGATTAAGGTTTCCGATCCGGAAACTCTAATCGCCTCCTCTTCTCGTCTTCAATGGTAAGGGCTTGTTCAAGGTTCTTCTTCCCCGTCTTAGAAAGCTTATCTTCTGTCAAACGCTCGCCTTCTTCTTCTCTATCCACCTCTCTGTTCTTGTTTCTATAAAACCCTCTTCTCTTTCTATCGCCCCAAAAAAAACCCTTTATCTGTAAAACTCCTGTCTTTTTATAGTTTTCTCTTTTTAGGGTTTTTAGTGATTTCGTTACAAATTGTTAGGGCTTAGATTTAGGGATTTTTCCTGTAACCGCAATTTGTAGAATTTTAGCTTGTACACTTTATTTCTGGATTTGTAAAGATGTGGTGAAGATTTGGATATGAGATTGTATAAATATTGGATTTTATGCATATTGATCATGCTGTAAATTTGTTCTGATTTACTGTTATTCTGGAGATTTAAATTATGTTACTTTTGGTTCTTCTGTCATGTTTAATCGTCCTTGCAGATTTGACTTTAGTAATTTTAGTCCCATTTTTGCAACTTAAGATTTGGTTCAAGATTGTAATTTTAGATTTGATTATGTAATAGAGGCTTAGTTTATTACTATAATACTTAGGATTATACCAGATTTGATTTTGTCAAGTATTGATTTTGTGTAAGATTATTTCAGATTTTATATTATGTTTTTAAATTTGATTGTTGTAATATAAATCTGGGATTTGGTTGTAACAAAGAAAGATTGGATTTGTTCAATCTCTACAGTGCTTGTTACTTGAAAGAAACACGCGCGATCTTCTACAATTGTCACAGTGCTTGTTTCTCAAACATGGGCCCCTTAAACTGTAGTAAAATATTATAGGCCCATTAATCCATTACAGCAAACATATTTCTTTTGAGAAAACTGGGCCTAAACTGTTTTTAATAACAAATCCCTTTTTTTCAAAATAATTTGCTATACAAATCGTTTTTAAAAAAAATGATTTTTTCCCTGGGTAGCAACATTATAGCAAACTGTTTTTTCAGTAAAACTACGCCCAACTGGCCCAATTCTGGTTTATATTTTTCCTTGTACATTTTAGTAAATAAATATCAAATAATATTTAATAAATTTTTTTATGAATCTATTATTATAAGAGCTTAACAAAAAAGGAAAACAACAAGCATATTTGTTTTAGCCAAATCCTAATGGGCTTGTCATTTGATGATCACACCCCCTATTCTCCGCTTAACACCACATACGTTTGAATGGGTTTAACTATACTAAAATTCAACCTCTCCTAATAACAACTTTTGAATGGCCTGACTTTAAATTAACTTAATTTCAGACAACTTAAACTAACTTAATAAGTAATTATTTATTTTAACACAAATTCCCGTTTTTGGATCTCATGGGCCATAGGCCAACATGCTTCGCGAATAAGTTCATGGGTCTTTCTGATTCAAAAACCCCCTGTTAAAATACACCCCCTAGTCTTGGATAAATATGGGCCATCAGATATTGTTGTACCATCTTTAATTAAGTATTTCCTTTATTTTAATCTCAAAAAATATAATCGTCGCGGTAGGACAAATTTGGGGTACGACACATATGTTTGTCTTGAATTAATCCATTTATTTTCACTATACTGAAACTATGCTTTTACTTCCTTTTTGTGATATTAAAGTCTTGATTAAAAGTTATAAGCCTTTAGAGGGAGGATGACGAAAACAATGCCATAATCTCATATAGTATGCTTTTGAACAGACCTTGCTGACGATGTACAAGCGTTGTTTCAAATCCTGGACAGTGGAGTTATAAGGAAGTTAATCCCTAGTCAAACCCTTTGAGCCTAAGAAGTAGGAGTTTTCTTTGTCACGCGAATTGAAACCTTTAATTATAACCTGGGGTAGGGTAGTTTCTCAGTTAATTCAATGGTGCATTCAATTATAAGCTTTACCTTCGTACACGACGAATAGTGTCGAAGATGCTCTTCTAAATCAAAAGACAATGATTGTTCCCCGTAATCACCAAAATAGGCAGTCATCACCTCTCAAAAGAAAAACCCGCTAAGTCAAAACCTATGAAGGAGACTTAGGACAAACCGGGGCATCCCGCTAACTGTAATATCAAAACAGTTTAGGCAAAAATAGGGATAATAAAGTCAAAAAAGAGGCCGCTACAAATCCTCAACAAAAAAAAAATGAATGCCTTCTCAAATATACTTCCAGTATCCGAACCATCACTAAAATATCATTCTAGACTCAATTACACTTAATTGACTGAGTATAAGGCTAGAAGAACATCATGAAGAACGGGTTGGGTACAAATAAATTTCAAGCCTTTATCCTTTGTTTCTTAAACTGTGAACCAGGCCACGTTACAACCCTTAAAAGTCCTAACTGAAGCATGGGTTAGTTCGAAATCATACTGTTACAAAAAAGGTATCCTGAATCCTGTAAGGCTTGCTATAAATACCGAGCTGATATAACATTCTTTCCAATTTTGTTTTACTAAAAATGAATTTTCAAAGCTTCAAGAATGACATAAGCTTTGCATTTTTAAATGCCATTGTTTGCATATGACTAATTGTTCGACAGCAGAGACATTCGCACGACAGATATTCAATGAACAAAAATCCTCTCAATGAACATAATCACCTCAGATGGAAAGACATTTCTAGTAACATGCCTTTCATAATCAAGGGGCGTGACATGCTGTCTAACTGATCTAGAGCCAGTCGAGTCAAGATTCAAGGAATCTCTCAAAAGTGTCGAATATCCAGAGGCAGAACTCCATTTGAATCACTTGGGGAATTAAACATGAATTTCAGCAACGGGCCACCAACGATCAAGCAAACATTTTCTAGTAGTACTATAATACTTACTCTATGGACAGTGACAATTCTCCGCACCCTGTGAACATGGACATAGTCCAAAAATACTATGCATTAAAAAAAAGACCCGCTAGGTTGACTGGCCTAGGCAAAAATAAGGGCATCCCAGCGAACCAAAAGAGTTCGGGAAAAAATTAGGGTTATATAAATAAAATTATACACCCGACAAGTTGAAAACCTAAAAAGGCGGCTTGGGCAAAAAGGGTTTCCCGGTAGACTGAAAATATGAAAGGATTGTCTAGGAAAAAGTTAGGGAATAAAGTGTACGACTATGTCCCATCATCTTGTCACCTGTCTATCAGTAGAAGATTTGTCGCCTTTATCAACAATCACCAAGTGCTCTAGAAGTAGAGATATGTTAAAGTCTCCATGGATCCCTACAAAGCCACTTCCATGAGATTATCCCTACAGGGTAATCTTCACAAGTTCATACATTCCCTGCAATTTCCACGGCAGATGCTCTGGATGATAAAGGAGTGTGATTTTCTCCCAATAAATATCACCAACCTATGGAGTTCCAATCAGTACAGTTCATGGAGTTTCTCTTCCCCAGCTGAGCTTGTTCCCCCAAGGTTGTAAAACCCCCTTTCAGACTTCTGTTCTCCAGCAGAGTTCATTTCCTTAACAAGGGTGTTTCCTCAACAAGAGTATTTCTCCAACAGGGTTTATTTCTCCAACAGTTTATCATCTTCTAGATACAGTTCAAATACAATCTAGATAAAGATTCATTCTGACACTCATTCTAGATTCTCTTCTAGATAGAGTTCAGATACAATCTATATATAGATTCATTATGACACTCATTCCAGATCCACTTCTAGATACAGTGCAGATACAATCTAGATATAGATTCATTTTGACACTCATTCTAAATTCTCTTCTAGATACAGTTCAGATACAATCTAAATATAGATTCATTCTGACACTCATTTCAGATACACTTCTAGATACAGTGCATATACAATCTAGATATAGATTCATTTTGACACTGATTCTAGATTCTCTTCTAGATACAATTCAGATGCAGTCTAAATATAGATTCATTCTGACACTCATTCTAGATCCACTTCTAGATACAGTTCAGATATGATCCAGATATGGATATAATTTTGATACTCATTCAGAACATCTTCCAGATACAGTTCAGATACGATCCAGATATGAATGTCATTCTGATATTCATTCAGTGCATCTTCCATATACGGTTCAGATACAGTCCAGATATGGATATCATTCTAATACCCATTCAATACATCCTCAGATATAATCAAAGCATAGATTTATTCTGACACTCCCCAACTTGAGTGTGCTTCTACCACAAATCACCGGCTAAATTCCTGTCCCCAGTGAATTTGTTACTATCCCCAGGGAGTTGCTACGGAACCTGAAACCGGACCATATGTCAGTCAACTTTATCCTCCCCAAGAGAGTCGAAATGAATATTCATCTCTTTTATCCCCATTCAGGGTATAAACTCCCCAGTAGAGTAATGAGCAACCAACATTCTTAAAATCTTCTCCCCAAGCAAGAATTAACACTCTCCAACAGAGTTTCCTCAGGCAAAAAGCAAGAAATCAATGTTCCCCGATGGAGTTTCCTCAAACAAGAAAGCAGGAGTCCCCAGCGGAAATAATCCCCAGAAGATCGAAGATACACATACTCTTCATCCCCAGCAATAATAAGGGATTTATTTTCCCCAGACTAAGATGGTGCTCAAATTTGCGATTGCACTTCAATAACATTTCACATTCACCATCATTTACCAATATCATAGCATTCGCATACGAAACGCATATAGCACAATCTCATTTATTTTGAGAACGTGATTACGAAATGCATTTCATACATCATGACATTGCATACAGCTAACCCTTTATCTTTACAGGTAAAGTCTATAAACAAACGAATATCATCAACTATCTATATGACCAGACAAATTTCTTCAAAAACTAAATTATGACAAGTATTTCCCTCAAAGACTTTCTCCAAAAAATCATTCTGAAAAATATCTCGTCTAGATGAAGTCAGGCGTAGGCACCCTCTAGTGCATCATTTAGACGAAATCAAGCGCGGATTCCTTCTGGTACCCTTTGAAGTAGTAGTCTCCATAGATTCCTTCTGGTACCTGTTGTACCACAAAATTTGCCCTCTCATTTATCAAGTATTTTCTCACAAGATCTCCTTTGGTTCAAGACTACACTAAGGTTGATCAGCTCAAGATACCTCCTCAAGCACTGATGACTGAAAATTAGGGTTTGAGATTACACAAGGATAATTGAAGACTTTCATGGATCATTTTGGACCCTCAAGATTGCTCATGTCAAGTTTCAAGTCTTAGATCACATTTTTGCTCAGTCAATTGATCAATTGACCTAAAATCAACTGTATTGGAGAAAACGTCAACTGCAGTCAATTTACAGTCAAACTTCATAATTTTTTATCCATATCAACATTATGAACTCATATATGTCATTTGATCAAGTTTGGACTACAATTCCTCAAGAAATTTGATCAGATCATCAAATGGGCAAAATGGTCAAAATTAGGGTTTTGACTGAGAAAGGGCAATTTCTGATTTTTGACCTAGAAATTTTTTTATTTGTTGGAGACATGATCTCAAGGATTCAATTGCATCATTTTTACATAATGGCATGACTCAAAACTTCCCTCAAGATCAATTGATTGATAGTTGATTTTCAGTCAACTGATCAAAAGTCAACTATACACTAAAAGGTCAAACTTTGACTTTTTGGTCAAAATCAAGTATCAAAGATCATAATTCATCAAAACATGTCAAAATATGAAACTTATTCATCAATAAATCAAAAAGTCAAGATTTCATTTTGAAAAGTCAAAATTTCTAAACTTAGAAATTTTTCTAAGTGTTGGAAATTTCATATATTTTCATAACTTTGAGCCAATTTTTCACCATGGTGCAAGATGATTCAAAGGAAACTTTCAACATGAAATTTGTAGATCCCAATGATATCTAAAACATCTCTGAACATAACTCCTCCTATAAATGTATGGATTTCAAGTTATGATTTTGTGAATACATGTTCATGAAACTTGGAAACTTAGTGAAATTTTGCCCTAGTTTAGGTAGGATTTTGACCTAACTTCATGGCAATTTTTCACATAGTTCCAAGGATAATTTTCAAAAGTTACCAACATAGAGGTTGTAGAGGATCTTACAAGCTTTCCAAAATGTAAAAGAACTCATTGAGATCATGTTTGAGCAAGGAGAATCGAAGGCATGAAGTTGGCATTTCATTCTTGAATTATAGGTCATTTCCATGATGAACAAGAATTCAAATCCAAGCCCATGTTGTACAAATCCTACTTTGCATGCTTCTAACTGTCTTTCACTCCATAATTAAATGCCTACACAACTATTAGAAGCTTTAATCCAAGCATTCAATGCATTTCCCATGCTTAATTCCATTTTAGGAAGAAAGTAACCATTCCATTCTAGTAAAGTTGCTTTAACAATAAAATCAGCTTTGTCTTGAGCATTGAACTTGTCCTTTCTACACAAGAATTCCCTACACAATCAGAACAAGCATATTTAAAGGTTACAACCACCCTATAAGCTTTGTACTTGACATTGGAAAAAGATGTTTCAAGCTTGCTTCAAAAACAAGCAAAATCCCATAACTTGTACTTGTGTGATTCTGACCCTCTCAAGCCTCAAAAATATTTTCCATACATATGCACAAGTTGTTTGCAAGCTAAGACACGAATAAACAAGCTCTCAAACTCCCCCAAAGTGAGATTTTCATAACAGACCTCCATTGTTGCATATTCTGGCTAGAAATCCCAAAATCAAAAACTACTCGTACGTTTCTTGGCCTTTTTCTTCCAAAAGCTTTCAAACATCATATATAAGCCATCCATGTCCCTGTTACATGACTGTAACACCATCTTCACCCACTTCCAAGTTCAAACAGGGCATCACAGTTAGACTTCTCCAGACTATTCCAGCCACCTTCAGTTCAAGCCAGCCATTGCATTAGCTTCCTAGAGGTCCAATGAAGCTAACCTGATCATCACCATCACTTGAAACAAGCTCAAACTCATTTCACAATTTCAGTTTTTAAGGTATTTTTCTTGAACTTCTATCTCATTATTTAGGCATTGTTAGGCTTGCATTTATGAAGATAGAATGTAGGTATAATTGCCTTGAAACTATACATGTCCACAGATTTCATTTATGTTGCTTGAGAATGAAGAATTTTGCATTTGAATTTGCTGAAACATTTAGGTCAGAATTTGGTACTTTCATAAGTTCAGCCTTATCTTGGAATGTTAGCTTAAGTTAGATACATGGTTGGATTCGTGGTGAAAAATGCACAAGTTTCATGTTTACACTTTTGAAAATAGTTGAGAAATGAACAAGTTTGAAATCCTTTGGCTGGAGGATGAAGATGAAGTACAGTCAGGGAAAAATTTGTGTTATGTATTTATTGTTGTGCACAAGTTAACGGATGTATCACCATCCTAGAGGTTAAAGCGCGCGCCTGTTACTTGAGGGACCTGGGTTCGAGCCCCAGTGGTATCCTTTTGCCTTTTTTTTTTCTTCATATTTTCTCACTTCCATTTGATTTTTGCAGCGCTGGGCCTCCAGCATGTGCCTGGCATTTTGTTTGCTTCTTCATACCCCAATCTCATTTTTGCACCCCTGACTTTCTTATTTCAATTTCTTTTTCTTTGTTTTATATTCATTTTTTTCATTTTCCTTTTATTATTATTATTATTTTTTATTATTATTATTATTATTATTATTATTATTATTATTATTATCATTTTTGTTAATAAAAATATAAAAAATATTTTACTTATTTTATTTTCTCTATAAATATAAAAAAAGACCAAAAAAACATTTTTTTTAACAAATTAATTTCTTTTTTATGAATTAATATTTAGACTTAGGATTAATTATTACATTATTTTATTTTCTTAATTAAAATTAATTTAGAACTTAGGTTTATTTCAATTAATTAATTTTCCTATTATTTTTTTTAATATAAAACCTTTTCATGAAAAACCCAAAAAAATCACTTTTAATTTATTATTCTTTGTTAATTAATTTAGGTTTTAGTTTTAGCTAATTTTAATTAATCATTTTCTTAATTAGGGTTAGCTTAAAATCCTTTCATAAAAATCAAATAAAAATCATTTCTTTTTCCATTTTGCATTCTTGCATTTTATCTTCAATTTTATATATTTATTCAATATGGTTGTAATAGTTAATTAGATTTAATTTTCTTGCAAAATCGTCTTTTGTAAATTTGTATACCCCCTCCCCTAATGATGTAATAGCTTAGTATTTTTATTTTTCTGCAATTTAATGCTTTATATATAAATGCTAGTAATTATGGTTTGTATGGAAAGATTAAAATCAACAAGTTAGCAAACCCTAAATCAAGACAAAACAATGCATGCAAATCAACACACTTGCACACATAGACCCTTAGGGTAAATCCACTTTGTTTCCTTATAAAAATAGCCATGTTATGTGTTGTACCCCAAAATTTTCCATCTCATATTCCTCAAGACATTTCAAGAAAAATCTCCAAGTGGCTCAAGGTTGCTCAAGAGTTGGACAGTCAAGTTATCTCCTAAGGCAGTCAACCCCAAATTAGGGATTTGTGTTGCATCAAGATATTTGAATCCAAATGACCTCAAGTGCTACCAAATGTACTAATATGGTCTCAAGATCATCCATGTCAAATTTCAAGCCTTGCAGAGGAAGTTTGCTCAGTCAATTGCTCAAAAGGTCCAAAAATCGACTGTGCTAGGGCAAAAGTCAAATGTGACCCAAATACAGTCAAACTTCAAGATTTTTTGCCAAAATTCTCATTTTGAAGGATGATTCATCACTTTATCAAGGTTTGATCATGATTCATCAAGGATTGCTCAAAATTCATCAAGACTCAAAAGTTGCTAAATTAGGGTTTTGTAGGAAAAGTCAACTCAACTTTGACCAAGCATAACTTTCTCATACTTTATGAGAAATGACCCATCCAAAGCTCATTTTTAATAGGATGCAATTTCCTACAATCCATCTTCATACTCCAATATCAAAATATGCACTCACAAGAAGTTATAAATTTGGATATTATAGGTCATTTTTGAAAGTCAACAAAAACACCTTTTTTTTCCCAAAGCTTATAACTTGAGCATGGAACATCAAAATGAGATGAGACCAAAATGGTTGGTTAGAGGACATCTCAAGCTCTCTAAAAAGTCAAAGAACACCTCCAAAAGTTCAAAATTGAAGAAGTTATGCATTGTTGAAGTTGGACATTTTTGCAAAATTGCCAAAAGTCAACTATCCCCAAAACTTCAAATTTTGTCAAATGGGCCCATTCTTTTCCACTTGATTTGAGCTTGCATCATTGTCCACGTGTTCGAGCTTCAGCCATGAGCTCATATTCTATTTTTATTATTTAATTTGATTTTTTTATTGAATTTATTCATTTTAAATCAAATTAAATCATATAAAATCCAAACTTTGATTACCTAAGATATTTTTGGTTGTTTCAGGTCTTAATTATCACCATTATTATCATCAAACTCGGATCATACAATATCATGTGCAAAAAGATTGATTTTTGGCAGATTTGGCAAGTTTGTAAAGATTGAATCAAATCAAATCCCAAAGCATTGATGGGAGAAGATTCAAGCCTTAATTCTTACCCTAATACATTCCATAATACATAAGGAGGCCAAAGGAATTGAGACAAGGGTTGGAGACTGCAAGAACATTTAGAACAAAAATTGGAAAAAGTCAAAAAAAGTTGGAGATCGAATCCATAGCTAGAGGCATTTTCAGAAGCTGAGACTGGTCCTAATCTCTTCCTGGGTGTTCACACAAGTGATTTGGATCAAAAGCAAGCATTCTCAGAATCCAAAATGCGCTGTAAGTGTCACGATAATCCGCCCTGCTCTTGAAACCGTAGTTCATCATTCTTGCATCATTTGAACAAATTGCTTGCATATTTGTAATCCTCACAATGTTTCTAAGCTTTTTGCATTATTCAATTTTGTTTATCTAACCTTTAACGTGAAGTACCATTGTTAGGGTTTTGCATCTTGGTTTAGGGTTTTTCGTTTCAGATAAAATTAGCCTTAGTGATGGCTATGGGCGTGACCGAAAGAGGAAGACGAATGCAACCATGGCCTTGGAATGAATTTATGTAGCCTGAGATGGATTTTAGGAGTGGCCTATGCTTTTAAATGCAAATTCAAATCCACAGGTAACATTTTTATAGGTCTGAGGACAGGGACGAGATCGTGTCCTCCTCTGATTGGCCGGTTCAAATAATTCGTGCGTATTTTTGTTTTGCTGGCATATTAACTTGTTTTAATATATTATATTTTGTGTGTAAATTACTAACAAATGAAACCAAGCAGCGTAGTGGCAAGGCGAATGTTCCAATATCCTACAGGACCTGGGTTCGAATCCCAGGTCCCCCACTCCCTTTGTTAGTTTTCTTCTACAGGTAATCATATGCATATTCAGGCCTCTCATCATACACCCTCACGTATCCAATGGCCAGATGGCCAAAGGCCAAATCTGGTGGCCAGGGTCTGAAGGCACACCATGGAGTTAAGTCAACACGTGCACATCAGATCCTCAAAGTCAACAGGGCCAGCGCTTAATGGGCCACAGGATTGCTGTTCAAACACCCAAAACATGCCCATACCCCTTTTCTCTTATATTTACTTATTTTGTTTTAATTATTTGTTTTGTTATTTTATTTAATTATTAACCAATCAAATTTTTTTTTAAAAAATAAAATCACAAAAATATTTTTATGTTTAATCAAATTTTAATTTTAATTTTTATTAATTAATACTAATTAATAGATTTAGGTTTTAATTAGAATAACTTTAACATTTTTGTAAATAATTAAAATTAAATTAGACTTAATTAGGTTTTTACTAATCCAATTAATTTTTATTTCTTTCTTAAAATACGAAAAACAAAAAAAAATGATTTATTTTTATTAATTAAATAATTAATTAAATTTTGTAATTAATTTAGGTTAATTTCTTTCATAAAAAAAGGATACTTCTCTTTAACCAAAAAGGGTCAAAACCGTAATCTTGCGCTCGATTTAATTTCCCGCACGCGATTTATTTTTATCCAATAATGTACTTGCCTCCGGTTTGTAATAGCTTAATAGGACTTTCATTTATTTTTTATTACGTTATTTATTTTTAAAGGGTTTGTCTTTGGCGATGTAAATACCCGACGCCTTGTAATTTAAATTCCGCAATTTATTTTCCGCAAATTATAACTGTTAGATGTTTGATAATAGGATTGCATGACAAGACTGAATGTTTTAACCTAAAATCAACTTAGATCACCCTTAACATGTACAAAGATAAAATAAACTGAAAACGACACACTCACACATGCGCACTCTTAGGGTACACCCCACTTGGTTGCCTTCGTACGCGATTATTGAGTATAGGTCACTTTAGAGGTCGCCCTCTTGTCTAAAAGATCATAGTCGCCTCGAAACGGTTGCCTCAGATATTGTTGCCTCAAAACAAATGATCTAAGACATTAGGATTACCGCTAAGGCGTCCTAACATTGCTTTGGTGACCGTAAGTCCCTAAATTCGAATTGACCCTCGAACTCCAACGACGGTGCTACCTACTCATCAATAGTAGGATAGCATTGTCTAAAGGAAGATAGCATAGAACGATTCCTTTTTCGAGTAGGTAGATGGTTCTTAGATACTTTCTCTTTCAAAAAACAAAACCTTTTTCACACTTACACTCCTTTTCGAACAAAGTTTTCAAAAACACTTCATACACTCTTGAGGACAGAAGCAAGAGTTAAATCGAAGTTTCAAAACAAAAACTTTTTCAAACCCACAAGCACAAAGAAAACAATTTTGAAAACAATATGAGCAAGTACCTAAGAGCCCGTGGATAACCACGGATAGAAAGGGTGCTAACACCTTCCCTTTCTATAATCTACCCCCCGAACCCGAGAAATATCTCGAAAAAGGAATTTTTCTGTGCTTTTTTCCTTTCCTTGTTGGATAAAATAAAAGTCGGTGGAGACTCTTGCTTACCGTGACATTTTGCGAAAACAAACGCAAAACTCAAACCGGCATTCCAAAAAAACAGTCAGTTCTTTCCCACCGTATCACAGAATTGGCGACTCTGCTAGGGATTTTAATAAGTGGGGTGTACCTTAGGAATAGTTCATAATGTTTTCAATTGCTTGTATTTGTGGGCTTGTATTGGAGTTACTATAGATCCTAACTCGGATCTGGGGGATACCCTTTAGGTAAGTAGCAATAAACTGTGAGGGAACTGTACGGCGTAGACCGATACGGTTGAAGCAGTAGCTATGTTGGTGTGGCACTTTAGTATGTACTGATATCCCTTGTGGCGCAACGAGGAGAATATGGGTCTGCTAAGGGGTCATTAAGCAGCAACTGACCTTAGAACCTTTAAATTGACCAACTTGGCCATAGAACAGTAGCAGTAAGCTACACTCATTGAGACTAAACTCTCGCGATGATTCCGGCCGCAAGAAAAGGTTGCTAAACTGGAATTATGACTGATTGAGGCTAGTCAGTGATATTGAGATCCTCTAGAACCCGGTTATTATTTTTAGGACAGGTTTAAACCAACTAAACTGAAAGAGGGTAGTTCCTAGACTCCTTGCCAGCCGTAAATCTAAGGGCTCTCTGTGTGACTTGTGTGCCTTTACCATGTTTGCTATTTGTGGATACTTGTGGTGTGTTTTCTATCATGACATCATGACATCATGACATTGCATGCATCTTGCATTGGACTAACCTATTTCAAAGACAGAGGGGATTCATCTTTGTTCTGTTTTGTAGGTCATGGCACCCATGCGTAGGAACACCATACGGATCAACTTTGTCCAGATTCCCACTCTGTTTAAAGAATTGGTTGCAAATATGCTAGATACTACCTCCTTCATCAGAAGACATGGGCACCTTCTTGGTTTTGTCACTTCCAAATTGGACGAGCAGATGATGAGTGTCTTAGTCCAGTTCTTTGACCCACTGTACCATTGCTTTACTTTTCTGGACTACCAGTTGGTCCCTACCTTGGAAGAGTTCTCTGATCTGCTTGGTATCTCTATTCTGGAGCAGACCCCAGTTACAGGTTGGGAGAAGATCCTTAGGCCGGAAGAGATTGCTTCAGCCCTCCATCTGACAAAGGCTGAGGTAATGTCTAATTGGGAAACTCGTAGTGGAGCAAAGGGCTTTTTGACTAAGTTCTTGGTTGGTAAAGCTAATCAGTTCTGGGACAGTCTAGACTTCCAGGCATTTGAAGACATCCTGGCTCTTCTGATATATGGCTTGGTATTGTTTCCTAACTCCGATTCCTTTGTTGATGTGAATAAGGTAAAGATATTCATTTCCGGTAATCCTGTACCCACTCTCTTGGGTGACATTCTTCATTCTCTTTATGCCCGTACTGCTCATAGGCGGGGAACCCTTATGAGTTGTGCTCCATTGCTAGCGAGGTGGTTTATTTCGCACCTCCCCAAATCAGTTTTGAAGAACAAGGAAGGCATGGGCTGGGCCTATAGGATTATGTCTCTCTCTCATAATGACATCATTTGGACTATTAAGGGTATGGACGAGGTGGCTATTATTGATCGCTATGGGGAATACCCCAATGTTCCACTGATAGGAACCAATGGAGGAATTACTTATAACCCGTGCTTGGCCTTACGTCCGTTTGGGCGAGCTAGAAGGGAATGACCTGATGAGTTGCTAATGCCTATTATTGTCTTTGACTTCTAAGGGGATAGTGACGAGCAACGCCGCAGATTCATAAGAGCTTGGGATAGAGTACACAGGTCTGATTCGCACGAGCTGGGTGCAAAGACTTCTCTTTCGATGGAGCCATATCTCCGATGGGTTCGTATCCGTTCCCAAAAGCTGGGAATGCCGTATGAAGCCGTCTTTCCTATCACTGTTGAAGTTGCTGATGAAGAGGGGTTTCATCCTACCATTCTCCACCCTTACATACCTACTGACATTGGGGTATTAAAGAGATCATGGATGCAGCTGAGAGAAGAATGGGATACTTATAGAGAAAAGTATCACAAGCAAGAGCAGAAGATTTCGAAGCTGACAAGGTAGCTGGAGAACGATCGGATCCTCAACAACTATGTCCACACCGACAAGAAACGACCATGGGAGCACTGATTGCCTTTTTGATTATTTCTAGTTTTGATTTACTTTTCAGTTTTTCTTTCTTGTAACGCCTTAAAGGCATCTGTTGAACAATTGAATTTCAAGTTTATCTAATAAAAGTGTGTTTCATCTTTTGGTTTACGAATTTGAATCTCTCGACGTCTTTGAAGTCATATCATATGCATATCATTCCCATGCACCTCATAGCAGGTACCCTTACAGGTCTCTTATCTTCTTTGCTGTTTATTTCAGCATCATGTCTTCTGAACCATCAACTGAACAAGCAATCAAGGCTCTACAGGCTCAAAACGCCAAGTTCCAAGAGTTGTTCATGAGTTTGGCTAAGGGTCAGCAAGATCTGAAGGCCCTTATCCTGAAAGAGAAGAAGAAGAAGAAGAAGAAGAAGAAGAAGAAGAAGACGGTCCTATTTAACATGGGTCGCAGATTCGGAAACAATTTGCGAGAAGAGGTTGATTTAACCCACTCATCTGAAGGGGGGATAATCAGGAAGAAAGGAGGGCTCCTAGCCTTGTGGTATCAGACAACGAGACTGACTTCGACGAAGACCAGTATCCTCCGGCTGAGGATAGATACAAACAACTGGAAGACCGGTTGAGCGCGATGGAAATTAAGAAGGTGCCTGGTCTGGACTTTGGTGATTTGGGTCTGTCATCTGGGGTGGTAATTCCCCACAAATTTAAAGCACCAATATTTTCTAAATATGACGGGGTTTCTTGCCCAAAACTGCACCTCAGTTCGTATGTTAGGAAGATTCAGCCATACACCGCTGACAAAAACCTTTGGATCCACTTCTTTCAAGATAGTCTCTCAGGGACTCAGCTTGAATGGTTTTACCAGTTAGAAGGAGCTAGTATCCGTAATTGGGAAGATTTGGTTGCTGCTTTCTACAAGCAGTACCAATACAATGCCGACCTCGCTCCTACGCGTAGCCAACTCCAGGGTATGTCAATGGGTACAGGCGAAGGTTTCAAAGATTATGCTCAGAAGTGGAGGGACCTCGATGGCAGAGTGAAACCACCCTTGGCAGATAGGGAGCTAGTGGATATGTTTCTGGGGACATTGTCTGGTCCATATTTCAACCATCTGATTGGAAGTTCTTTGTCCGGGTTTACAGAGCTGATTATGACCGGGGAAAGGATTGAGGCTGGTATCAAATCTGGTAAGATACAGAAGTGTGCTTCATCAGGCACCGAGAAGAAGCCTTTTAAGAAGGAGTCAAGTGTTGTTTACAGTTCAAAAAGTCAGAATAGACCCGAACGCCGCCAAGCTGTTAATGCAGTTGTTATTTCAAGACATGTTGTTGCCCCTCAGCGCAACAATCAGCCAAGGGCCAAGAGGCCGTGAAGAAAATTCACTCGGCTCAAGATGACTTTATCCCAAATTCTTCCGCAGTTATTGAAAACCAACTTGGTGATTCTGAAGGAGGCCCGAAGACTCCCAACACTGCATCACCCATGTATGATCCGAATGCCCGTTGTGCTTTTCATTCTGGTAGCTCGGGGCATGACACGGATAACTGTTGGGTCTTAAAGAACAAAGTACAAGATCTGATTGATGCTAAGGAAATTCAGTTTGAAGCGCCGGAAAATCCTAATGTCATAACGGCACCTATGCCCAAACATGACGCAGGAATGAATGCTATTGAAGACAATGATGAAGAGTTTGATATTGACAGTTGGATATACTCGACTGTTGATGGTGGACTAAGCAATTAGACGGCAAAGGATTATATGCCCGTTTCTGTTATTACCCAGTAATGAGACTTTTGTTTTGAATTTGTAACAGACCCGGTGTCTTACCCGAGGCACCGTGGCTTCATTTGTGAGGGCTTTATGTGTGTCATATACATATATCATTAATAAAAGCATTAGACATTTCTTTCATTTCAAATTTTGCGATCCTTGTTTTTCTTTTATTTTATATTGCAAAATAGCTATTTTACACACACCCACGTATCATGATCTACATCCACTCTGGATCCCACTGATAACGACTTTGTTACTGCCGATTATGACATCGAAAGTCCGATCAACCAAGCCGAGGATGAAGGTATGGATGATTGTGAAGTGTCTGGGGAACTTGTAAGACCACTGCTTCAAGAAGAGAGGGGTTTACCACGTCCAATCCACCAATTCAGATGCCTCCAGTTGAAGGAAGACCATTGATCTTATACTTAAAAGTGCTGGATAATACAAAGAGCTGTGTGTTGGGGCAACATGATGAGTCTTTCCGAAAAGAGCATGTTATTTACTGCTTTAGCAAAAAGTTTACCGACTGTGAGACCAAATACTCACTGCTCGAGAGAACTTGATACACTTTGGCATGGGCTTCTCGCCGGCTGAGACAGTACATGTTGGCTCATGCTACCCTTTTTGATACCAAAAGAGGTGAACGTCTTGACAGCTCCGTGGCCTTTTGCAATGTGGGGCATTGATATGATAGGCGAGATCAGACCTACAGCGTCCAACGGGTATCATTTCACTCTAGTAGCAATTGATTACTTTACGAAGTGGGTTGAAGCAGCTTCCTTTTCTACAGTAACCAAGAACGTCGTGACACGGTTTATTTGACACAATTTGATCTATCGATATGGTGTACCAGAGAGGATCATTACGGACAATGGTACAAATCTCAATAGTAAAATGATCACTGAGCTCTTCAAGCAGTTTAAGATACAACATCATAACTCTTCTCCTTACCCGCCGAATATGAATAGGGTTATTGAAGCGGCTAATAAGAACATTAAGAAGATTGTGCAGAAAATGACGGTAACATACAAAGATTGGCACGAGATGTTACCATTCGCTCTTCATGGGTACCATACCTCAGCACGGACGTCAACAGGGGCAACACCCTATTCCTTGGTATATGGCATGGAGGTCGTCCTGCCCATTGAAGTTCAAATACCCTCTCTTCGGATTATGAAGGATGCAGGTTTGAGCGAAGATGACTGGATTCAGACCCGGCTTGATCAGCTGAACTTAATGGATGAAAAGAGACATACTGCTATTTGTCATGGTCAGACGTATCAAAAACGGATGATCAAGGCATTTAACAAGAAATTTAGACGACAAGAGTATCAAGTTGGGGACCTGGTTATCAAGCGCATCATTCTACCTCAAGGTGATCCCAGGGGCAAATGGACCCCTACCTACGAAGGGCCATTTGTGGTTAAGAACATCTTCTCAGGAGGAGCTATGATTCTAACCACCATGGATGGTGACGACCTTCCTCACCCCGTTAATGCAGACATAGTGAAAAAATACTATGCATAATCAAAGACTCGCTAGGTTGACTGGCCTAGGCAAAAATAAGGGCTTCCTGGTGAACCAAAAGGGTTCGGGCAAAAATAAGGGATGAAAATAAAAATTTGTACACCCGGCAAGTCGAAAACCTGAAAAGGCGGCTTGGGAAAAAAAGGGTATCCCGGTGGACTGAAAACCCGAAAGGGCGGTCCAGGCAAAACTTAGGGATCAAAGCGTAACACTATGTCTCATTGGATCACTTTGCAACCAGACTTCGGTATCGACTATCAAGCTCGGACGACACTAATGAATCTGATCTACCTTCAACCAAATAGCAAAGTGATGAGATGCTCAAGGACATAAAGGCAATATCAGAATTGGAACCTAGTAGGATTGTTCACATAGCTGTTTTCTTTTCTTTTCACAAATTGTATAAATTCTACTTGTTCGACGGCGTTCTCTTACTAGGACGTCATCCTCTTGTACAAAAACGCCTATTTACAGGCCAAACTTCAAAATCAATACAATTCATTTTCAAAGAAATTTCAAACTGTTTTTCCTTTATCTGTTTTGTTTTGCAAAGAACGTCCAATGTTCATTTTTGATATATGCAGTTGACATTAATTGTTGCTCATAAAAATTTACATGCGAAACAAAAGACGATTACTGGTAATATCAGAAACATGGGCAATAAAATTGTTCAAACTATACAATTGCTCTGTCCACCAGGTACCAAGGTAGATTTAGCCGAATAATATGGCCAAGGTACTTTCACTCCCCGCAGAGTAAGAGAAAAACAATAATGATAGCTCTCCCCAACTGAGACTTGCAACTGTAAATGAATCGGTAATATTCTCCCCAAGCAGAGTTTACCTACCATCAACACTGAAAAGGCTTAATATCCCCGGCAATCTTAATATTCCCCAGCGGAGTATAATAATCTTCCCCGGCAGAGTACAAGATATCCCCAGTGGAGTTTGAAATTTTTCCCAGCGCGGTCTGAGAAGCTTCCCCAGTAGAGCTTTGAGAATCATCCCCAGTAAACTTTGGAAGATTGTCCCCAGCAAGTTTAAAGATTATCCCCATTAGAGTCTAAAAAGGTTATTCCCAGTGAAGCCGCAACTGAAGATCGTCCCTAATGGAGTTCTTTCCTTTCACAAACAAAATTCAAATCCCCAGCAGGATTCAGTATCACCAACAACGGTAATTCATCCCCAGCGGAATTTATCGGTGGAATCCTCAGCAGAACATCTCTTCCCCACAGAGTAATCTCCTCATCACTTTATTCCCTAACGGAGTTATCCTCTCCTGCCGATTTATTCTCACAGTCATCTTCATTCGCCATCCCCAGTGGAAACGAAGAATTCAGCTCTTTTCTCCAGCAGCTATCTGGGATTTATTTCCCACAACTAAAACATTACATTTCCATGCATCATGATACATGCATATACGCATCATACAACACAATCTCTATTATTTTGAGAACATCATTACTTGATATATATATCATACATTGCATACGACTGACCTTTACCTTTCAGGAAGGATGCAGTTAAGTTCTCAGCTATGTCGAAGACCTGACCGGTTCTTAAATCTCAACTGAATTATTCTCGGTTGAATTATAGATAAGGTTCTCAATCTCGACAATTTTCCTCCGTCGAAGTGTGGACGAGTTCTTAAATCTCAACAGAATTATTCTCCGTTGAAGTAAACAGACAGTCCTAGATCTTGATGAAGATGTTTCCCTCAAGTCGAAGACCTGACCGGTTCTTAAATCTCAACTGAATTATTCTCGGTTGAATTACAGATAAGGTTCTCAATCTCGACAATTTTCCTCCGTCAAAGTGTGGACGAGTTAAATCTCAACAGAATTATTCTCCGTTGAAGTAAACAGACAGTCCTAGATCTTGATGAAGATGTTTCCCTATGTCGAAGACCTGACCGGTTCTTAAATCTCAATTGAATTATTCTCGGTTGAATTACATATAAGGTTCTCAATCTCAACAATTTTCCTCCGTCGAAGTGTGGACGAGTTCTTAAATCTCAACAGAATTATTCTCCGTTGAAGTAAACAGACAGTCCTAGACCTTGATGAAGATGTTTCCCTATGTCGAAGACCTGACCGGTTCTTAAATCTCAACTTAATTATTCTCGGTTGAATTACAGATAAGGTTCTAAATCTCGACAATTTTCCTCCGTCGAAGTGTGGATGAGTTCTTAAATCTCAACAGAATTATTCTCCGTTGAAGTAAACAGACAGTTCTAGATCTCGATGAAGATGTTTCCCTCAGTTGAAGACCTGACCGGTTCTTAAATCTCAACTAAATTATCCTCGGTTGAATTATAGATAAGGTTCTAAATCTCGACAATTTTCCTCTGTCGAAGTGTGGACGAGTTCTTAAATCTCAACAGAATTATTCTCCGTTGAAGTAAAAAGACAGTCCTAGATCTTGATGAAGATATTTCCCTCAGTCGAAGACCTGACCGGTTCTTAAATCTCAACTGAATTATTCTCGGTTGAATTACAGATAAGGTTCTCAATCTCGACAATTTTCCTCCATCGTAGTGTGGACAAGTTCTTAAATCTCAACAGAATTATTCTCCGTTGAAGTAAACAGACAGTCCTAGATCTTGATGAAGATATTTCCCTCAGTCAAAGACCTGACCGGTTCTTAAATCTCAACTGAATTATTCTCGGTTGAATTATAGATAAGGTTCTCAATCTCGACAATTTTCCTCCGTCGAAGTGTGGACGAGTTCTTAAATCTCAAAAGAATTATTCTCTGTTGAAGTAAACAGACAATCCTAGATCTTTATGAAGATGTTTCCCTCAGTCGAAGACCTGACCGGTTCTTAAATCTCAACTGAATTATTCTGGGTTGAATTACAGATAAGGTTCCGAATCTCGACAGATTTCCCCCAGTTAAATTACAGATAACTTCTTAAAACTCAGCAGAGATGTTCTCTCAGTTGAAGTACAAGCAAGTTCTTAAATCTCAACGAAATTAGACTTCCCCAGCGGAATCTTTTACAACAACAAGTACACAAGTTCTTGCTAAGGAATCTCTTATGCGATCGAAACCCCTGCAGGTGGCATCTTTAAGCCCACCCTCCCGCCAACGATCTTCAAATGGTATCTATAGGCCCATTCCCGACATCAAAAGGCTGATAACCATTTCATGCGAGTGCAAATTTCTGGGCACTCTAGTGTTCAATCATCTTCCACCTTAGGATCACGAAAGGCACGAAAGCCAATCTACATCCTCAGGTTTAAGAAGATTGAACAGGGGCAGCTGTTGTACCCCAAAATTTTCCCTCTCATATTCCTCAAGACATTGCAAGAAAAATCTCCAAGTGGCTCAAGGTTGCTCAAGAGTTGGACAGTCAAGTTATCTCCTAAGACAGTCAACCCCAAATTAGGGTTTTGTGTTGCATCAAGATCTTTGAATCCAAATGACCTCAAGTGCTCCCCAATTTCCTAATATGGTCTCAAGATCATCTATGTAAAATTTCAAGCCTTGTAGAGGAAGTTTGCTCAGTCAATTGCTCAAAAGGTCTAAAAATCGACTATGCTAGGGCAAAAGTCAATTGTGACCCAAATACAGTCAAACTTCAAGATTTTTTGCCAACATTCTCATTTTGAAGTATATTTAATCATTTGATCAAGGGTTGATCATTATTCATCAAGGATTGCTCAAAATTCATCAAGACTTAAAAGTTGCTAAATTAGGGTTTTGTAGGAAAAGTCAACTCAACTTTGACCAAGCATAACTTTCTCATACTTTATGAGAAATGACCCATCCAAAGCTCATTTTGAAGAGGATGAAATTTCCTACAATACATCTTCATACCCCAAGATTAAAATATGCACTCACAAGAAGTTATAAATTTGGACATTATAGGTCATTTTTGAAAGTCAACAAAAACACCTTTTTTGCCAAAGCTTATAACTTGAGCATGGAACATCATAATGAGATGAAACAAAAATGTTTGGTTAGAGGACATCTCAAGCTCTCTAAAAAGTCAAAGAACACCTCCAAAAGTTCAAAATTGAAGAAGTTATGCATTGTTGAAGTTGGACATTTTTGCAAAATTGCCAAAAGTCAACTATCCCCAAAACTTCAAATTTTGTCAAATGGACCCATTCTTTTCCACTTGATTTGAGCTTGCATCATTTTCCACGTGTCCTATCTTCATCCATGAGCTCATATTATATTTTTATTATTTAATTTGATTTTTTATTGAATTTATCATTTTAAATCAAATTAAATCATATAAAATCCAAACTTTGATTACCTAAGATCTTTTTGGTTGTTTCAGGTCTTAATTATCACCATTATCATCATCAAACTCGGATCATACAATATCATGTGCAAAAAGATTCATTTTTGGCAGATTTGGCAAGTTTGTAAAGATTGAATCAAATCAAATCCCAAAGCATTGATGGGAGAAGATTCATGCCTTAATTCTTACCCTAATACATTCCATAATACATAAGGAGGCCAAAGGAATCTAGACAAGGGTTGGAGACTGCAAGAACAGGAAGAACGGAAATTGGAAAAAGTCACAAAAAGTTGGAGATCGAATCCATAGCTAGAGGCATTTTCAGAAGCTGAGACCGGTCCTAATCTCTTCCTGGGTGTTCACACAAGCGATTTGGATTAAAAACAAGTATTCTCAGACACCACAAAGCGCTGTAAGTGTCACGATAATCCGCCATGCTCTTGAAATCATAGTTCATCATTCTTGCATCATTTGAACAAATTGCTTGCATATTTGTAATCCTCAAAATGTTTCTAAGCTTTTTGAATTATTCAATTTTGTTTATCTAACCTTTAACGTGAAGTACCATTGTTAGGGTTTTGTATCTTGGTTTAGGGTTTTTCGTTTCAGATAAAATTAGCCTTAGTGATGGCTATGGGCGTGACCGGAATAGGATGACGAATGCAACCATGGCCTTGGAATGAATTTATGTAGCCTAAGATGGATTTTAGGAGTGGCCTAAGCTTTTAGCTGCGGATTCAAATCCGTAGGTAACATTGTTACAGGTCTGAGGGCAGGGACGAGATCGTGTCCTCCTCTGATTGGCCGGTTCAAATTATTTGCGCGCATTTTTGTTTTGCTGGCATATTAAATTGTTTTAATATATTATATTTTGTGTGTATATTACTAACAAATGAAACCAAGCAGCGTAGTGGCAAGGCGAATGTTCCAATATCCTACAGGACCTGGGTTCGAATCCCAGGTCCCCCACTCCCTTTGTTATTTTTCTTCTACAGGTAATCATATGCATATTCAGGCCTGCAGCTCATCATACACCCTCACGTATCCAATGGCCAGATGGCCAAAGGCCAAATCTGGTGGCCAGGATCTGAAGGCACACCATGGAGTCAAGTCAACACGTGCACATCAGATCCTCAAAGTCAACAGGGCCAGCGCTTAATGGGCCATAGGATTGTTGTTCAAACACCCAAAACAGGCCCATACCCTTTTTCTCTTATATTTACTTATTGTGTTTTAATTATTTGTTTTGTTATTTTATTTAATTATTAACCAATCAAATTTTTTTTTATAAAATAAAATCACAAAAATATTTTTATGTTTAATCAAATTTTTATTAATAAATACTAATTAATTGATTTAGGTTTTAATTAGAATAACTTTAACATTTTTGTAAATAATTAAAATTAAATTAGACTTAATTAGGTTTTTACTAATCCAATTAATTTTTATTTCTTTCTTAAAATACCAAAAACCAAAAAAAATGATTTATTTTAATTAATTAATTAATTAATTTAATTTAGTAATTAATTTAGGTTAATTTCTTTCATAAAATAAAAAACAAAAAAAAAGGATACTTCTCTTTAACCAAAAAGGGTCAAAACCCTAATCTTGCGCTCGATTTAATTTCTCGCACGCGATTTATTTTTATCCAATAATGTACTTGCCTCCGTTTTGTAATAGCTTAATAGGACTTTTATTTATTTTTTATCGCTTTATTTATTTTTAAAGGGTTTGTCTTTGACGATGTAAATACCTTACTCCTTGTAATTTAAATTCCGCAATTTATTTTCCGCAAATTATAACTGTTAGAGGTTTGATAAGAGGATGGCATGACAAGACTGAATGTTTTAACCTAAAATCAACTTAGATCACCCTTAACATGTACAAAGATAAAATAAACTGAAAACGATACTCGCACATGCGCACTCTTAGGGTACATCCCACTTGGTTGCCTTTGTACGCGGTCATTGAGTATAGGTCACTTTAGAAGTCGCCCTCTTGTCTAAAAGATCATAGTCGCCTCAAAACGGTTGCCTCAGATATTGTTGCCTCAAAACAAATGACCTAAGACATTAGAGTTACCGCTAAGGCGTCCTAACATTGCTTTGGTGACCGTAAGTCCCTAAATTCGAATTGACCCTCAAACTCCAACGACTGTGCTACCTACTCATCAATAGTAGGATAGAATTGTCTAAAGGAAGATAGCATAGAACGATTCCTTTTTCGAGTAGGTAGATGGTTCTTAGATACTTGCTCTTTTAAAAAACAAAACCTTTTTCACACTTACACTCCTTTTCTAACAAAGTTTTCAAAAACACTTCATACACTCTTGAGGACAGAAGCAAGAGTTAAATCAAAGTTTCAAAACAAAAACTTTTTCAAACCCACAAGCACAAAGAAAGCAATTTTGAAAACAATATGAGCAAGTACCTAAGAGCCCGTGGATAACCACGGATAGAAAGGATGCTAACACCTTCCCTTTCTATAATCTACCCCCCGAACCCGAGAAATATCTCGAAAAAGGAATTTTTCTGTGCTTTTTTCCTTTCCTTGTTGGATAAAATAAAATTCGGTGGCAACTCATGCTTACTGCGACATTTTGCGAAAACAAAGGCAAAACGCAAACCAGCATTCCAAAAAAACAATCAGTTCTTTCCCACCGTATCACATTATGTATGTAGGGTGTCTTAGCAAAAGCAATAAAAAATACAAGATCATAGTCTGTTGTACCCCAAAATTTTCCCTCCCATATTTCTCAAGACATGTCAAGAAGAATCTCCAAATGGCTCAAGATTGCTCAAGAGTTAGACAGTCAAATCATCTCCTAAGGCAGTCAATCTCAAATTAGGGTTTTGTGTTGCATCAAGGTCCTTACATCCAAATGACCTCAAGTTCTTCCCAATGTCCTAATTGCTCTCAAGTTCATCCATGTCAAATTTCAAGCCTTGCAGAGGAAGTTTGGTCAGTCAATTGCTCAAAGGGTCCAAAAATCGACTATGTTAGGGCAAAAGTCAACTGTGACCTACAAATAGTCAAACCTCAAGATTTTTTATCAATATTCTCATTTTGAATGATAATTCATCATTTGATCAAGGGTTATTCATGATTCATCAAGGATTTCTCAAAATTCATCAAGATTCAAAAGTTGCTAAATTAAGGTTTTGCCGGAAAAGTCAACTCAACTTTGACCAAGCATAACTTTCTCATACTTTATGAGAAATGACCCATCCATAGTTCATTTTGAAGAGGATGCAATTTCCTACAATACATCTTCACACCCCAAGATCAAGAAATGCACTCACAAGAAATTACAAATTTGGACATTATAGGTCATTTTTGAAAGTTAACAAAAACACCTTTTTTTCCAAAGCTTATAACTTGAGAATGGAATATAAAAATGCGATGAGACCAAAAGGGTTGGTTATAGGACATCTCAAGGTTTCTAAAAAGTCCAAGAACACTTCCAAAAGTTCAAAATTGAATAAGTTATGCATTGTGGAAGTTGGGCATTTTTCCAAAATTGCCAAAAGTCAACTATCCCCAAATCTTCAAATTTTGCCAAATGGGCCCACTTTTTTCCACTTGATTTGATCTTATCACACTACACACGTGTCCTATCTTCAGCCTTATGTCCAATTATGAATTTTTCTATTTTATTTGATTTTTATTGATTTAATTCATTTTAAATCAATTTAAATCAAAATAAAATCCAAATCTTAATCACTTGGTATCTTTTTGATCATTACAGGTCTTAAATATTATCATGTACACAATCAAATCCGAATCAAGCCATGTTATGAACAAAATATTGGATTTGGGACATTTTTGGAAGCTTTGTAATGGAGGATCATATCAAATCCAAAATCATCAATGCATAAGGATTGAAAGCCCAATATTTGACCTAATACAATGCTTGATACATACACAACACAAAGGCACAAAAATCAGGAGCTGAAGGCTGCAAAAATCATAAGAACAAACTTGAGAAAAAGCTTGAAAAAGTGTGAAACTGAAATCCATACTAGAGGCAAATTCAAGGCCATAACTCAACGTGGTTCTCTTGCTAGACATCCACTGAATCTATTGGAATCAAAAGCAAGCTCTGAAACCTCCTAACTCGCGCTGTAAGTCTCCTTGAACACCGCCCTGTACATGAAACTGAAACCTCTCATTCTTGTATCTTTTTGACAAACCATGGACATATTCTTGATCCTTGTTTGATTTCGAAACTTTCTGCAGTATTTGATTTTATTTTCATATCCTGTAATTCCCTACCCGAAACTAGGGTTCGTGTTTCTTGTTTTTAGGCGTTTGAGTTTCAGGCAAAATTGAGGCAAATCATGGACATGGATGAATTCAGGAGGAAGAGACGAAGCGAACCATGGTCTTAGGATCAATTTATATGGCCTACAGTTGATTTTAGGAACGAGCCATGAATTTAGCTGCGGGTAAAATCCGCAGGTAAATAACCAAAGGGTCAGCGAAGAAGATGAAGACGTGGCTCGTCCTCATTCGTCCATTCAAATTATTCGCGCTTTTATTTTTTATTCAGGCATATGAGTTTGTTTCAAATATATTAATTATTGTGTATTCCATTAACAACTAAACACGCTAGCTCAGCTGGTAGCCAGTCACTGGAACGTGCTTCAGGACCTGGGTTCGAATCCCAGGTCTCCCAAATGTCTATTATTATTTTGTTACAGGTGATCCAGTGCAAAGCTAATGGTGTGGTCCATCATGCTCCTTCAGATCCAAAGCGCCAGATGGCCTTCAGGCCAAATCTGATGGCCCCAAGGAGATGTCCACTATACACCCAAGTCAACGTGTCATATGGAATTACCAAGGTCAAACGCAGGCTTGCATAATTGGGCTTGGAAATTTCTATTCTCACCATCAATCTGGGCCCAAACCCCCCAATGGGTTATTTCTTTTCTTTTTTATACTTCTTTTTATTTAATTGTTTTTGTTAATTATTATTTTTACTATAATTAACCAATTAATTTTTTTCTCATAAAATCAAAAACACAAAAATATTTTTATTTATTAAAATTAAATTCATGATTTTATTTTTGTAAATAAATTAATTTAATTAATTTAGTGTTAATTAGGTTTAACTTTAATATTTTTGCAAACTATTAAAATTAATGTAGAGAATTAGGTTTTTACTAACTTTGGCCAAATTAATTTATTTCTTCAAATGCTCACAAAATCCAAAAAATATTGTTTTTATTAATTAATTAATTAGCTTATTTAATTTAATAATTAATTTAGATCTAGTTTCTTTTTTTTTAAATAACAAAAAATGCTTTCTTTTCAAAAAGGGTCAAAACCCTAAAAAATGCGCCGATTTAATTTTCTCGCACGCGATCCATATTTTCATATTATTGTACCTGCTTCCGGAATGTAATAGCTTTAAATAGGACTTTAAATTATTTTATCGATTTCTTTTATTTTCCGCACTTTAAATTAAAGGGTTGCTTTTGGCGATGTAAATACCCGACGCCTTGTAATAGTTTAGATTTAATTTCCGCAATTTAAATTCCACAACTATACACTGCTAGATGTTTCATAATAGGGAATGCATGACAAGATCAAATGTATGAACTTAAAATCAACCTAGCTCACCCATGACATGTACAAAGATAAATTAACTGAAATAAGACACTCGCACATGCGCACTCTTAGGGTACACCTCACTTGGTTTCCTTCGAACTGTTCATTGATTATAGGAAGTTTTAGAGGTCGCCCTCTTGTCCAAAGATCATAGTTGCCTCGAAATGGTTGCCTCGGAAAAATGATCTAAGACTTTAGGGTTACCGTTAAGGCGTCCTAACGTTGCTTTAGTGACCACACGTCCCTTAATCGAATTGACCCTTAAACTCCAACGACGGTGCTAACTACTCATCAATAGTGGGCTAGCATTGTCTAAAGGACATTAGCACAGTTTAATTCCCTTTTCGAGTAGGTAGATGGTTCTTAGGTACTTGCTCCTTTTAAAACAAAACAAAAACTTTTCGCACTTACACTCCTTTCAAACAAAAACTCTTTTCAAACCCACAAACACAAAGAAAATAAATTTTTGAAAACACTTTGAGCAAGTACCTAAGAGCCCGTGGATAACCACTGATAGAAAGGGTGCTAACACCTTCCCTTTCTATAATCTACCCCCTGGACCCGAGAAACATCTCTAAAAAGGAATTTTTCTGTGCTTTTTTCCTTTCCTTGTTGAATAAAATAAAAGACGGTGGCGACTCTTGCTTACCGCGACATTTTGCGAAAACAAACACAAAACGCGAACCAGCATTCCAAAAAACAGTCAGTTCTCTCCCACCGCATCACAGAACTGGCGACTCTGCTGGGGAATTATAAGTGGGGTGTACCTTAGGATTAGATCATTGTGTTTTTAATTGTATGCTTTGTATGATTTATCTTTGTGGGTTGAATCGGAGTTACTATAGATCCTAACCCGGATCTGGGGGATACCTTTTAGGTAAGTAGCAATAAACTGTGAGGGAACTATACGGCGTAGATCGATACGGTTGAAGCAGTAGCTACGTTGGTGTGGCACTTTAGATTGTACTGATATCCCTTGTGTTGGAAAGAGGAGAATATGGGTCATCTAAGGGGTCATTAAGCACCAACTGACCTTAGAACCTTTAAATTGACCAACTTGGCCATAGAACAGTAGCAGTATGCTACACTCATTGAGACTAAACTCTCGCGATGATTCTGGCAGCAAGAAAAGGTTGCTAAACTGGAATTATGACCAATTGAGGGTAGTCAGTGATATTGAGATCCTCTAGAACCCGATTACTATTTTTAGGACAGGTTTAAACCAACTGAACTGAAAGAGGGTAGTACCTAAGCTCCTTGCCAGCCTGAAATCTAAGGGCTCTCTGTGTGACTTATGTTCCTTTACCATGTTTGCTATTTGTGGATACTTGTGGTGTGCTTTCTATCATGACATCATGATATCATAACATTGCATACATCCTGCATTGGACTAACCTATTTCAAAGACAAGAGGGATTCATCTTTATTCTGTTTTGTAGGTCATCATGATGCCCATGCGTAAGAATACCATCCGGATCAACTTTGTCCAGGTCCCCACCTTGCTTAAAGATTTGATTGCAAAGATGCCTGATACTACTTCCTTCCTTAGGAGACATGGTTATCTTCTCAGTTTGGTCACCTCAAAATTGGACGAGCAGATGATGAGTGTTTTGGTCCAATTCTATGATCCGATGTACCATTGCTTTACTTTCCAGGACTACCAGTTGGTTCCCACCTTAGAAGAATTCTTTGATCTGCTCAGTATCTCCATTTTGGAGCAGACCCCGTTTACTGGTTGGGAGAAGGTTCTTAGGCCCGAAGAGATTGCTGCAGCCCTTCATTTGACCAAGGAGGAGGTAATGGCTAATTGGGAGACTAGAAGTGGAGCAAAGGGTTTTCTGACTAAGTTCTTGGTTGGTAAGGCTAACTATTTCTGGGATAGTCTAGACTTCAAGGCATTCAAGGATATTCTGTCTCTTCTGATATACGGCTTGGTATTGTTTCCGAACTCTGACTCCTTTGTTGATGTGAATGCGATAAAGATCTTCATCTCTCGGAATCCCGTACCCACTCTCTTGGGTGACATTCTTCATCAACTTTATGCTCGTACCGCCCGAAAGCGGGGAACCTTGATGTGTTGTGCTCCATTATTGGCAAGGTGGTTTATTTCGCACCTTCCCAAATCAGTGCTGAAGAACAAAGAAGGCATGGGCTGGGCTTATAGGGTTATGTCTCTCTCCCATAATGACATTATCTGGACTCTCAAGGGTATGGATGAGGAAGCTATCATTGATCGTTGTGGGGAGTATCCCAATGTTCCGCTGTTAGGAACCCATGGAGGAATTTCTTACAACCCATGCTTAGCTCTACGTCAGTTTGGGCGTGCTAGAAGAGAAGGACCTCATGAGATGCTAATGCCTAGTATCATCTTTGATTTTCAAGGGGATAGCGATGAGCAACGTCGCAGATTCATAAAGGCCTGGGATAGAGTTCACAGATCTGATCCACACGAGATGGGTCCAAAGACTTCTCTTCCAATGGAGCTATATCTCAGATGGGTCCGCATCTGTGCCCAAAAGCTGGGTATGTCGTATGAAGTCGTCCGGCCTATCATTGTTGAAGTCGCTAATGAAGAAGGGCTTCTTCCAACCATCCTCCATCCTCATATGCCCACTGACATTGGGGCACTGAAGAGATCCTGGATGCAACTGAGGGAAGAATGGGATTCTTACCGAGAGAAGTTCAACGAGCAAGAGCAGAAGATCCAAAGGTTGACTAGGCAGTTGGAGAACGAGTGGATTCTCAACGACTATGTCCGCACTGATAAGAAGAGACCATGGGAGTATTGATGGACCTTTGATGATTTTCTTTCCAGTTTTTGTTTACTTTTCAGTATTTCCATTCTTGTAAAGCCCTGAGGGCATCAGTTGAACAATTTAAATTACAAGGTTTAAATCTAATAAAGTGTGTTTCCTTTCTGGTTTACAAATTTGAATCTCCCGATTGTCTTTGAAATCATAATCATAAGCATTTCATCCCATGCACTTCATAAACAGGTACCCATTACAGGTCTCTTATCTTCTCCGCTGTTTATTTCAGCACTCATCATATTTGCTGAAACTTCAACTGAGCAAGCCATGAAGGCCCTCCAGGCCCAGAATGCCCAATTCCAAAAGCTGATCATGAATCTAGCTAAGGGTCAGCAAGATCTGAAGACCCTGATTCTAAAAGAGAAGAAGAAGAAGAAGAAGAAGAAGAAGAAGAGGACAATCCTGTTTAACACAGGGCACAGGTTTGGAAACCGGCTACAGAATGAAGTTGATCTAACCACCTCATCTGGAGGGAAAGATAGTCAAGAGGAAAGGAGGGCTCCTAGCCCTGTGGTCTCTGATAACGAGACGAACTTCGATAAAGAACAGTATCCTCCTGCCGAGGATAGATACAAGAACTGGAAGACCGTTTGAGTGCTATGGAAGTTCAGAAAGTGCCTGGCCTGGACTTTGGTGATCTGGGTCTATCATCTGGGGTAGTGATTCCCCACAAGTTCAAGGCACCACCCTTTGCTAAGTATGACGGAGTTTCTTGTCTGAAGCTGCACCTCCGGTCATATATGAGGAAGATTCAGTCGTACACCGCTGATAAAAGCCTATGGATCCATTTCTTTCAAGAAAGTCTTTCAGGGACTTAGCTTGAGTGGTTCTACCAGTTGGACAGAACCAGTATCCGCAGTTGGGAAGATTTGGCTACTGCATTCTACAGGGAGTATCAGTACAACTCCGACCTCGCTCCTACACGTACCCAACTCCAGGGTATGTCAATGGGAACGGGCGAAGGATTCAAAGATTATGCTCAAAAGTGGAGAGACCTCGACGGAAGAGTACAACCACCCTTGGCTGATCGGGAGCTAGTTGACATGTTTCTGGGGACCCTGTCCGGTCCATTTTTCAACCACCTAATTGGAAGCTCTTCATCTAGGTTTACAGAGCTTATTTTGACCGGTGAGAGGATTGAGGCTAGTATTAAGGCTGGAAAGATACAGAAGGGTGCCTCATCAAGCACCGAGAAGAAGCCTTTTAAGAAAGAGTCTAGTGCTGTCTACAGTACGAGAAGACAGAATAGACCTGAACAACGCCAAGCTATTAATGCGGCTGTTATTTCAAAACCTGCTGGTGCTACTCAGTACAACTATCAACAGAAAGACGAGAGACCTCGAAGGCAATTCACCCGTCTCAGCATGACTTTGTCTCAGATTCTTCCACGGTTGCTGAAGACAAATCTGGTGATTCTAAAGGAAGCCCCGAAGAATCCAAACACTACATCACCGAAGTATAACCCTAATGCCCGTTGTGCTTTTCACTCCGATAGCCCGGGGCATAATACAGATGATTGTTGGGTTTTGAAGAACAAGGTACAAGACTTGATCGATGGGAAAGAGATCGAGTTCGGAGCACCAGAGAAGCCTAAGCAAGAGGCAGGAGTGAACGCTATCATTGAAGACGATGTGGAAGAGTCTGAAGTCGACATCTGGATCTATCCTACGACCGACGGTGGACAATGTAAATGGACAGCAAAGGACTTTATCCCTATTACTTTTGTTACCCAGTAATGAAAACTTTTTGTTTTGAATTTGTAACAGACAATGTTTTGAACTTTATGGCCCAGTGTCTTACCCGGGGCACTGTGGCTTCATTTGTGAGGGCTTTATGTGTGTCATTTTCATATATCATTAATAAAAGCATTGGATGTTTCTTGCATTTCAAATCTTGCGCTCCTTGTTTTTCTTTTATTATATATTGCAAAATAACTATTTTACACACACTCACGTATACAGGTCCACATCCACTGTGGATCTCACTGGTAACGACTCTGCTACTGCCTGTTATGACTTTGAAAATCCGATCAACTTAGCCGAAGATGAAGGTGAAGATGATTGCGAAGTGCCTGGTGAACTTGCAAGACTGTTAATCCAAGAAGAGAGGGTTATTCGGCCACATGAAGAGCCGGTAGAATCAATGAATATGGGTACAGAGACAGATAAGAAGGAAGTCAAGATTGGTGCAAACCTGGAGCTTAGTGTGAAGCAACGATTGATTCAGATGCTACATGACTACGTTGAGATATTTTCATGGTCTTACGAAGATATGCCTGGTTTGGATACTGACATTGTGGTTCACCGCCTGCCTACCAAGGAAGACTGTCCTCCCGTGAAACAGAAGGTCCGTTGAATGAGCCCAGAGATGTCTGAGAAAATCAAGGCTGAAGTTATGAAACAGTTTGATGCCCGTTTTCTAGCAGTGACTTCTTACCCTCAGTGGGTTGCCAATGTGGTTCCGGTACCGAAGAAGGATGGTAAGGTCCGAATGTGTGTTGATTACATGGATTTGAATAGGGCAAGCCCCAAGGATGACTTCCCTCTACCTCATATCGACGTTCTGTTTGACAACACCACTCAGCATAAGGTATTCTCCTTCATGGATGGTTTCTCCGGTTATAATCAGATCAAGATGGCCCCCGAAGACATGGAGAAGACAACCTTTGTTACTCAGTGGGGTACCTTTTGCTACAAAGTCATGCCTTTTGGACTGAAGAATGCTGGGGCAACATATCAGCGTGCCATTGTTACTTTGGTTCATGATATGATTCATCATGAGCTTGAAGTATACGTCGATGATATGATTGCAAGGTCCCAAACTGAGAAGGAACACCTTGATCATCTGCAGAAGTTGTTTGATAGATTGAAGTTGTACAAGCTGAGGTTAAACCCGAACAAGTGCACCTTCGGGGTTAGATCTGGTAAGCTGTTGGGTTTCGTCGTAAGCGACAAAGGTATTCAAGTGGATCCTGCAAAGGTGAAAGCTATACAGGAAATGCCAGCTCCTAGAACAGAGAAAGAAGTCAGAGGCTTCCTGGGACGACTGAACTACATTTTCCGGTTCATCTCGCACCTGACTGCTACTTGTGAGCCAATCTTCAAGTTGCTAAAGAAAGATCAAGTGGTACATTGGAACGATGAATGCCAGGACGATTTCGAAAGAATCAAAGAGTATCTCCAAAAGCCACCCATTCTAATGCCACCAGTTGAAGGGATGCCTCTGATCTTATACTTGACAGTACTCGACAACTCAATGGGGTGTGTGCTGGGTCAGCATGATGAGTTTGGCCGAAAAGAGCACGCTATTTATTACCTTAGCAAAAAGCTTACCGACTGTGAGACCCGATACTCACTGCTGGAGAAAACTTGTTGCGCTTTGGCATGGGCTACTCGCCGGCTGAGACAGTATATGTTGACTCACACTACTCTGTTGATATCAAAGATGGATCCAATCAAGTATATCTTCGAGAAGCTTGCCTTGTTTGAAAGAATAGCAAGATGGCAGATGATATTGACTGAGTATGTCATCCAATATACGACCCAAAAGGCAATTAAGGGGAGTGTGTTGGCAGACCATTTGGCATATCAGGCAGTGGATGATTACCAATCTATGAACTTTGAATTCCCGGACGAGAATATCATGTTGGTAACTGATTATGAGACACCTGGACCGGATGAAGGACCTGAGGAAGGATCCCGATGGTCTATGTACTTTGATGGAGCTTCAAACGCTTTGGGTAATGGCATTGGCGCCGTGATCATATCTCCTAAAGGCTCTCATACTCCGTTCATCGCCCGACTATGTTTCAACTGCACCAACAATATGGCGGAGTATGAAGCGTGCATCATGGGTCTTCGAGCAGCAATTGACCTAAGGATTAAGTTTCTAAGTGTATTCGGAGATTCCGCTCTCGTGATCAGTCAGATCAAAGGCGAGTGGGATACGAAACACCCAAATCTTATTCCTTACAAGGAGTATGTATTGACATTGCTTCCCCATTTCGAGGAGATAACCTTTGAACACTTCCCTAGAGAGGAGAATCAATTGGCGGACGCGTTGGCTATGATGTATATGTTCAAAGTCAATTGGGACAACGAAGCTCCTCGGATTATCATTGAAAAGTTGGACGAACCTGCACATTATTGTGATCTTGAGACTGAAGAGGTAACAGAAAAGCCCTGGTATCATTAGGTGAAGAAGTATATTGAAGCTCAGGAATACCCCGAGGGTGCATTTGTTAATGACAAGAAGTTTCTGAGAAGGTTTACGGCAAAGTTCTTCATCAGCAATGACATTCTGTACAAGCGTAACCATGATTCAACCTTACTGCGATGTGTGGATAAGACTGAAGCAGAAAGAATCATGACAGAGTTACATGAAGGTACTTTTGGAACTCATTCCAGTGGACATACCATGGCAAAGAAAATCCTTCGGGCAGGATATTATTGGTCCACAATGGAAGCTGACTGTTATCAGCATTCTCGGACATGTCACAAGTGTCAAGTCTATGCTGATAAGGTGCATGTACCTCTGGTTCCTCTGAATGTCTTGATAGCTCCGTGGCCTTTTGCAATGTGGGGCATTGATATGATCGGCGAGATCAGACCTACGGCATCCAACGGTCATCGTTTCATCCTTGTAGCTATTGATTACTTTACGAAGTGGGTGGAAGCAGCTTCCTTTGCTACGGTCACCAAGAACGTCGTGGCACGGTTCATTCGGCACAATCTGATATGCCGATATGGTGTACCAGAGAGGATCATTATGGACAATGGTACCAATCTCAACAACAAGATGATCACTGAGCTCTGCGAGCAATTCAAGATACAGCATCATAACTCTTCTCCCTACCGGCCGAAGATGAATGGGGTTGTAGAAGCGGCTAATAAAAACATTAAGAAGATTGTGCAGAAGATGACAGTGACCTACAAAGATTGGCACGAGATGTTACCATTTGCTTTTCACGGGTACCGTACCTCAGCACGGACATCAACAGGGGCAATACCCTACTCCTTGGTATATGGCATGGAGGCAGTCTTGCCCATTGAAGTTCAGATACCCTCTCTCCGAATCATGAAGGATGCAGGTTTGAGCGAAGATGACTGGATTCAGACCCGGCTTGATCAGCTGAACCTAATCGATGAAAAGAGACTTACTGCTATTTGTCATGGTCAGACGTACCAAAAATGGATGATCAAGGCATTTAACAAGAAAGTCAGATGATAAGAGTATCAAGTTGGGGATCTGGTAATCAAGCGCATTATCTTACCTCAAGGTGATCCCAGAGGCAAATGGACCCCTACTTACGAAGGGCCATTTGTGGTTAAGAACATCTTCTTAGGAGGAGATATGATTCTAACCACCATGGATGGTGACGACCTTCCTCACCCCGTCAATGCAGACATAGTGAAAAGATACTATTCATAATCAAAGACCCGCTAGGTTGACTGGCCTAGGCAAAAATAAGGGCTTCCCGGCGAACCAAAAGGGTTCGGGCAAAAATAAGGGATGAAAATGAAAAAATTTGTACACCCGGCAAGTCGAAAACCTGCAAAGGCGGCTTAGGCAAAAATGGGTATCCCGATGGACTGAAAACCCGAAAGGGCGGTCCAGGCAAAAATTAGGGATCAAAGCGTAACACTATGTCTCATTGGATCACCTTGCATCCAGACTTCGGTATCAACTATCAAGCTCGGGCGGCACTAATCAATCTGATCTACCTTCAACCAATAGCAAAGTGATGAGATGCTCGAGGACATAAAGGCAATAGCAGAGTTGGAACCCAGTGGGATTATTCACATATCTGTTTTGTTTAGTTTTTCACAAATTGTGTAAATTCTACTATTCGGCGGTGTTCTCTTACTAAGACGTCATCCTCTTGTACAAAAGCGCCTATTTATAGGCCAAACTTGAAAATCAATACAAATTCATTTTCAGACAAATTTCAAACTGTTTTTCCTTTATCTGTTTTGTTTTGCAAAGAACGTCTAATGTTCATTTTTGATATATGCATTTGACATTAATTGCTGATCATAAATAGTTACATGCGAAACAAAAGACGATTTCGGGTAATATCAGAAACAGGGTCATAAGAATTGTCAAAGTTGTATAGTTGCTCTGTCCACCAGGTACCGGATAAGTTCAGCTGAAGAATATGGATAAGATACTTTCACTCCCCGCAGAGTAAGCAATAATGGTAACTCCCCAACTGAGACTTACAACTACGAACAAATCAGCAATACTTTCCCCAAGCAGAGTTAGCCTACCATCAGCACTAAGAGGGTCTTAATATTCCCCAGTGGAGTGTAAGAATTTTCCTCAGCAAGTATAAGAGTATCCCCGGCAGTCTTAATATTCCTCAACGGAGTATAAGAATGTTCCCCGGCAGAAGACAAGATACTCCCAGTGGAGTCAATATTTCCCAGCACGGTCTGAAAAAGCTTCCCCAACGGAGTTGAATCATCATCCCCAGTAGACTATGGAAGTTTATCTCCAGCGGATTACAAAATAAACCTCCCCAGCCAAGTTCAAGGAATCATTCCCGGCATAATTCAGAAAGATTATCCCCATAAGAGTCTAACAGGGTTATCCCGAGCAGGTTGTAACTGAAAGATCGTCCCTAGCGAAGTTCCTTCCTTTCACAAGCAGGAATTTAATCCTAAATAGATTTAATATCACCAGCAACGGTAATCTATCCCCAGCGGAGTTTATCATTGAAATCCCCAGCGGAGCTTATCAGCGGAATCCCCAGCGGAGTTTATCGTTAAAATCCTTAGCAGAGCACCTCTTCCCCACAGAGCAATTCCCCTCGGAGTAATCTCCTCATCAGTTTATTCCCCAACGGAAACGAAGAATCCAACTCTATTCTCCAGCAGCTATCCGGGATTTATTTCCCCCAGCTAAAACATCACATTTCCATACATCATGGTACATGCATATACGCATCATACCATACAATCTCATTTATGTTGAGAACATCATTGCTTGATCCATATCATGCATTGCATATGACTGACCTTTACCTTTCAGGAAAGATGCAGTTAAAGTTCTCAGCTATGTCAAAGGAGACAAAACCAGTTAAATTGATTCCTAAAGATTTTTCTTAGGCCAATTCAGTCAATGGAGACAAAACCAGTTAAATTGATTCCTAAAGATTTTTCTGAGGCCAATTCAGTCAATGGAGACAAAACCAGTTAAATCGATTCCTAAAGATTTTTCTGAGGCCAATTCAGTCAATGGAGACAAAACCAGTTAAATCGATTCCTAAAGATTTTTCTGAGGCCAATTGAGTCAATGGAGACAAAACCAGTTAAATCGATTCCTAAAGATTTTTCTGAGGCCAATTCAGTCAATGGAGACAAAACCAGTTAAATCGATTCCTAAAGATTTTTCTGAGGCCAACTCAGTCAATGGAGACAAAACCAGTTAAATCGATTCCTAAAGATTTTTCTGATGCCAATTCAGTGAAAAGAGACAAGACCAGTTAAATCGATTCCTAAAGATTTTTCTGATGCGAACGCAGTAAAAGGAGACAAAACCAGTTAAATTGATTCCTAAATATTTTTCTGAGGCCAATTCAGTCAAAGGAGACAAGATCAGTTAAATCGATTCCTAAAGATTTTTCTAAGGCCAATTCTGTCAATAGAGACAAAACCCCCCCTGGTCCAGTTAAATCGATTCCTAAAGATTTTTCTGATGCCAATCCAGTCAAAGAAGACAAGACCACCTACCAACAATCTCCAAATGGCATCTATAAGCCCATTCCTGACATCACAATGCTGATATTACTTCATGCGAGTGCAAATGTCTGGGCACTCTGGTGTTCAATCATCTTCCACCTTCGGATCACGAAAGGCCCGAAAGCCAATCTACATCATCAGGTTTAAGAAGATTGAACAGGGTCAATTATTGTACCCCAAAATTTTCCCTCCCATATTTCTCAAGACATGTCAAGAAGAATCTCCAAATGGCTTAAGATTGCTCAAGAGTTAGACAGTCAAATCATCTCCTAAGGCAGTTAATCTCAAATTAGGGTTTTGTGTTGAATCAAGGTCCTTACATCCAAATGACCTCAAGTTCTTCCCAATGTCCTAATGTGCTCTCAAGTTCATCCATGTCAAATTTCAAGCCTTGCAGAGGAAGTTTGGTCAGTCAATTGCTCAAAGGGTCCAAAAATCGACTGTGCTAGGGCAAAAGTCAATTGTGACCTACAAATAATCAAACCTCAAGATTTTTTTGTCAAAATTCTCATTTTGAAGGATAATTCATCATTTGATCAATGGTTGATCATGATTCATCAAGGATTGCTCAAAATTCATCAAGATTCAAAAGTTGCTAAATTAGGGTTTTGTAGGAAAAGTCAACTCAACTTTGACCAAGCATAACTTTCTCATACTTTATGAGAAATGACCCCTCCAAATCTAATTTTTAATAGGATGAAAGTTCCTACAATCCATATTCACACCCCAAGATCAAGAAATGCACTCACAAGAAATTACAAATTTGGACATTATAGGTCCTTTTTGAAAGTCAACAAAAACACCTTTTTTTGCCAAAGCTTATACCTTGAGCATGGAATATCAAAATGAGATTAGACCAAAATGGTTGGTTAGAGGACATCTCAAGGTTTCTAAAAAGTCATAGAACACTTCCAAAAGTTCAAAATTGAAGAAGTTATGCATTGTCGAAGTTGGGCATTTTTCCAAAATTGCCAAAAGTCAACTATCCCCAAAACATCAAATTTTGCCAAATGGGCCCACTTTTTTCCACTGTATTTGATCTTATCACACTACACACGTGTCCTATCTTCAGCCTTATGTCCAATTATTAATTTTTCTATTTTATTTGATTTTTATTGATTTAATTCATTTTAAATCAATTTAAATCCAAATAAAATCCAAATCTTAATCACTTGGTATCTTTTTGATCATTACAGGTCTTAAATATCATCATGTACACAATCATATCCGAATCAAGCCATGTTATGAACAAAATATTGGATTTGGGACATTTTTGGAAGCTTTGTAATGGAGGATCATATCAAATCCATAATCATCAATGCATAAGGATTGAAAGCCCAATATTTGACCTAATACAAAGCTTGATACATACAAAACACAAAGGCATGAAAATCAGGAGCTGAAGGCTGCAAAAATAATAAGAAAAAACTTGAGAAAAAGCTTGAAAAAGTGTGAAACTGAAATCCATACTAGAGGCAAATTCAAGGCCAAAACTCAACATGGTTCTCTTGCTAGACATCCACTGAATCTATTGGAATCAAAAGCAAGCTTTGAAACCTCCTAACTCGCGCTGTAAGTCTCCTTGAACACCGCCCTGTACATGAAATCGAAACCTCTCATTCTTGCATCTTTTTGACAAACCATGTACATATTCTTGATCCTTATTTGATTTCGAAACTTTCTGTAGTATTTGATTTTATATTCATAGCCTGTAATGCCCTACCCGAAACTAGGGTTCGTGTTTCTTGTTTTTAGGCGTTTGAGTTTCAGGCAAAATTGAGGCAAATCATGGACATGGATGAATTCAGGAGGAAGAGACGAAGCGAACCATGGTCTTAGGATCAATTTATATGGCCTACAGTTGATTTTAGGAACGAGCCATGAATTTAGCTGCGGATAAAATCCGCAGGTAAATAACAAGGGGGTCAGCAAAGAAGACGAAGACGTGGCTCGTCCTCATTCGTCCATTCAAATTATTCGCGCTTTTATTTTTTATTCAGGCATATGAGTTTGTTTCAAATATATTAATTATTGTGTATTCCATTAACAATTAAACACGCTAGCTCAGCTGGTTGCCAGTCACTGGTACGTGCTTCAGGACCTGGGTTCGAATCCCAGGTCCCCTAAATGCCTATTATTATTTTGTTACATGTGATCCAGTGCAAAGCTAATGGTGTGGTCCATCATGCTCCTTCAGATCCCAAGCGCCAGATGGCCTTCAGGCCAAATCTGATGGCCCCAAGGAGATGTCCACTATACACCCAAGTCAACGTGTCATATGGAATTACCAAGGTCAAACGCAGGCTTGCATAATTGGGCTTGGAAATTTCTATTCTCACCATCAATCTGGGCCCAAACCCCCCAATGGGTTATTCCTTTTCTTTTTTATACTTCTTTTTATTTAATTGTTTTTGTTAATTATTATTTTTACTATAATTAACCAATTAATTTTTTTCTCATAAAATCAAAAACACAAAAATATTTTTATTTATTAAAATTAAATTCATGACTTTATTTTTGTAAATAAATTAATTTAATTAATTAAGTGTTAATTAGGTTTAACTTTAATATTTTTGCAAACTATTAAAATTAATGTAGAGAATTAGGTTTTTACTAACTTTGGCCAAATTAATTTATTTCTTCAAATGCTCACAAAATCCAAACAATATTGTTTTTATTAATTAATTAATTAGCTTATTTAATTTAATAATTAATTTAGATCTAGTTTCTTTTTTTCTAAAATAACAAAAAATGCTTTCTTTTCAAAAAGGGTCAAAACCCTAAAAAATGCGCCGATTTAATTTTCTCGCACGCAATCCATATTTTCATATTATTGTACCTGCTTCCGGAATGTAATAGATTTAAATAGGACTTTAAATTATTTTATCGCTTTCTTTTATTTTCCACACTTTAATTTAAAGGGTTGCTTTTGGCGATGTAAATACCCGACGCCTTGTAATAGTTTAGATTTAATTTCCGCAATTTAAATTCCACAACTATACACTGCTAGATGTTTGATAATAGGGAATGCATGACAAGATCAAATGTATGAACTTAAAATCAACCTAGCTCACCCATGACATGTACAAAGATAAATTAACCGAAATAACACACTCGCACATGCGCACTCTTAGGGTACACCTCACTTGGTTGCCTTCGAACATGGTCATTGAGTATAGGAAGTTTTAGAGGTCGCCCTCTTGTCCAAACATCATAGTTTCCTCAAAACAGTTGCCTCGGAAAAATGATCTAAGACTTTAGGGTTACCGTTAAGGCGTCCTAACGTTGCTTTAGTGACCACACGTCCCTTAATCAAATTGACCCTTAAACTCCAACGACGGTGCTACCTACTCATCAATAGTGGGATAACATTGTCTAAAGGACATTAGCACAATTTAATTCCCTTTTCGAGTAGGTAGATGGTTCTTAGGTACTTGCTCCTTTTAAAACAAAACAAAAACTTTTCGCACTTACACTCCTATCAAACAAAAACTCTTTTCAAACCCACAAACACAAAGAAAAGCAATTTTTGAAAACACTTTGAGCAAGTACCTAAGAGCCTGTGGATAACCACAGATAGAAAGGGTGCTAACACCTTCCCTTTCTATAATCTACCCCCCGGACCCGAGAAACATCTCGAAAAAGGGATTTTTCTATGCTTTTTTCTTTCCTTGTTGGATAAAATAAAAGACGGTGGCGACTCTTGCTTACCGCGACATTTTGCAAAAACAAACGCAAAATGCGAACCAGCATCAAGGATTCCTCCTCAACTCAAAGAGTTAGAATCAAGGGTTCCTGATAATTCTCCATTCACCGAAACACATGGTCGCCTCTTAAACTTTGTTACCTCCAACACTGATGAAGATATGATGAAGGTGCTTTTCCAATTCTTTGATCCTCTATATCATTGCTTCACTTTTCCTGATTATCAACTTGTGCGAACTTTGGAAGAATTCTCCCAACTCTTGAGGATTCCCATTCTCAATCAACTACCCTTCAACGGTACCGAAAGAGATCCAAAACCTGAAGAGATTGCTCAAGCCCTACACTTGCAACAATCTGATGTCACAACTAATTGGGAAACAAGGAGTGGTGTCAAAGTTTTCTTGGCCAAGTTCTTGTTTGAGAAAGCTCAAGATTGTTGGAACTCCTTGGACTTACAAGCTTTTGAGGAAATTGTGGCCCTTCTCATTTTTGGGATGGTTTTGTTTCCAAATCCTGACCAACTCATAGATGTAAATGCCGTCAAAATCTTCATGTCCCATAACCCGATGCCTACTTTTTTAGGAGACATCATACATTCTTTTCACTCTCACACTATGAGGAAAAGAGGTATCCTCATGTGTTGCACTCCTCTCTTGGAAAGATGGTTTATTTTGCATCTTCCCCAATCCGTATTGAAGAATGAACAAGTTTCAAGGTGGTCCCATAGGTTGATGACGCTCAGACATTTAGATATTCATTGGTGTTCCCGATTTTTGGATAATGTTATTATCTTCGACCGTTATGGAGAATTCCCTAATGTCCCCTTACTTGGTATTAGAGGAGGTATCACTTACAACCCATGCTTGGCCTTACGACAATTTGGTTACGCCCGAAGGGATGTTCCACATGAGATGCTTATCCAAGGAGTGGTATTTGACTACGAGAATGACGATCAAGGTTATTGCCAGAGGTTTATCCGAGCTTGGAGGATGTTGAACAAGGTGAATAACAAGACACTAGGACACAAGAATTCCATTCCCCTCGAGCCTTACCTTAAATGGGTGCGAGCTCGTGCTCAAAAACTTATGATGCCTTATCCTTCCATCTTACCAGTCATCATGGAGCTTGTGGTTGAAGGAGATGTTCCCTACACTATCCTCCATCCCGACATGCCTACCGCTCTCGAAGACTTGCAAAAAGGGTAGATTCAGCTTAAGGAAGAACGAGATACTTTCGAAGCTCAATTCTATGCTAGTGAGAAGAGGGTCTTGGAGCTCACGAAGCAGCTACAAGAAGAGAAAAGGGTGAACGTCTATCTCGCACCGAAGAGGATGCGTTCAGTATTTTCTTCTTAGAAATTTATTTTGTAAGCCCAAGAGGCATGATGTAATCTCTCTTGTTTTGTTTAATGAAAATTAACGTTTGTTCATTATTTTGTCTTTACAAATTTAAATCTCATTAATCATTGAAATAATTTGCATATACATATTCCATGCATCATAACATGCTAGGTTTTTGCATAACCAGTTTCCTTATCTTTCTGCTGTTTATTTCAGCAAGATGGATCTAGAGAAAACTGTGAAGGGTCTCCAAGCCCAAAATTCTCAATTCTAGGAAACTCTGCTGGCGCTAGCCAAGGGGCAGCAAGATATGATGGCTTTGTTGGCCGTTAAGAAAAATCCCAAGAAGAAAGCTCTACTCAACATGGGTAGAAGGTTCAAGGAGACAGTGCGTCAAATCCCAATAGGAGGAGACTCATCTGAAGAGGACGAGAACCAAATTGGTGAGGTCAAGAGTACTCAGGCTGACTGTGTCAATGATCAAATATATGATGATGATTATTTCGACGAGCAGTATCCACCCGCTGATATCAAATATAAGCAGTTAGAAGACAGATTGAAAGCTGTTGAAATCCAGGCCGTCCCCGGTTTAGATTTTGATGATTTGGGTTTGATCTCTGGGGTAGTCATCCCCCACAAGTTCAAAATACCAGTCTTTGCAAAGTACGATGGAGTTTCTTGTCCAAAACTCCATTTGAAATCTTATGTGCGCAAGATACAGCCGCACACTACCGATAAGAAGCTTTGGGTTCACTTTTTCCAAGAGAGCTTGGCTGGAAGGCAACTTGAATGGTTTTATCAATTGGATGGATCCCGTATCAATACTTGGGAGGATTTAGCTACCGCATGCTACCATCAGTATCAGTACAACGACGACTTGGCGCCAACGAGGGTTCAATTACAAGATATGACTATGGGAAAGAATTAAGGATTTAAGGAATATGCGCAAAAGTGGAGAGACCTTGCTAGTAGGGTCCAACCTCCCTTGACTGATAGGGATAACATCGACATGTTCATGGGCACCTTATCTGGGCCTTTCTTTAATCCGTGGTTGGCTGCTCTTCTTCTGGTTTCACCGAATTAATCTTAACCGGTGAAAGAGTTGAAAGTGTCATAAAAAGTGGGAAGATCTCTGTGGCGTCTACCTCCACTTCCAATCCTATCAAGAAACCTTTTGCTGCAAAAAAGGAAGTCAATGTTGTGTACGGGGCAAGGGCCCGTACCAAGAAGAATGATCATCAGTCTGTCAATATCGTCTGAATCTCCAATCCAACCCCTACTCCAAGACCATCTGTGAATCATCAATGTTTTGAAACTCCAAGAAGATAATTTATGAGGTCAGGCATGTCATTGTCTCAAGCCTTACAACATTTGCTCAAGGCTAATTTATTGACATTGCACGATCCTCCCGCCAACCCTGATACCTCTTTGACAAAGTATAATCCGAATGCTAAATGTGCTTACAACTCAAGTAGCCCCGGGCTCGAGACTGACCAGTGATGGGCCTTGAAGAACAAAATCTATGATTTGATTGACAACAAGACTGTTGAGTTTGATCCTCCTCCAACACCGAATGTAATTACCGCTCTGATGCCGAAGCATGACAAGAGTATTAATGTTGTCGAAGATACAATTTTTGTTGCCTCTATTGAAGAATTGACTACTCCGCTGAATATAATAAAAACAATTTGTTGAAAGCTTGGATCTTCCCTGGCTGTGTAAAAGACTGTGTGTGTTGTACAAGATAACTCAATGGATGTGAAGGGATGAAGAAAGGCATATAACGCCTGATGGATAGCCACGGAATTCTATTCGAGAAAACCCCACTTGCCAAAAGTTTGATTAACAAATGTGAAGACCTCTCCATTATTACCATCTCAAACAAGCCTCTTAGGATCACCTCCAAAGGTCCTATTAGGATTTCAAATGAACCCACTGTTGCTCCCTTAATAATTACCAATCCCGGACCAATTCCCTATTCTTCAAACAAGGCAATACCATGGAATTATGGTGCTGAAGTATTTTATCATGGGATTAAACAAGACGCGTGGATTGAAGAAGAAAAATATTACAATGTCGGTAACATAGCTGGCTCAAGCAAAGTAACTAGAACTGGGAGAATATTTTCACCCAATATCTCACCACCAGTTGTTACAAGGACGCCCATCCGCATTACTACTGCCAAGCCAAGTACCGATACAAGAGGGAAGGAAAAAGTTGTTGAGCCAGTTGTAACTGAAATACCCTCCAAAGACGCTGCTGATGAAGAACCCTCCGCTCGTGAGATGGACGAGATCTTGAAGATGATAAAAACAAGTGACTTCAAGAATGTGGAACAGTTGGGGAAAACCCCTTCTAAGATTTCAATGTTGTCATTGTTTCTTTGTTCTGATGCCCATGCTCGGACATTAATCAAATTCCTAAAAAAGGCTCATGTCCCCCATGAGACAACAACGAATCAATTTGAGAATTGTGTGGCTAACCTGACAGTTGATAATGGCCTAGGATTTTCATATACTGACTTAACACCTATCGGGAAGAATCACAATAAAGCTTTACATGTTTCTTTCGAGTGCAAAGGGACTACCTTAGCACATGTGCTAGTCGACACTGGTTCTTCTCTAAATGTATTTCCCAAGGGGGTGTTAGACCGTCTAGATTGTGAAGGTTTAGTCTTGAAGCCAAGCGATATCATTGTAAGGGCATTTGACGGATCATAGAGGACTGTTCATGGGGAAGTAGATCTTCCAATCAAAGTGGGCTCCCAAATCTTCAACTCCACCTTCTATATTATGGATATTCGTCCTGCCTATTCTTGTCTGTTAGGTCGCTCGTGGATCCATAAAGTTGGGAAAGTAACCTCAACTCTCCATCAGAAAATCAAATATCTAGTCAAGAGAAGAATAGTCACCGTCTGTGGAGAGGAAGAGTTTATGGTAAGTCACCTTAACTCGTTCAAATACATAGAGATGGATGGGGAATTCATTAAAACCCCATGTAAAGCCTTTGAAGTCATGCCACCGATGATTGCTGCTACCAAATATTCTTCTGATGAGTCTAAAGTTGTTAAGGCCACGCCGAAGATGGTTTCTGTCAAGGATGCCCTTGCGGAAATTGAAGAAGAAAACTATGATACTTGAGGGTAACTCCGCGATATCCCATTTAAATCATACAAGTTTGGTTTGGGCTTCACCATCAATTCTCAGAAGGAGGTGAGGCATGCTCGTGCTGGAAAGCCACCTCTCTGCATTGGAAGCCATGAAGTCAACGCCGTGGGTGATTCTGATGAAGAAGTTGCATTTAAAGATTGGGTGTACCCAACTACAATGGAGCTAAAGAATTGGCATACAAAGGACTTTGTGCCCATCTCCTTCATTTAGGAGTAGTCTACTTATTATTGCTTTTCTTTCAATTCAAGAACATGTTGTCTGTAATATTTTAACAATGACTTTTAAGCCATGTGCCTGGCCCGGGGCACTTTGGTCCATTTGTCAAGGGATTTGTTTATGTTCATCTAATCATATGATCATTCAGTACATTGGACTCTTTTGCATTCAAATATTTATGTTCATTATCTTTCCTTTCTTTCAAATACATTTTCAAAAAATAGCCATGTATCTTACATGCACACACATACACACATTCTTGCAGGTTCTCATCCACTCTGGATCCTATTGCCATTGACTCTACTATTGCCGACTATGACTTCGAATGTCTAATAAACCAAGATGAAGACAAAGGCGAAGAAGATTGTTAAATACCAGGAAAACTAGCCAGACTTTATTACAAGAGGAAAAAGTTATTCAATCGCACGAAGAGTCAGTTGAAGTTATCAATCTGGGTACTGAAGAAGATAAGAAGGAAATAGAGATCAACGCTAAATTAGAAGACAATGTCAAGAGCAGGTTGGTTCAGATGTTGCATGATTATGTGGAAGTATTTGCTTGGTCTTATGAAGATATGCCCGGGTTGGATACCGATATCGTAGTTCATTGTTTGCCGAAAAAAGAAGATTGTCCTCCCGTCAAACAAAAGGTTCATCGCATGAGGCCTGGTATGTCTGAGAAGATCAAAGCCGAAGTAATGAAATAGTTTGATGCAGGATTCCTAGCTGTGACATCATATCCCTAATGGGTTGATAATGTGGTGCCAGTGCCGAAGAAGGACGGAAAAGTTCGCATGTGCGTAGACTATATGGATCTGAATAGGGCAAGTCCCAAGGATGAATTCCCTCTACCATACATTGACGTCTTGGTCGATAACACTGCTCAACATAAAGTCTTCTCATTCATGGATGGCTTCTCAGGCTATAATCAAATAAGGATGGCTCTCGAAGACATGGAGAAGACAACTTTCGTCACGCAGTGGGGCACTTTCTGCTACAAGTTCATGTCGTTCGGATTGAAGAATGCAGGGGCAACATATCAAAGGGATATGGTAGCTTTATTTCATGACAGGATTCATCATGAGATAGAGGTATATGTGGATGATATGATTGTCAGATTACAAACCGAAGAAGAACATCTCGATCACGTGTACAAATTATTCGAGGGATTGAAAAAGTACAAGCTGAGGTTAAACCCTAACAAGTGCACGTTTGGAGTACGATCTGGAAAGCTTGTAGGTTTTGTTGTCAGAAATAAAGGCATTGAAGTTGATCCTTCCAAGGTAAAGGCCATCCAAGAAATGCCAGTCCCTCATTCTAAAAAGGAAGTTAGAGTATTCTTGGGTCGACTCAATTACATTTCCCGCTTCATATCACACTTAACTGCTACTTGTGAGCCACTCTTAAAACTCTTGAAGAAAGATCAAGTAGTCAGATGGAACGATGAATTCCAAGCTTCCTTCGACAAAATCAAAGAATACCTACAAGAACCTCATGTTCTCATGCCTCCAGTTGAAGGAAGACCTTTGATCAATTACTTGACAGTACTAAGAACTCTATTGGGTGTGTTTTGGGCCAACATGACGAGTCTGGCCGAAAAGAGCATGCTACTTATTACCTGAGCAAAAAGTTTACCGATTGTGAAACCAGATATTCACTGCTCGAGAAAACTTGATGTGCTCTAACATGGGCTGCTCGCCGGCTAAGACAATATATGTTGGCTCATACCACTCTGTTGATTTCTAAGATCGACTCAATCAAGTACATCTTCAAAAAACCTGCCCTTTCCGTATAGATAGCCAGATGGAAAATGATCTTGACTAAGTATGACATTCAATACACTACTCAAAAGGCCATCAAACGAAGCATACTAGCGGATCATTTGGCCCATCAAGCTGTGGATGATAATCAGTCTATGAACTTCGACTTTCCTAACGATAACATCATGCTAGTAACCGATTGCGCAAAACCTGGACCGTATGACGGACCTGAACAAGGATCCCGATGGACTATGGTATTCTAAGGGGCTTCCAACGCCTTAGGTAACGGAATTGGTGCAATGATCATCTCCCCTGAAGGGTGCCATACTCCTTTCACTGCCAGACTATGCTTCGATTGCACGAACAACATGGTTGAATATGAAGCATGCATCTTGGGTTTGAAAGCTGCTATTGACTTGAGGATCAAGCATTTGAATATGTTTGGGGATTCTGCTCTAGTGAATAGCCAATTAAAAGTAGATTGGGACAATAAGCACCCTAATATCAACCCTTACAAGGAACTTGTGCTATCCTTAATTCCCTACTTTGAAGAAATAACTTTTGAGCACTTCCCTAGGGAAGAAAATCAGCTAGCCGATGCTTTGGCAACCATGTCTTCAATGTTCAAGGTCAGATGGGACAACGAAGCCCCTATGGTTACAATTGAAATATTCGACGAACCTGCACATTGCTGTGAAGTTCACACTAACGCAGAAAAGCCATGGTACCATGAGGTGATACGGTATCTTGAAGCACAAGAATATCTAGAGGGAGCATCCATCAATGACAGAAAATTCTTATGAAGATTTGCAGCCAAATTCTTCCTAAGCAATGGAATATTGTACAAGCGTAACCATGACTCCAATCTACTCCGATGTGTGGGCAAGAAGGAGGCAGAGGAAATCATGGAAGACATGCACGATGGTCTCTTTGGTACTCACTCAAGTGGACATATGATGGCTAAGAAAATCTTGAGAGTTGGCTACTATTGGTCAACGATGGAGACTGATTGCCATCAACATTCAAGGACTTGTCACAAATGTCAAATCTATGCTGACAAGGTCCATGTGCCTCCGATCCCTCTGAACATCATGACAGCTCCATGGCCATTTTCAATGTGGGGCATTGATATGATTGGAGAGATCAAGCCAACCGCTTCCAATGGACATCATTTCATTTTGGTCGATATTGATTATTTCACCAAGTGGGTCGAAGCCGCTTCTTTTGCCTCAGTCACCAAGAATATGGTAGCCAGATTCATCAGACACAACCTTATCTACCGTTATGGTATCCCCGAAAAGATCATCATCGACAATGGGACTAACCTCAACAATGCTATGATTACTGAGCTTTGCACTCAGTTTAAGATCAAGCATCACAATTTTTCTCCTTATAGACCTAAAATGAATGGCACAGTCGAAGCGGCCAACAAAAATATCAAGAAGATTATGCAGAAAATGGTAGTAACCTATAAGGATTGGCATGAGATATTGTCGTTTTCTCTACATGGCTACCGTACTTTAGTTAGAACATCAACTGGGGCAACTCCCTTTTCTCTAGTTTATGTCATGTAAGTTGTTTTTCCAGTAGAAGTTCAAATTCCCTCGCTAAGGATTATGAATGAAGCAGGCTTAGGCGAAGACGAGTGGATTCAAACGAGATTGGATCAGCTGAACTTGATCGACGAAAAACGATTGGCTGCTATCAGTCATGGTTAGACGTACCAAAAACGTATGATCAAGGCTTTCAATAAGAAGATCAAGCCTCGAGTATATCAAGCTGGTGACTTGGTGATAAAGCGCATCATTCTACCACAAAGCAACCCCAGAGGCAAATGGACTCCCACATATGAAGGGCCATTTGTTGTCAAGAGAGTGTTCTCTGGCGGTGCCATGATACTGACTACCATGGATGGTGAAGACTTCCCACATCCTATCAACATGGACATAGTTAAAAAATACTATGCATAAGAGACCCGTTAGGTTGACACACCGAGGAAAAATAAGGGCATCCCGGCAAACCAAAAGGTTTGGTAAAAAATTAGGGATATATGCAAAATATTGTACACCCGGCAAGTTGAAAAACCAAAAGGGCGACTTGGGAAAAAATGGGTATCCTGGTGGATTGAAAACCCGAAAGGGCGATCCAGGAAAAAGTTAAGGATTAAAAGCGTATGACTATGTCCCGTGGATTCACCACAGTCAACTTTATCACCAAGGTCCTAGTTCAAACGGTCCAAGATCAATCCAATCAATTTCTATCAACGGTAAAAGGGGAATTCGAAGACATTAGGGAAATAGTAGAGTTGGAAGGCAATGAGATCATTTCACATGGCTATTTGTTTTTTTATTTTTCAAGTTTTCCTTTCGAAGATTTCCTCTTACTAGGATCTCCGTCTCTTTGTACAAAAACGGCTATTCATGGGCAAAATATCAATACAAATATACTTTGAAGTGCAAACTTCCTGTCTTTATTTTGAATGCAAACTTGTCCAATGACTAAAATTGAATGAACATATGCATATGAACATAATTAAAATTGTTTGGCACATATGACCTAAACAGTAACAAGCACCTCTTCAATGAATATGGAATATCCCTACAGATTTATTTCATTAACATCCTCCTCAACAAAGTTACTCACAAAGTCTCTTTGCATAGGATAATCTCCAACCAGAGTCTCAATCTCTTGGCAGCTCTCTCTCTCCAGCTAAGTTGAATCTTACAAATAGAAGCCTCGTGGATCTCTTCCTAAAAGGAACTCACCTCTTCAACAGGGTTTATTTCCCCTAAGGGGTTTATTTCCCCAACAAATAACGAGTAGCATAACTCCCCAACTGAGCCTGTTACCCCAAGTTGAGCCTGTTAGCCCAAGCTAAGTCTGTCCTCCCCGACTGAGTCTACACTCTCTAGTTTAATTTTTCCTTTCAGATTATTACAAATCGTAGGGCCACAACCCCTAATCCCCAGTAAAGTCATCAGCAAAACCTTTACTATCCCCAAAAGTCACTGTAAAGCCTGGACCCGTTCAGATATTAGTTTGACTTTATCAATTGTTGAAACCTGGACCCGACCAGATAACAATTTGAGTTTCTGAAACCTGGACCCGACCAGATAACAGTTAATCTAAGATACTATAAAGCTTGGACCCGACCAGATAATAGTTTAACTCTTCAAAATATAGAAGAACCTGAACTCAACCAGACCAAGTTTTAACTTCTTTTCCCCAGTATAGTTTTCCTCTACCCCAACAAGTTGTTGTGAAGCCTGGATCCGACCGGATAGCAATTACCCTCATAAATTCGTTGTGAAACCTGGAACCGACCAGATAACAACTAAATCCATAAATAGTTTATTGTGAAGCCTGGACCCGAGCAGATAACAATTAACCTCATCAACCTCAGAAATCTGCAAAGCCTGGACCCAACCAGATGTCAGTTTTCAAACAAGTTATTGTGAAACCTGGGACCCGACTAGATAACAACTAACTACGATCCCCAGAGAGACACTATGAAGCTTGGACCCGACCAGATAATATTACAAATTTCCAAAAACCATGAAACCTGGTCCCGACCAGATAGTAGTTACCACTTCAAGTTACCGCAAATCCTGGATCTGGCCAGATAACAGTTAACTTCCTTATCCCCAGCAAGTTGTTGTGAAGCCTGGATCCTACCAGATAACAATTCAATTTCAAGAAATTTTCTGCAAAGCCTAGAATCCGACCATATAACAGTTAATTTATCTCTTCCCCAGTTAGTTGTGAATCCTGGATTCGACCAGATAACAGCTGGCGTTCAAGAGATATTCCTCCTAGCAGAAGCATCCTTTCAACAAAGTTTGAAGATATGTATATTCTTCATCCCCAACGGCGATCATGGATTCAGCTTCCTAAAGCTCCTCAGGAACAATCAGGGATTTATTTTCCCGGACAAAAACATGCACCTCACACTCATACATCATAGCATGTACATACAAGATGCATTTAGCATAATACCACCTCTAGTGAACATCCTACATCCATCTGCATTTTTACTAACTCTTTTTCTCACAGGTAAAACATCAAATTTTTAGTATAAATCAACAAGAGATTTATTCTGATACTTCTTCTAGTGTTTACCAACATTCCTCCAAATGTCATCTATAAGCCCATTCATAATCCATCTTCGAGTGCAAATTTTTGGGCACTCTAGTGTTCAATCATCTTTCACCTTCAAATCACGAATGGCGGGTCCGCCAATCTAAATCTTCAGGTTTAACAAGATTGAACAGGGACAGTTGTTGTACCCCAAAATTTTCCCTCTCATTTATCAAGTATTTTCTCACAAGATCTCTTTTGGTTCAAGACTGCACTAGGGTTGATCAGCTCAAGACACCTCCTTAAGCACTAATGACTGAAAACTAGGGTTTGAGATTGCACAAGGATAATTGAACTTTTAATTCCTCATATGAATTTCATGGATCATTTTGGACCCTCAAGATTGCTCATGTTAAGTTTCAAGTCTTGGATCGCATTTTTGCTCAGTTAATTGATCAGTTGACCTAAAATCAACTATATTGGGGAAAACGTCAACTGCAGTCAATTTACCGTCAAACTTCATAATTTTTTATCCATATCAACATTATGAACTCATATATGTCATTTGATCAAGCTTGGACTATAATTCCTCAAGAAATTTGATCAGATCATCAAAGGGGCAAAATGGTCAAAATTAGGATTTTGACTGAGAAAAGGCAATTTCTGATTTTTGACCTAGCAAATGTTTGATTGGTTGGAGACATGATCTCAATGATTCAATTGCATCATTTTTACCTAATGTCATGACTCAAAACTTCTCTCAAGATCAATTGATTGATAGTTGATTTTCAGTCAACTGATCAAAAGTCAACTATACACTGAAAAGTCAAACTTTGACTTTTTGGTCAAAATCAAGTATCAAAGATCACAATTCATCAAAACATGTCGAAATATAAAACTTATTCATCAATAAACTAAAAAGTCAAGATTTCATTTTGAAAAGTCAAAATTTCTAAACTTATAAATTTTTTTAAGTGTTGGAAATTTCATATTTTTTCACAACTTTGAGCCAATTTTTCACCATGGTGCAAGATGATTCAAAGGAAACTTTCAACATGATAGTTGTATATCTCAATAAGATATACAACATTTATTAACACAAATCCTCCTAGAAATGTATGGATTTCAATTTATGATTTTATGAATACATGTTCATGAAACTTGGAAACTTAGTGAAATTTTGCCCTAGTTTAGGCAGGATTTTAACCTAACTTCATGGCAATTTTTCACATAGTTCCAAGGGGAATTTTCAAAAGTGACCAACATATAGTTTCTATAGGATGTTACAAGATTTCCAAAATGTCCAAGAACTCATTGAGATCATGTTTGAGCAAGGAGAATCGAAGGCATGAAGTTGGCATTTCAAATCCAAGCCCATGTTGTACAAATCCTACTTTGCAGGCTTCTAACTTGCCTTTCACTCCATAATTAAATGCCTACACGGTTATTAGAAGCTTCAATCCAAGCATTTAATGCATTGCCCATGCTTAATTCCATTTTAGAAAGAAAGTAACAATTCCATTCTTGTAAAGTTGCTTTAACCATAAAATCATCTTTGTCTTGAGCATTGAACTTGTCCTTTCTGCACAAGCATTCCCTACACAATCAGAATAAGCATGTTTAAAGGTTACAGCCACCCTACAAGCTTTGTACTTGACATTAGAACAAGATGTTTCAAGCTTGCTTCAAAAACAAGAAAAATCCCATAACTTGTACTTGTGTGATTCTGACCCTCTCAAGCCTCAAAAATATTTTGCATACATATGCATAAGTAGTTTGCAAGCTAAGACACGAATACACAAGCTCTCAGACTCCTCCATAGTCAGATTTTCATAACAGACCTCCATTGTTGCATATTCTGGCCAGAAATCCCAAAATCAAAAACTACTCGTGCGTTTCTTGGTCTTTTGCTTCCAAAAGCTTTCAAACATCATGCATAAGCTATCCTTGTCCCTGTTACACGACTGTAAAACCATATTCACCCACTTCCAAGTTCAAAAACAGGGCATCACAACTGGACTTCTCCAGACCATTCCAGCCACCTTCAGTTCAAGCTAGCCATTACATTAGCTTCCTAGAGGTCCAAGGAAGCTAACCTGATCATCACCATCACTTGAAACAAGCTCAAACTCATTTCACGATTTCAGTTTTTGAGGTATTTTTCTTGAACTTCTATCTCATTATGTAGGCATTGTTAGGCTTGCATTTGTGAATATAGAATGTAGGTACATTGCCCTGAAACTATACATGTCCATAGATTTCATTTATGTTGCTTGAGCATGGAGAATTTTGAGTTGGAATTTGCTGAAACATTTAGGTCAGAATTTGGTACTTTCATAAATTCATCCTTATCTTTGAATGTTAGCTTAAGTTAGTTACATGGATGGATTCGTGGTGAAAAAATGCACAAGTTTCATGTTTACACTTTTGAAAATAGTTGAGAAATGAACAAGTTTGAAATCCTTTAGCTGGAGGTTGAAGATGAAGTACAGTCAGCGTAAAATTTGTGTTATGTATTTATTGTTGTGCAAAAGTTAACGGATGTTTCACCACCCCGGTGGTTAAAGCGTGTGCCTGTAACCTGAGGGACCTGGGTTCGAGCCCCAGTGGTACCCTTTTGCCTTCTTTTTTTTCATATTTTCTCACTTCCATTTGATTTTTGCAGCGCTGGGCCTCCAGCATGGGCCTGGAATTTTGTTTGCTTCTTCATACCCCAATCTCATTTTTGCACCCCTGACTTTCTTATTTCAATTTCTTTTCTTTGTTTTATTTTCATTTTTTTTCATTTTCCTTTTATTATTTTATTATTATCATTATTATTATTATTATTATTATTATTATTATTATTATTATTATTATTATTATTATTATTATTATTATTATCATTTTTGTTAATAAAAATATAAAAAATATTTTACTTATTATTTATACTTACTTATTTTATTTTCTCTATAAATACAAAAAAAGACCAAAAAAACATTTTCTTTTAACAAATTTATTTCTTTTTTATGAATTAATATTTAGACTTAGGATTAATTATTACATTATTTTCTTTTCTTAATTAAAATTAATTTAGAACTTAGGTTTATTTCAATTAATTAATTTTCCTATTATTTTTTTAATTTAAAACCTTTTCATGAAAAACCCTAAAAAATCATTTTAATTTTATTATTCTTTGTTAATTAATTTAGGTTTTAGTTTTAGCTAATTTTAATTAATCATTTTCTTAATTAGGGTTAGGTTAAAATCCTTTTATAAAAATCAAATAAAAATATTTTCTTTTTCCATTTTGCATTCTTGCATTCTATCTTCAATTTTATATATTTATTCAATATGGTTGTAATAGTTAATTAGATTTAATTTTCTTGCAAAATCCCCATTTGTAAATTTGTATACCCCTCCCCTAATGATGTAATAGCTTAGTATTTTTATTTTTCAGCAATTTAGTATTTTTTATATAAATGCTAGTAAATTAGGATTTGTATGGAAAGATTAAAATCAACAATTTAGCAAATCCTAAATCAAGACAAAACAATGCATGCAAATCAACACACTTGTACACCTACACCCTTAGGGTAAATCCACTTTGTTGCCTTATAAAAATGGCCATGTTATGCATGTAGGGTATCTTAGCAAAAGCAATAAAAAAATACAAGATCATAGTCCCTCGATGACGCTATCAAAATTTCCTTTCAAAAATGATCTTACTCCCTCAAAGAGAATTGTTAAGATATTTCACAATATTGCTATCATGGCTATACTATGACCCACGTCCATCCCTTTACATCCAAAGATAAGGTTTTCTTACCAAAACAATGGCAAGATAACAATATCAAAGGAAAGGAAGAAATTAACTAAGACTTTTGAGTAGGTAGATTGTTCCTAGTTGTTTGCTCAATTTCAAATAAAACACTTTTGCTTATCTTCAAAAACAAACACACTTTCAAAAACACTTTAAAAACACTTTCTAAATTTGAAACATTTTCAAAAGATCAACACTTTGTATACATTCTTACGAACGAGAACTATTACAAAGTTTGCCTAAACGATGGCGCCTTTTCAAAATACTTTCAAAAAACCACACAAAGCATATTTTCAAACAAAAGCAAGTGATCTAGCAAGTAACTAAGAGCCCATAGTAAACTATGGATGAAAAGGGTGCTAACACCTTCCCTTTTCATAATTTACCATTCGAACTCAAGAAACAATCTCAAAGGTATTTCCTGTTCTTTTCAACCTTTCCTTTTGGATAAAAGAAAAGTCAATGGTGACTCTTGCTAACCGCAACATTTGCAATAAAACGCAAAACAACCAAGTCAGTTCTCCCACCGTATCACAGTACCCTTTGAAGTAGTAGTCGCCATAGATTCCTTCCAGTACCTTGTGATGTAGTAGTCGCCATAGATTCCTTCTGGTACCCTTTAAAGTAGTAGTCGCCATAGATTCCTTCTGGTACCCTTTGAAGTAGTAGTCGTCATAGATTCCTTCTGGTACCCTTTGAAGTAGTAGTCACCATAGACTCCTTCCAGTACCTTGTGAAGTAGTAGTCGCCATAGATTCCTTCCAGTATCTTGTGAAGTAGTAGTCTTCATAGATTCCTTCTGGTACCCTTTTAAGTAGTAGTTGCCATAAATTCCTTCTGGTACCCTTTGAAGTAGTAGTCGACATAGATTCCTTCCAGTACCATGTGAAGTAGTAGTCTCCATAGATTCCTTCTGGTGCCCTTCGAATTAGTAGTCGCCATAGATTCCTTCTGGTACCCTTTAAAGTAGTAGTCTCCATAGATTCCTTCCAGTACCTTGTGAAGTAGTAGTCGCCATAGATTCCTTCTGGTACCCTTTGAAGTAGTAGTCACCATATATTTCTTCGGGTACCCTTTGAAGTAGTAGTCGCCATAGATTCCTTCCAATACCTTGTGAAGTAGTAGTTGCTATAGATTCCTTCTGGTACCCTTTGAAGTAGTAGTCGCCATAGATTCCTTCTTGTAACCTTTGAAGTAGTAGTCGCCATAAATTCCTTCTGGTACCCTTTGAAGTAATAGTCGTCATATATTCCTTCTGGTACCCTTTGAAGTTGTAGTCTCCATAGATTCCTTCCAGTACCCTTTGTAGTAGTAGTCGCCATAGATTCCTTCCAGTACCTTATGAAGTAGTAGTCGCCATAGATTCCTTCGGATACCTATTGAAGTAGTAGTTTGGCGTAGACTCCTTCCATTACCTATTGAAGTAGTAGTCAGGCGTAGACCCCTTCCAGATACATCTCCTAAAGACCAATTCAAGCATAACTTATTCTTATATTTCTATCAATAGTTACTTTGGATGGTATCAATAAGCCCATCTCCGACGACTCTCCATCACCTTTGAATGGCATCTATAAGCCCATCTCCAATGACTCTTTGTCACCTCTCCAAATGGCATCTATAATCCCATTCCTAATACAATCAACCAACAACTTTACCATCTTGCACAGGAGAGTGCAAATTTATGGGCACTTAAGTGTTCAATCATCTTCTACCTTCAAGACACAAAAGGCAGACATGCCAATCTAATTTTTCAGTTTTAAGAAGATTGAACAGGGGCAGCTATTGTACCCCAAATTTTTCCCTCATATTTTTCTTCAAGGCATTCTTCCAAGGCTTCTCAGACACTCAGAACACTCAAGGGTTGACTAGTCAAGATGCTCCTCCTAAGCCAAAAGCCTACAACTAGGGTTTGGAAGGAAATTTGGTTTGAAAAATTCTCAAGTGGCTTCCATTGTTCTTCATAGGTCCTCAACAAGGTTCATGTTAAGTCTCAAGCCCAACATCACAAGTTTGCTCAGTCAATGGCTCAGATGATTGAAAATCAATTGTATTGGTCAAAAATTCAATTGTAGTCAACATATAATCAAACTTCAAGATTTTTGGTGATATTCATCATTTGATCAAGGGTTGATCATGATTCCTCAAGGAAAGCCCTCAAATCATAAAAAGTCAAAACTTATCAAATTAGGGTTTCCTTAGGAGAAGTCAACTAAACTTTGACCAGGCATAACTTTCACATGCTTCATCAACTTTTCCCCAATCAAGGCCCATTTTGAAGGAAATTCAATTCTCTACAACTTTTCTATTAATATCATGTCCAGAAAATGCTTCATTTGGAAGATGTGATATCATACATTATAGGTCATTTTAGAAAGTCAACAAAAGACATTTTTTGTCAAGGCAACTTACATCAAGATAATGTCTTCAAAAGCAAAAATGATCAACATAGAGATTGTAGAGGACATATTGGGATTTCAAAAAAGTATAAGATCAACTTCCAAAGATGAAATTGGGAAAGTTATGAGTTGCACAAGTTGGGGAATTTTGAAGAAATTCATGTAGGACAAATTAAGCAAAATTGCATTTTTGAACCTATGAGCGTAGTTTTTGATGTTGAAACATGTCCATAACATCTTAGAGGACCTCTAAGTCCATTTTTGCATGACCTTGATTTTAATTTTTTATTTTAGATTTATCTTGATTTTATTTAATTTAAAATCAAATAAATTTAATAAAAATACAATAAAACATGGGATAATGCATTTGGGCTTAACTTGACCCATCATGGAGCCCAATATTTCATGCAAAGACCAACAAAAATTGTCTAGATTCATGCAAAAATGGAATTGGCAAGAATCATTCAAATATGACCAACTTTTAATATGTTGGCTTTTTTGTCTCATGGCCTTGAAAGCTTGATTCCTTTCCATATTGGTATGCTCTCCTCCCTTCCCTCTATACAAAGCACTACAAGGCAAGCTAAAAGGGACACAAAAATTATTGCCTAATAAAACTCTCAAATTCTCAAAAAAAAATTCAAAAGTTGCAAAACTCATAAACCTGAGTTTCAGCTTCTCCCATTCAAAACCAGCGACTCCTTCATCCTTCTAAGATCTCCAGGAGGTGATTCATATCACTACCCAACCCCCACGCATCTCAGGTCATCCTTACAACCATCCCACGGTGTTTTGGTAAAATTTTGATTCCAACTCTCTTATCAAGTAACTTAAACCATTTTTATGCATTCATTCTTGTTATTATTGATATTGTGAGTAAATCTGACGTTTTACATGTTAGCATAAAGGAAGAAATAACATGATGCCATGGTTAGGGCGTGGAATGTAGGAAGCTTCAGATTTCGTGATTCAGGAGTTCTTAACCCAATCTAATGGCACCACTGAGATCGCAGGATCCAATATACCGAATCTAGAGTTTTTTTTATTAATTTTGCAGGTTTTGAAGAAAAATCCCCATCAGAGATGATGGTGTTTTCCACCCTCTATGGTGGTTTGAAAAATGCAAAGGAGGTTAACGCAGGTGTGGCAGAATGAAATGTCATCACAGGCCCATTGTTTCTTTTTATTATTTTTTGCTTAATGTACATTTTCTTTTTTTAATTAATTAATTTCTTTAAATCATAAAAATCAAAAATCACAAAAATATTAGACATGGTTTTTTTAATTAAATTAATTTTGATTTAATTATTTAATCACTTTCTTTTTAAATAATTTATCAATTAGAATTAGGTTTCTATTAATTTAATTATTATTTTTTCCTAAACAAAATCAAAAAAAAAATATTTCTTTTTATCACTTAGATTATTTTAGAGGTTTTACATTTTCCCCCTCTTTTCTTTTCCGCGCGTTCATCTATTTTTATTCGCGTTATTTTCATAAATTATGTAATTGTCCAAAGGTTATAATAGCTTAATTTAGGACCCTTTACATTTTTCTTTCCCCATTTTTGGTTTGTAATTTCCCCCATCCTGAAGCTTTGTAATAGCGTAGATTCAATTTTTCGCACTTTATTTTCCGTACTTATATACAATTAACTTCTGGATGTATGCTAATAGGCTTGTATGGAAAGACTTAAAAACAAACGTTAGAAAACCTAACACTCAAGATAAACATAAATGAAATACAACACACTCACACACGCGCACCTCTAAGGTACCTCCACTTGTTGCCTTCGGAAAAACAGTCATGTCCCTCGAACGTGCGGACACATTAGCAATGTCCCTCCGATACAAAAAAGATCATAGTCCCTCGATGCTGCCTTTGGTAAACGATCTAGTCCCTTACGATAAAAATTGCTAAAGTGCCCTACAAGGTTCTTTTATGACTATACGATGACCCGTGCCGGTCCCTCAAACATCCAATGTTAGGGCTACCTACCAACCAATGGTGGGATATCATTATCTAAAGGAAAAGAGGAAAATAACAAAGACCATTCGAGTAGGTAGACAATTCGTAGTTGCTTACTAACAAAATAAAACAAATTTCTCACACATACACTCTCTTTTTCTAAATGTTTTCAAAGACAAAAACACTTTGTATGCATTCTCAACGATACGAGAATCATTACAAAGTTTGTTCCACTAAGGCGTCTTTTCAAAAATATTTTCAAAAATACACTTACACAAAAAAGCATTTTCAAAGTGAGCTAGCAACTAAGAGCCCGTAGATAACTACGGATGGAAAGGGTGCTAATACCTTCCCTTTCCATAACCTACCCCTCTAACTCAAAATATTTAAAAAGGTCTTTCATATTCTTTTCACCCTTTCTTTTGTTGGATAAAATAAAAGTCAATGGCGACTCTTGCTAACCGCAACAATTGCGATAAAACACAAAACCAGTAAAGTCAGTTCTCCCACCGTATTAAACTATGATTATACAACATTCTTAATATCCTATAACACTTATTAAAAGGTCCAAATATCACACACTCATCAAGGATTCATTCATTCATTCATTCATTTAACACATGGTTTTTTCCTAAATTCATCAATCTTCATCCCAAAATCATCACACAAAGATAATCTTACAATTATCTATACCATAGATCAAACATAATAATCAGATAAACCCCTTAACTTATTGTTTCAAGTGATTGATTCTATTCTTTGTTCCTCTTAAAGTGATCATCTCCAACTTTTGTGCCCTAGCCTCTTCTATTGCTCTTCTCCCAATATCTCGATCGTACAGAATGAATCGTATAACTTTCTCTTTTTCTATGTTATCACAAAGCACCCCTAATATCTTCCTCAATTGCCCTTACTTAGCCAACCCCAAATTACCATCATGTCCTTACTCTTTCTTCTAATTACCAACACACCGCTCTAATTAAAATAACCATTAAAATAATTATTCTTATTATTATATTCTCAATAATAATCCAAGTAATTCCTAAATAATTATTTAATTATTCTAATACTCTTATTCACCATAGTTTACATCATATTGCTCCATGTCGTAAACAACAACATACCAACACGCATCATACACAATCATATAAAAACTCATTATTCATCCTTAATTCACAAATACATCTTATAATTCATTAAATAAGAAATTCTAAAAGTTGGAGTGTTGCAAAACTAATCCATCATAAAGGTTCAGGGGTACGTTGTCATAGAAATAGAACTGCTTGGGAAACACAAAGGAATATAACTTATGAGGATATTGTTCAAAAAATTATTCTAGTCATCTTCAAAACTAGTAGAGACTCTCAAAAGGAATCTGACCTTTTTGATATCCTAAGAGTATGGTTTATAATTTTCTATGACAGTGTCTTTCACAGAATTTCAACAACGTCTATTAATCACATTGATATAGATCACAAGTTCTTGATATATTATTTGGCCTTGGGTGAATATATCAACCTATCAGGTTGTCTCACAACTAATTTGTATGGTGCTATCAGATTCTCCAAGAATACTTCCAAAAATCAAAGGAACTGCATTCCTTATGGAAGGTTAATAACTGGAATCTTAATCGAAAGTAAGTTTGCAAAAAAAACTTGAACCCTTAAATTCTATCAGATGTTTTGACTGGTAAACCCTTCAATGGTGAAGACTTGTTTGAAAATGTCCTTAATCTTAAAAGTGATCAAGTTACCTGAAAACTTGGATCAAGTAGATATTTCTCAAAGAAGAAACCTCACAAGTTCCTCCTCAGAAAGTATTCAAAACGTCTCCCTCTACAACTGATCATAAAGTCTCTCCTACAATTTCTCCTGTTGAGAAAAGGAAACAATCAAAGGAAGATTGTCCCCAAGAAACTCAATTCCAAAGAATAAACTCTTGGAATTTAGAAATATGGTACAATCACCTCTAATAATCCCTCATCCAAATATATCTCTTCAAACCCAATCAAATTCTCCACCTTAACTATCCTATTTGTTTCCACACTTAGAACAGAATCCAGTCAAAAAAATTCATTGGTTTCAGAAGAAGGTCCTTCTGTTCCTCCACCAGAAATCACCCACATAAGGCTTCCATCTGACACCTTCTATAACAATCAAATACATCATATCATCCAGCCTTTCTCCAAAATTTTGTTCATCACCCAACCTTTCCTGAGCTCATGGAACAATTCAAGCAAAATGCTTTTCTCACTCTCCAACATACCTTGAAAAGCTCCTCACAATGTATGAGTCCTAAGAAAATAGATGCCATATGGATTTCTTTTAAAAGATGGATGGAAATTAACTATGACATCATGAAAATCATATTCACCAAGAAACTGAAAGTAGATATGAAGAATGGATCAAAACCCTCACAAACATTCCCTTAAGTTTACCTGCTCTAAAGGTTCTTGGTTCTGATATTGCGCAACAAGATCCATCTTATGCTGATTCTTCAAAAAAAACTGCTAATAATGCTACTGCTTCAAGGTCCAAACGCCATTTATTATTGGATAATCATCTAGTTCAAAAGGAAAACAAAATATGGAAGCTGAAGACCAACCAGCTTGGTTGAAGGTTGTTATGGAAAAATAGGAGGAAGAGAATAGTCTCATCCATCAATGCTTGGATAGCTAGGATTAAAGGATTGAAGCTCAAGATGCTTCTTTCAAGGAACTATTTGATGCAGTGATGAAGTTATGTTAAAGTTTGACAAGAAAGATGATACTTAGAGCTTTAGCCCTTTGTATTAGAACATAAGATTAGTTTTTATTTTGTTTCTAAAACAAGTGTATCTTTATCCATGTGTTTTTCAATGAAAATATATTTTTTATTTTAAATCCTTTTTGATTTTTGACAAAGGGGGAGAAAGAGTATATTATTTTGATAGTACTTAATCTCATATCTCAAACCCAAACATGATATAATGCTTTTATTGCTAACAGTTTTTTTTTATGTTTGATTTAGGAACTTTGCAAAAGTTCACTAGTTTTCATAAGACATGACAATTAGATATCAGAAGATCAAGATCAAGTTGCTCTAAGAATGCTCTGATGAGCTAAGCATCTAGCAAGCAACCATAAGATTAATATGCATGAAGAAAGCCTTGAAGAAAGCTTTGATGAGCTAAGCATATAAGGATATGCATTCGTTAGAAGTTGTAAACTGTCTAAAAAAGAATCATGAACTGAAACTATGATTTGGCCAGAAGGCTCTGACTAATTTAAAGAAGAAGTAGACGTTGATTTACCTATTTATTAGAAGGAGTGAACTTCGTGAAAATATGGTTAATCAAGTTGTGATATACCTAATATTCAAAAAGTTGTGAACTAACTAAAAGTAAGGAAATCATGTGTTGACCATACCTATTGTTCAAAAGGAGTGAACTTCGTGAAAATATGGTTATATCAAGCCCATATGTTCCTACTGTTCAAGGAAGTTGTGAACTTTCTGAAAGTAAGGAAAATGTACGCTGAAAATACCTATTGTTCAGAAGTTGTGAACTTTCTGAAAATATGGTAATCAAACTTTGTTGCTTCAGAAGTTGTGAATTGTCTGGAAGCTTAACAAATATGTTATGTTACTTAAAATTTGTTTCATAATTCATAAACTATCTAATAGAATGTCAACGTGTGCTTCGAAAATGTTTGGTCCACTATCACAAGACTGTTCAGAAGTTGTTAACTGTCTGAAAGTGTTTGTAACCAAGTTACATGTTATCAGATTTTGATACTACAGAAGTTGTGAACTGTCTGGAAGTATAGTAATTCTACTGATGATCAAGTTACTTCAATGGTTATGAACCGTTAGAAGACATGGCCTAAAGAAATTTTCGAAAGACATGTTCGGAAGACATGGTCTAAGACATGTTAGAAATACATGGTTTAAAGACATGGTCTAAGACATTTTCAGAAGACATGGTCTAAGACATTTTCAGAAGACATGGTTTAAGACATGTTCTAAGACATGATCTAAGACATGTTCAAAAGACATGGTCAGTCAGGAAAAAGTTCAGGTGTTGAACTCTCTGATGACATGATGTTATGCGCCTTCTGGTGGCATAATTCTAGTTTCTGGAAGAACCACATATTAGTTCTGATGTTTGATGCAATTCATCAAGACAGTAACTAAACAACTTCTACTGCCTCATAGTGTTTTGATACCAATACAGGTTCTGAGATGAAGACCAAGTATTTCTAGTCAGATGCTAATGAGCCATCAATGGAGAAGTATTCATGCTCTATGTTACTTTGTGTACTAAAAAATTCATTATGTGAGTCTTGGGCTCAGGGGGAGACTCCAAACAAGCTTTAATGTAATTTTGAGTATTAAAAGATTTAGGGGGAGCCTACTAGCTCTACCGAATTTGCATTCTGTGGTGTTTACCCTGTATGAATTTTTATAGCAAAATACATGGTTTTGAAATCATCACAAAGGGGGAGATTGTGAGAGCAGAGTTTGTTCGACATCTGGCCTTATGTTTTTATGATGACTTTACATGTTATCTTTAAAGAAAAATTGTATACTCTAACAAGTTTCTATCTAGTGTGTGGCTTTTGTCATGTAGGCTCTGATTCTAGTAAGAAGGCGTGTGGCGTCATCAGGTTATGAACTCAATACTCTGGAAGAATACCTTTGGTGTATTAAAAGTTAAGTCAAGATAAAGGAATGTGTCTGATGCAACGGTTCTAAGGAAAGTTAGTTAAAGAGATTCTAATTGTGACTTATTCAAGGAAGCTTTAGAGGCCTTCTAAACCTTTACTTTTTTTATTCCAAGTTCTGAAGATGCTAAAGACAAAGGTTCAGCTGAACAAAGTTCTGAATATTTGAAGGTATTCTTCTAACGACCAAGTGCTTAAGAACTAACTAAGGCAAGGGTTCTCTAAACAAGCCCTGAAAGGGTCTAATGACTTAGGTTCTAGAAGATATTAGTTCTGGTCCTTCTACAACATGCTTCGTCCATAATTATATCAGAATCCTCTAAAGACATAGAAGACGAAGATCAAGACTAAAGAGATTGCATGTGATGGTGAGTATAAAATTACAAAAGTACAATGTGACCTATACTCTCTAGAGTGGCCCAAGGACAAATCTTTTCTTACTATTATCTACTAGTGTCCCCGTGATCGTTGGAAACAATACAATTGTATTTGTATTTCCTATTATACCCTCCAATGAATCTATTATTTTTAGATATAAAAGAGGTACTTGGAAGTATTTGAAATCAACAAATTAGTTCAACAAATATATACTAAACTGTTGCACAAAAACACTGTAGAGAAATCTATTTTTGTATAGTTTTGTAAATAAGCAAGGAGTTGTTGCTCGTAGCTTGTTATCAACACTTTTGTGTTGTTGTACTTAAACATTGTGTAATCTTCTTGTGTATAGAAGCATCTTTGTATACACATTTTTGTAATAAACTATTGTTGATAGATTTCTTGAGTGACTGAGTGATGGTCTGAAGACTCAAGAAGACTCTGGTTGCGGTCGTAGTGGTTTGCAGTAAGGATCAATAGACTTATTAAGGGTTCCAATAGGGTTGATCGGACTTATTTTATTTGTATGTAATTTTGTTGATTATAGTGGATTAAGTCCTTGCATATAAGGAAAATCACCTTGTGGGATTGGCTGGAGTAACTTAGTTAACAGTGAACTAGGATAAAAATAGTTGTGTTCATCTATTTTTATTCACTTGTTATCTTTTTGTTTTGAGTCGTAAAAATAATATATTTGGTTTCAACCCCCCCCCCCCCCCCATTTCTTGTGTTTCTCGCACCTTCACATGCAATGACATAGCTTCATCACAATCCCAAACTTAATTTATTGCTTGTGCTAAAGCAACTTTCCTGCAGCTGCAAATTTCAAATAGAAAAACAAACTGCAACAATAACAAATGAACATCATTATATAATACTTGTTTTACCTGATCATCATTCTAGTTTCTACTTCAATCTGGAAAATTCCAAAAACATCCTCAACCTTTTCAAGTACTCAACTTGTATCTCATCTCACCATAAGTCACTTAATTGACAGGGTAACATCTCAATCGACATGCAAAACTTCTTATAATGAGTTTGATCATGTTCTAACAAAATTTAGCAAATTAATCAAAACACACACACATGAGGGCTTTATCGGTTGTAATGTGGATTATGTTCGGGTAGGATAAATTTTGGGAAAGTAGGATTAAACCTTTGAAGTTAGGTACCTAGTCCTCATTTTGTTATCACACCTACTCTTTTCCTTAGTATTGGTACTAGAGATTTAGAATTTGTGTGGTCTTTGTTATGTCTTTTGCATTCTTTCTCTCTTTTTTTGAAGAAGTTGTTTTGACTTCTTTTTTTTTCTCAAATTTTTTATTTTTTGACCAATATCTCTAGTACCCCTACTCCAAACTTACACTTTGATCACTTCCAAGAGCAACCCCAAACTTGTTCTTTTGCATAAGACAAGAAAACTAAATTTTTTACCTAACTCCAAAGAGAGGGTGGAAAGATTTAATCTTTCAAGTAAATTGGATAATAGATGTGGCTATGTCACCGAAAGAAGGGCTAAGATCAAAGTGGTTAGCAAAGAATATTAATATTGACACAGGTTGGCTTAAAAGGGCTCGGAGTTTAAAATAACAAATTGCCTCGGTGTGTGTAAATCAAACTATATAAATTAAAACAGAAATAGTTCAAACTTGATAAAAAGTAAAGCATTGATACACTCAATGAAATAAATTGTTAATAATGGAAATATTTGGCTCAAACCTTACTAGCCGATGTATATGGATATTGAGTACAAGCTTGTTGATTCCATTTTCATCTTTCGCTTTCAATTAATAGGAAACTTTCCCGATGATCAAGTTCTATCTGATGGTGCTTTTGGTGCATCTGTTCATTGCTAAAGTTGTAATATTTTTGTAAATCTGAAAGATACAATAGAAGCAAACTTGTTTATTAATTTCAAGAAAATATTAATTGATATAATGGCGAAGAGTACTCATAAGTAGTTATTACTCTTTGTTAGGCATAAAAAAATACTAAAAAGTTGTTAAAAATCAAACTTGATACATCTTCTTTTTCACATATTATCAAAGCATAAAAAGTCTTGCGTGTCGTTCATTGTGTTTTAGAAGTTGTTGATTTGTCTTGCCCATTCTGCTCACATTCGCTCTCTTTGTCTCTCTTGTTCTCTATGTTGATTTGTGAAGTAATTCTCCATGTCCACATAGTTGCAAAACGACCTCTTAAGTTTCTTACAGGCATGTGGTCTTGTTGTTGGTTGTAGAAGTCTGTGAATACTAGATCAAAGTGTGGGGGTTTAATATACAACATGGGTGAAACCTATGTTACCAACTTTATTTTCCCCACTACATGTGCTTCCATTCTCCTTTCAAATTCATAATTTTCCTAATTGTTTTGCATCGATGCTTCCTAGTTTTGAATGCTTGGATGGTTGAATTCTTCGTTGTCTCCTTCTTGATTGTTGTCTTGTTCTGGTTGAGCTCCCATTTTTTACTACGTTAAAGTCTTATATTTCCTGAAGCGTTGATGGGTGCTTTAGGACTTATCATTAAGTAATCTGGATGAGTTGGAACTATAACACCCCAATTTTTAGAAGTTATTTATTTAATAAATTATTAGGAGTGTTTACAAGTAATTGATGTTTTATAGGATTATATGTGTGATGTGTTGGCATATGATTGCTTATGACGTGGAACATGTGATATGAATGAAGATATTAGATGTATTAGAATAATTAGATGGTTATTTGGTAACTATTTGGGTTATTATCTAGAATAGAATAATAGGAATAATTATTTAAATAAAGTTATTTTAGTTAGAGTGGTATGTTGGTAATTAGTAGGAAGAGTGAGGATGTGATGGTAAATAGAGGGTGACTAAGTGAGGGAAATTAAGGAAGAAGTTAGGGGTCCTTGTGATAACAGAGAAATATAGACAGTGATACTGTTCATTCTATGCGACCGAAATATTGGGAGAAGAGCAAGAGAAGAGGATAGAGCATAGAGGGTTGGAGAATCACTATAAGAGGCACGAAGAACAGAATCAATCACTCAAAACAATAAGGTAAAGGGTTTTTATCTGATTATTATGTTTGATCTAAGTGGTGTAGCAACTGGTTTTTTAATCAAGAGTCTCCACTATTAGTTTTTATCCTAGGGAAGGGAATCTAATAGAAAACCCTAATTCACAGACAAAAATTCTAGGTTTCGGACTCAATTAGACGAAGGTAAGGTGTTAGGCACCTTTCATCCACCTTGTTCACAAGGATATTAAGCTCTAGGTTTAGGTTTGGGATAAACAGGGTTTTAAGTTTTAATTAGCAAGACTCGCCACGATTTTAGATCGCGTGCCTACGTATCCTCTTACAAGGAATCAAAGTCCTAATTCGTAGTTCGTACGGGTTGGTGTCTTTTAGGGGTTTGCAAACATATCTTGAATCACTTTGCACTCGGTCGGGAGTAGTGATTACGAAAATTTTGATTGAGCACGCAGTAAGTCAAAATTAGTTTGAAACCCATTTGCAAAAAAGACTGTTGATTAGCTTAATTTGTTCGCGAAAATAGTTTGATGCTTGGTTTGTGTTTTCTACTGTATTAGTTGTGAAAATATTTTGATTAATGCATGAAAATAAAAATATTTAATGCAAATAATATAATAAAATATATGCATGAGTTCTTAAATAAAAATAATTTACTCACATGATAAATAAATAGTAAATAAAAATATGATAACGAAATTGATATTAATAATAATTGTCATTATAAAGAAAAAGAAATAATTATAATAATAATAAAAGTATAATATATAGAAAAATAGATAAAAAATATAATATATAAAAATAATAATAAAAATTATTTAATTAAATCAGGGGGGTGCAACTCGTATTAACAACTAAATGAAGGGGTGTTAAAAGTAACCTCACTGGGCCCATTATAGTTCAGGCAAGGGGGGGTATGTTTTGTTTGGAGTTTTAGTAATTGTGGATAGGGGGTGTAGAAATTATTGGGCTTGGGCCCATTATACGGTTTGGAGGAAGGCTGAGGGATTGCGTGTTGCGAGGGTGTATGGCAGCTACGGTGAACCTTGGCCTAACGACCGTTTGATCTACATCATGTGGATGATAAGTGAAGGACCATGATTGTTATTGTAGGCGCGCAGACATAGGATGGGAATGGATAACATAATTTGTTTTTTTATTCATTTTCCATTTTAACTTGCAGAACTTATCTCGTCCTCTTCCTCACCCTCTCAAACCCTAGACTTTCACCACCTTTCTCCTCATCTTCCCTAACCCCAATCTCAGCGGCTGCGGCTGCGAAAAACAAACCATACCCACTGTCAATCTAACCCCAAAACAAAAGAAAACGTTATTAGTTTTACCCTCTCCGCGATTTTCTGTTCTCGAGCGTGTTTGATTTGCTACTGACCTCCCCCTCTTCCTCTTAATTTGCAGGACAACGATGGCAAAAGCGATGGAGGATTCAGCGATGTCCAGCGGCGACGAAGGTTGCCATCGGTGGTTTAAGGGACGATTAGGATTTCCAATCGGGAAACTCTAATCACCTTCTCTTCTCGTTTTCAATGGTGCAAGAGGGTTTGCGTTTCAACTTCTTCTCTCCTATTTTCGTCTCCCTCTTCTGTCAACAAACGCCCTCTGTGTTCTTGATCAAACAAAAACAATAAAAGCTGCATGCCCTTTACCTTTCTTCTTCCTTTTGTACACAATTTCGGCGGTGATTGGAGAACTTTAAGATGGTGTTCGAGCGACAGCGCGATTAGGACAGGGAGACGGCGGTGAGGGCGATCAAGACGACCAGCGATTAGGGTTTCAGATCTTGAAACCCTAATCACTCCTTCTTCTTCTATATCAACCTTTCTTCGCCTTGTTCTTGTTCAGTAAAAGAGATTAATTGCTCATGTCTTCGTCTCAAGCTCCGTTTCTCCGTAAAATATTCGTCGCCCTCGTTTTCTATAAAACCCCCTCCTTGTCTTCTGTATATTTCTGTTTATTTATAGTTTAGAAATTCTAGGGTTTTTTCGTTTTGTTGTTACAATTTTCAAACTTAGCCTTGATTTTAGGAAGAAATTAGGGTTTAGTTTAGTTGTCATCTCGATTTTGTGTATTGGGTTTTCTGTATATCATTTGAGATTTATAATGAACGATCATATTTTAGATTTGATTTAATGACTTTCGGATCTTACAGTAATACAAAGTTCTGATTCTGTTTTCTTTCTGTAAATCATATATAGGCTTTAGGATATATGAAGATTCATTTTTTAATTTCTGTAAAATGTATTTTAGATCTGATTTGGATTAATTGTTTCTGTTTTGGATTGGTTTCAGTTGGAAAGTTGATTCCAATAGTAATTGTTAGCATTGTAACCCTACGTAACTCTTGGCAAGATTTGCACAGTGATTATTTTTTTCCCTTTTTTTATGATTTTGGGCCAGCATTAGCCAACCGAACTGGGCTTTGTATTTTTAAAAAATGATCCAATAATTTTATTTAACGAACAAATTATAGTCGTTTTAATAATAATGAATGAAAGTGAAGTATCATGTTTTTTTTATAAAGAAATATATAATATCAACAGTTTTGATAATAGTTTTTTCTTTTTTCTAAACAAAACAACACCACAATATCTAATGGGCTCAAAGCGTGATGGGCCTATAATTTGCAACAGATCCAAAACAAGACTCTTAATAAAAAAATGATTTTAACAAAACAGTTTACCCCCTTTTTAGTAACAACTGAAATAAATTTCTTTTAACCGGTTGCAAAGAAGAATTTTCTTAAAAAGGTGATGATAACAGCAAACACTTTGTACTAATTTTCTACAACAAATCCGCAATAGAAATGACAGATGGATCGATTTCAGAAACCTCAATGGGCCTATTATTTGTAACTATACCCCATATTTTTACTAAAATCAACTTAACCTATACAATTTAAACTTGAGTGGGCTTAATTTAACTTAAACCTCCCTTTTACTAAAGACTATTTAATAATTTAGAATTTTACAGTTACTCCATTAATTTCCATTTACGAATCGCATGGGCCAATGGCCAACATGCCTCGCGAATGGATTCACGGATACGCGAGTCTTTCTGATTTAGAAAGCCCCGTCTTCCTGAATTAAAAATAAACCTCTGGTTGACTTAAATATTAAGAATGGGCCATCAGATATTGTTGTACCATACTTGGTTAAACGCTTCTTTATTATTCTAATCTTGGAAGACAAGATCATCGGGGTAGGACAAATTTGGGTTACGACAGCTGCCCCTATTCAATTATCTTTCAATCGAATAGCGTGAGAAAACTCGAGTCTTACGCATTTTGATTGAAAGTTTATTGAATACTTGAAGTATCCCAAAATTTGTCTGACAAACATAAGGTTATACTGATGTAGCATACCCTTATAAGTTTCTAGGAAGAAGGCAAAGCTGATGATATATCGCTTACTTGGGTTTGATAACGAGGCAGATAGCGTGATTCTATATGTCTTGGCTTATTTACCCATTTGGAGGATGAGTATAGCAATGATTAATGATGCATGGCTGCTTGAAGACTGAGGCCATGGGTTACGTTTGTGAATCGCTGCATGACGTCTGAGGCGATGTTTTGAGCATGAATACATTGTGGCTCAGAGGCTATGTGTTTGAGTTTGAAGAACGCGTTACGACTTAGAGGCAATGTGTTTGAGTTTGAAGAACACATTGCGGCTTAGAGGCAATGTGTTGATTTGGATAATACATTGCGGCTTAGAGGCAATCTGTTGAGTTTGGATAATACATTGCGACTTAGAGGAAATGTGTTGAGTTTGCAAATACATTGCGGCTTAGAGGAAATGTATTGAGTTTGAGAATACATTGTGGCTTAGAAGCAATGTTCTGAGTTCTAAGAATGTATTGCGGCTTAGAGGAAATGTGTTGAGTTTGTGAATACATTGCGGCTTAGAGGCAATGTGTTGAATTTGCAAATACATTGCGGGTTAGAGGAAATGTGTTCAGTTTGCGAATACATTGTGGCTTAGAGGAAATATGTTGAGTTTGGATCATACATTGCGGCTTAGAGGCAATATTCTGAGTTCTGAGAATGCATTACGGCTTAGAGGCAATGTGTTGAGTTTGCGAATACATTGCGGCTTAGAGGCAATGTGTTAAGTTTTTGTTTTCTTTTGAGCATCGCAGCATGAAGTCTGAGACGATGGTCGGTGTTTATCGAATAAAGGAAGGCATTACTGCTTGAAGCCTGATGCATTGGGTTACAGTTTTGCAAATCATTGCGTGAAGTCTGAGACGATAAACTAGATTTGGTTTTCGGACATTGCTGCATGAAGTCTGAGGTGATTCTTTGTGTTACGAAGTAAAGATATATACATCGCTGCGTGAAGTCTGATGCGATAGGCTGGATTTTATGGAATAAAGAAATACATTGTTGCATGAAGACTAAGGCAATGGGTCAGGTTTGCAAATCGCTGCGTGAAGTCTGATGCGATAGGCTGGATTTTCGAACACATTGCTGCATGAAGTCTGAGGCAATGATTTGTGTCGTAGAATGAGGGAATGCACTGCTGCATGAAGACTGGGGCAATGGGTTAGGTTTGCAAATCACTGTGTAAAGTCTGATGTGATAAGCTAAATTTTTTGTTTCGAACATCGTTGCATGAAGTCTGAGACGATGATCTGTGTCATGGAATAAGGAATACATTGTAGCATGAAGTCTGAGGCAATGGGTTAGGTTTGAAAATCACTGTGTGAAGTTTGATGTGATAAGCTAAATGTGTTGTTTCGAACATCGTTGCATGAAGTTTGAGATGATAGTCTGGAGTTTGGAATACATTATTGCATGAAGTCTGAGGCAATGGGTTAGGTTTGTAAATCATTGTGTGAAGTCTGATGTGATAAGCTAAATGCGTTGTTTCGAACATCGGTGCATGAAGTCTGAGACGATGGTCTGGAATTTGGCATAACAAAATACATTGTTGCATGAAGTCTGAGGCAATGGATTAGGTTCGCAAATCACTATGTGAAGTCTGATGTGATAAGCTAAAGGTGTTGCTTCAAACATCGTTGCATGAAGTCTGAGACGATGGTCTGGAATTTAACATAATGAAATACATTGCTGGATGAAGTCTGACGCAATAGATTAGGTTTGCAAATCACTACGTGTGGTCTGATGTGATAAGCTAAATGTGTTGTTTCGAACATCGTTGCATGAAGTATGAGACGATGGTCTGGAATTTGGCATAACAAAATACATTGTTGCATGAAGTATGAGGCAATGGATTAGGTTCGCAAATCACTGCGTAAAGTCTGATGTGCTAAGCTAAATTTGGTTTCGAGCATTGCTGCATGAAGTATGAGGCAATAATCTGTGTCGCAGAATAAGAAACACATTGGTGCATGAAGTCTGAGGCAATTGGTTAGGTTTGCAAATAACTGCGTGAAGTCTGATATGATAAGCTAACTTTGTTGTTTCGAACATCGTTGCATGAAGTCTGAGACGATGGTCTGGAACTTGGCATAACGAAATATATTGCTGCATGAAGTCTGAGGAAATGGATTAGGTTCGCAAATCGATGCGTGAAGTCTGAGGCGATAAGCTAGATTTTGTTTTCGAGCATCGCTGCGTAAAGTCTGAGGCGATGGTCTGAGTTTGGGTAATGAATTGTAGCTTAGAGGCAATGTGCTGGTTTGGATAATATATTGCGGCTTAGAGGCAATATGTTGATCTAGAAAGATACATTGTGGCTTAGAGGCAATGTGTTGAGTTTTGCAAATACATTGCGGCTTAGAGGCAATGTGTTTGAGTCGGACGATATATTGCGACTTAGAGGCAATATACTGATCTGGAAAGATACATTGCGACTTAGAGGCAATGTGTTGAGTTTTGCAAATACATTGCGGTTTAGAGGCAATGTGTTTGAGTCAGACGATATATTGCGGCTTAGAGGCAATATGCCGAGTTTCACGAATACATTGCGGCTTAGAGGAAATGTGTTCGAGTTAGATGATATACTACGGCTTAGAGGCAACATATTGAGTTTTGAGGATACATTGCGGCTTAGAGGCAATGTGCTTGGCTTGGATAATACACTGCGGCTTAGAGGCAATGTAATGGGACTTGTAAGGAACTCATCACTGCAGGAAGACTTAGGTGATGGGATGAATGTGTCACGGCATGAAGACTGAGGTGATGGGTTGACTCGTAGGAGAAGTATTGCATTGGTTGACCCTTAGATAGTTGAATCAAGGGTGAAATTATTTTTCTGTTTGCTAGGCGATACATGTGTATGCATGCGAATTGAATGTTGTATGTATGTGAAATGTATGATGTTTGACATTAATATGGAACCCTGAGTGTATTGAATATTGAAATGTAAAGGGTATGTATGCTTTAGATATGCAAAATGTATGTGTGAAATGTGTGTAAGATGCGTATATGCCTTGAAATGTTTTGAAGACCATTTCTAGCATTCTCTGCTTTAAACCATTGGCTTAGAGTTACCAATTCCTGGCGTTGTATATTGTGTCATTGCATCTTTGTTGAAATTGAACGCAGTGGATAATGTTAGAAAAATTTGACATTGATTTTATATAGTGAGCACGGGCGTGGATGTAGACGTAGACGTAGATAATGGCCTATGCATAGATTTGTATGTTGTAAGTGCAGGCATAGATGTATGTATAGGCATATGTATGGTCTTGGTGTTGTAAGCGCAGGCATAAGCGTAGACGTATGTAGATTCGTATGTTATAGGCACAGGCGTAAGCGTAGACGTATGTAGATTCGTGTGTCGTAGGCGCAAGCGTAAGCGTAGACGTAGGTATAGAATTGGCAGGAGTACATATGTGCATGGATGCATGTGCGAACGTAGATTTTGTGTTGCAAGCGTAGGCATAGGCACTGACACATATATGGAGGTAGACTTCGTGTACAGACACGTAGACGTAGGAATAGATATGCATAGATTTTGTATTATTGAGTGCAAGCGTAGGCGTAAATGTACGTGTGGGAGTAGACTTTTTGTATTGTGAGCGTAGATATGTATAGATACAGGCGTAGATATGTGTATATATTTGCAAGACGTAGGAGTAGCCATGTGCGTGGACGTAAATGTGGATTTTCTTTTGATATTTTTCTAACCAAAACATTTTTTTGATGTTTTGTCAAATGCTTTTATTTTGTTAATTCCCCGAAATGATTTCAAGATAATATTCACAAGTAATAATTGTAGTATTTTGTAAACAAGTCTGAGAAAAGAAAAACGCAATTTTGAAAGATTTAAAGAAAGAAATTGTTTTATTGATAGGCCTCTGAATAGGCGAGAATACAAGATGCAATTCCTAGAAAGAGGTAATTACAGAAAGCTTTAAAACTGTAAATGGAAATGAAAAATGATAATTGTTACTGTTGTTCCCCAATATCCTTTTAATGATCTTATCTCCTTTGCTTCTAAGTTGAATGATTTAAATCTATCTCTCCCTTCGTGGTTCGCAGTCGCAGTTCCTAGATCACAGTCTTTTTGTTCTTTATTTCTTTTTTGAATGATCCCTAACTTCTGCCTGGATTTCCCTTTCAGGTTTTCAATCCACTGGGGTAATTGTTTTTTGTTATATGCCCCTAATTTTTGCCTGGATCTCCCTTTAGGGTTTTCGATCCACCGGGACACTCCTTTTTTGCCTAAGTCATTTGTTTAAGTTTCGAGCTTAGTGACTTCTTATACATAGTGTTTTTTACTACGTCTGAATTTGCCAGGTGCGATAGTTCTTTCCCATCCGTTGTTGTGGGGGGTAAGACCACCACCGGAGAATGTTGTTTTGACTACGTATGGACCTTCGTAATTGGGTGTCCATTTACCACGCGAGTCGCGGCGAGGTAGTAGAATCTTCTTGAGTACTAGACCATGTTGTGGTTCATCTTGTACCATATTCCCTTACTTTGGAAGAATTCCGCAGTTACTTCTCGTAAGGTTTGTTTGCCAATGCTAGAGGCATTTTCTGGATGTCGTGAAACCAAGGCTTGTTATATAGCAAGGCAACGTGTGGGCTCTTCGAAGCGTCTGTTTGTGATGCGCGATTCGTGGTTTGACCAAGTTACTTTGAATATAGACGATATAGTTGCCAGGGCGTCTGTCATTCGATCTCCTTTTCGTGGGACGTGACTGAAAATGATCTTCGTGAATTCGGCAGTCGGTTTTGAAACATGATCTTGATAGGAAATCAGTTTTGGAGGTTTAGTATCTCGTTCACCATTGAATTGGTATATGGCTTGTGATCATTCTTTGGGGGGGTCAATACTGCCCCTTTATCGTGCCCCGGTGTATTTGAAGCTTCGTTGAACGTGGATACCCAACGTGCCCCTGGCTCGGGTTCTTCGTCAGATCTTGGTATTTCGTAGTTGTTTATTTTTACGGCAATGTCTGTATTCGACTTTGGCCTGTTTCCGTAGATATGAGCAATAACTTGATCAGCTTCTTTGTGACTCCACTCTGACATTGCCCCTTAGCTTGGTTTCTTCAAGGTCTTCCCCTGTACTCAGATTAATGGTCTTGATAGCCTCTAGATACGGTTGTGTATGGTTAGCTTTTTTTATTTCCCTCGCCATTTTCTCAGAGAGTTCAAGATCTTTATCATCTTCCTCTTTAGCTTGGTTGATAGGAGCATAGAAATTATATCAGATCACAAAAATAGCATTATCGGTGGTTTTGGGCATGAATTTGCACCTTTACCATGTTTTGGTGCAGCTTTAGTATTTGAATATTTGAAAATGCATATGCAGAGAAAGTATTTCAATTTTTAAAATTAAGACATGAATGCAAAATAAAGACATGGATCTTGATTGAAAACAAAATATCACTTTTATTAATCATAAATATTGAAACAAAACGGGGGAACCCTTATAAGCAACCCCTATGCCTCGGGTTTGACATAGGTTCTTTCAAAAATAAGAAAAATTAATTAAGAAAGAAAAAGATTTCAGGAATCTCCACAGTCGTCCATCTTTTGAGTTTTTTCTCCTAGGGTGCATTCTCGGATGAACTCAATTGCCCCTTTGGTGTTGGCTTAGATGAATATTTTGCCCCATGTCTGCCATGCACTACTCCATTGTTGACAAAAGTCTCTTGGATCGGAGGAAAATACGCTTCACCCTTCAAAGCAACTTTATATTTTTCTTTAGGGTTTTGTCTGAACTTGACTATCCCCTGGTTCCCTATCCTTTGTAGAGCTCTTTCGAAAGCTTCGTTGTGTCCTAGCGGGAGTCCGAATTATTGGTTGAAATCTGCAGGGTATAAGTGTGTTGTACCCCAAAATTTTCCCTCCTATATTTCTCAAAACATTCCAAGAAAGATCCTCAAATTGCTCAAGGAAGTCTAAGGGTTGACCAGACAAGCTCTCTCCTAAGGCAGTCTACCTCAAATTAGGGTTTCATGTTACATCAATATACTTGAGTCCAAGGGATCCCAAATGCTTACCATTGCCCTAATATGTTCTCAAGATCATCCATGTCAAGTTTCAAGCCTTGCAGAGGAAGTTTGCTCAGTCAATTGCTCAAAGGCCTGAAAATCGACTGTGCTAGGGCAAAAGTCAACGGTGGCCTACATACAGTCAAACTCCAAGATTTTTGGTCAACATCCCCATTTTTAAGCATATTTCATCATTTGATCAAGGGTTGATCATGATTCATCAAGGATTGCTCACAATTCATCAAGAATCAAAAGTTGCTAAATTAGGGTTTTGTAGGAAAAGTCAACTCAACTTTGACCAAGCATAACTTTCTCATACTTCATGAGAAATGACACATCCAAAGCTCATTTTGAAGAGGAATAAATTACATACAATTCATCTTCATCTCCCAAGTTCAAAATATGCACTCACAAGAAGTTATGAATTTGGACATTATAGGTCATTTTGAAAAGTCAACAAAAACACCTTTTTTGTCAAAGCTTAATACATGAACATGTAAGACTCAATTTAGATGAGACCAAAAGGGTTGATTAGAGGACATCTTGAGCTTTATAAAAAGTAAAAGAACACCTCCAAAGAGTCAAAATAGAGGAGGTTATGCATTGGTGAAGTTGACCTTTTTTGCAAAATTGCCAAAAGTAAAAAATGCCTCAAATTGCATTTTTTGTTAAATGGGCCTAACTTTTTGCACTTGTTTTGAGTTGGTAGCACGGTCCACGAGCCCTAGCTCTTTCCACTTGTGTTTATCTTATTTTTACTATTTATTTTGATTTTTTATTCCAATTAAATCAATTTAAATATAATTAAATCATGAAAATATCCAAATCATTCAAACCTTAAGATTTTGTGCACATTTCAGGTCCCATATCCAGCTAGCAAGTGAATAAATTCGTTGTGCACAAAAAGATTGACTTTGGCCAATTTTGGAAGGAATTTCATTGAAATCAAATCAAGATCACAAATCATAATGGACAAAGATTGAGATCACAGTTGCAACCCTAATTCAATCAGTGGTATATAGTGTACAATTGCAGCCAAAAACAACAAGGTTTGGAGGCGCACAATGGCAGAACCAAACTTGAAAAAATCAAAGAAAAGTGGTAATCTTTTTTTATACTTCCAGGCATTTTCAAGATCCCCTAGCCATCTCATTTGTTTCCTGGGATTGCAAGGAAGCTGTACCAATCAAGAACAAGCATTTTCCAGCGCTAGAACTCACTGTAAGTGATCCACAACCATGGCTTTTTCTTGAAATTGAATCATATGATTTTGGCACTTATAGCATGAATTTCCTGCATATTCTTGTTCCTTGAAGCATTTGCAAGCTGTTCATAACGATTAATTGCATTTTTTCTAACTCTATAGAGATTTTCCATTAGTAGGGTTCTTGGTCTCGTTTTAGGGTCTTTGTATACAAGTGAAATTGGTCCATAAGAAGGGCACCATAATGCTCAGTAGGCCAAGGCGGTTCGATTTATGGCATTAGATTTTATTTATCGTGCCTATATTTGATTTTGAGATATGCAGGGTTTGTAGTGACAACCCTATGTCCGTAGGTGAAAGTCTCTGACTTTTACCAATGAGAGAGGAAGAAGATGACATGCGTGGCATCATCCCATTCACTTGTTTAAAATTTGGCGCGTGTTTGGTATCCAGCTTTGTTTTATGTATATTATTATTTTTGTTTCATATATTAAAAAATGGAATCAAGTGGCCTAGTGGAAGCCAAGGGAATGCTAAGGCATTGTATGGCATGAGGTCAGGGGTTCGACCCCTGCCTCCAAAAATTTACCATTTTTCTTGAATTTTCTTTACAGGTTCCATATCCCACAAAGCGTGAGGTCCACCATATGCCCTCAAGGATCCATCATTGGATCTCCAGGAAGCCAGATTTGAAGGCCACCATGTGATGACCCACCAAAAGCCTCAGTCAATGCACTACATGGAATCCAGGAGGTCAACGTGGACCATTTGGTTTAGGCCCAGAATTGCTAAAGACACCCCTTCAACTTTGCTAATTACAGGCCCATTTTCTATTTTCTTTTCTTTTTATATTTTCCTTATTTAAATTATTTTTGCTAACAAAAAAATTAATTCTTTTTTTATATAAAATCATAAAATCAATATTTCACCAAATTAGATTTAGGTTTTTTTATATAAAAATTAATTTAGTTAGCTAATTTAATTTATTAGATAACTTTAATTCTTTTTATAAATAAATTAAAATAAATTAGAAACTAGGGTTTTTGTCCAATTTAATTTTTATTTCTCTTTTCTTAAAAAAATCACAAAATACAAAAATAAGTCAAAATTAGTTATTTTATTTAATTTAATTTAATTAGGAATTAGGTTTGTATTTAATTTAAAACCTTATTCTTTTTTTCTTAAAATAATCAAAAACAATCAAAAAATAGTTTTCCTTTAATTAGTTTAGACGGGGTCAAAACCCTAGCTTTTTCGTTCTCGATTCATCTCGCGCGCTTTATTATTTTTACAATATTGATGTAATTGCTCATGGGATGTAATAGATTAATTAGGACTTTTTCATTCATTTATCGTTTTTTTACGGGTTGTTTTTGGCTATGTAAATTAATACCCGAAGCCTTGTAATAGCGTAGCTTTACTTTCCGCACTTTAATTTCTGCAAATATAAACTATTAGATGTATGGTATTAGGGTTGCATGACAAGAATGTATGATTAAAATTAAAACAGTTAGCAAACCCTAAATGTGCAAAGATAATAATTTGAAATTGAATCACTCGCACATGCGCACTCCTAGGTGACACTCCCACTTTGGTTGCCTTCGGTAAACGGTCATTAAGTATAGGATATTTTAGTGGTCGCTCTCTTGTCTAAACAAAGATCAAAGTCTCATTCGGAAAAGTTGCCTCGGAATGGTTGCCTCGGATATTGTTGCCTCGAATATTGATCTCAATACATTAGGGTTATTACTAAGATGTCCTAGCATTGCTTTAGTGATTGTATGTCCATTTCGAATTGACCCTTAAAACTCTAATGACGGTGCTACCTACTCACTAATAGTGGGATAGCACTGTCTAAAGGAAACAAGAACGGAAACATTCTCTTTTTTCGAGTAGGTAGATTAGTTCTTAAGTACTTGCTCAAACAAATAAACTTTTCACACTTACACTCTTTTCAAACAAAGTTTTCAAAACGACTCCGTAACACTCTTGAAGACAGAAGCAAGGGTTAAATTGAAGTAAAAAAAACTTTTTACAAATCGAACACACACAAGCAATTTTGAAAATGATGAGCAAGTACCTAAGAGCCCGTGGAAAACCATGGATAGAAAGGGTGCTAATACCTTCCCTTTCTATAATCTACCCCCCGTACTCAAAATCTCGAAAAAAGGAATTTTTTGTGCTTTTGTCCTTTCCAGTTGGATAAAATAAAAGTCGGTGGCGAATCTTGCTTACCGCGACATTTTGCAAACACAAACGTAAAACGCTAACCAGCTATTTTCAAACAGTCTGGTTCTGGCCACCGTATCACAGAACTGGCGACTCTACTGGGGAAACATAAGTGGGGTATACCTTAGGATTAGTTCATCATATTTGCTTCTATTGTTTGATTTGATTGCTTTATCTTTGAGGGCTTTGTATCGGGAGTTACTATAGATCTTAACCCGGATCTGGGGAACACCTTTTAGGTAAGTAGTAATAAATTGTGAGGGAACTGTACGGCGTAGACCGATACGGTTGAAGTAGTAGCTATGTTGATGTGGCACATTGGTTGGTACCGGTATCCCTTGTGGAGAAACGAGGAGAATACGGGGCTGCTATATGGGTCATTAAGCATCAACTGACCTTAGAACCTATAATTGACCAACTTGGCCATAGGAAGTAGTGAGATAGTCGGTCTTCGTGTAAAGCTGGGAACTGGTTGATACTGGATGCTACACTCATTGAGACCATACTCTCGAGATAGTTCCGGCTGCAAGAAAAGATTGTGTGAGCTGAAACCATGACCGATTGAGGATGGTTAGTGATATTGAGAACCTCTAGAACCCGGTTACTATTATTAGGACATGTTGAAACCAAATGAACTTCAAGAGGGTAATACCTAGACCCCGTGCAAGCCTGAAACTTAAGGGCTATTGTGTGACTTGTTTGCCTTTACCATGAATGTTATCTGCTATACCTGTTGTGTGTTTTATCATGACATCATGCATCATAACATAGCATGCATACTTCATTAGACTAACCATTTCAAAGACCAAGGGGATTTATCTTTGTTCTATTTTGCAGATTATGGCTTCCTTGTGCAGAAACACTATTCGAGTTAACTTTGTGAAAATACTTGCTCAACTCAAAGATTTAGCCTCGAGAGTTTCTGATACTTCCTCATTCATTAGAAGACATGGTCAACTTCTTAGCTTGGTTACCTCAAGGTTGGATGAGAAAATGATGAGTGTGCTTTTCCATTTCTTCGATCCAGTGCATCATTGTTTCACCTTCCCGGATTATCAGCTAGTTCCCACTATGGAAGAGTTTTCTCATTTATTGGGTATATCCATCCTCGAGAAGATGCCCTTCATAGGCTTGGAAGAGACTCCTAGGCCAGAAGACATTGCTTCATCTTTACACTTGAAAAAGGCGGATGTAATATCCAACTGGGAGACACGAAGCGGGGTTAAAGGTTTCTTAGCCAAGTTTCTAATGGATCAAGCTCAACTATTCTGGGATAACTTGGACTTCCAGGCTTTTGAAGACATCTTGGCTCTCCTTATCTACGGTTTGGTTCTCTTCCTGAATCCAGATTCCTTCATAGATGTGAATGCAGTTAAGATCTTCTTATCTCGCCATCCTGTACCTACCCTCTTGGGAGATATCTTGCATGCCCTCTGTACTCGGACGACGCGTAGAAGAGGGACCCTCATGTGTTGCATGCCGCTGTTGGCGAGGTGGTTTATTTCGCACCTCCCCAAGTCCGTGTTGAAGAATGAGGAAGGTTTAGGATGGTCTTACAGGATAATGTCCCTTGCTCACACGGACAATCTTTGGAGTTCAAAGGATATGGAAGGTGTTGTTATCATTGATCGATGTGGGGAATACCCTAATGTTCCGTTGCTTGGATTTAAAGTGGGAATAACCTACAGTCCTTGTTTGGCTTTACGACAGTTCGGTCGCGCTCGGAGAGACGGTCCTCATGAGCTACTTCTTGTAGATATTGTCTTTGATTATAAGGAGGACATCGAAAAGCATCGCTGAAGGTTTATACGAGCCTGGAGCATGGTGAACAGGTCTGACCCTCAAGAGCTAGGACCAAAGACTTCTCTCCCCATGCAACCTTACCTCCAGTGGGTCCGAGCTCGGGCTCAGAAGCTTGGGATGCCTTATGAAGCTGTGTTGCCAGTGATTGTAGAGCATACTAATGAAGAAGGGGTTTGTTATATAGTCCTTCATCCCTACATGCCCACTGTTCTTGGGGCATTAAAGAGATCCTAGATTCAGTTGAAGGAGGAAAGGGATACTTACCGGGAGAAGTATCATGAGCAAGAGAGGAAAATCTTGAAGCTCACAAGGCAGCTTGAGAATGAAAGGATGATCAATGACTACGTCAGCACGAAGGGAAAGCGTCCATCGAATTTCTGATTTTTGTTGCTTTTTCTAGTTTAGATTTGTTTTCAGTTTATTTCTTTTGTAAACGCCTTAAAGGCATTGTTAAACATTTTACAAGTTTAATCTAATAAAGTTTGTTTATTTCTTGGTTTGCGAATTTAAATCTCCCAAAGTCTTTGAAATCATTTCATACGCATTCCATTATCATGCACCTCATTACAGGTATCATTACAGGTTCCTCATCTTCTTCGTTGTTTATTTCAGCACAAATTGTCTTCTGAAATACCTACTGATCAAACCATCAAGGCTCTTAAAGCACATAATGCTCAATTCAAAGAGATGTTCCTTAACATGGCTAAAGGGCAGGAATATTTGAAGACTCTCATCATGAAAGAGAAGAAGAAGAAGAAGAAGAAGAAGAAGGTGGTGGTTCTTCTGAATATGGATCACAGATTCGGGAATAGGCTGCGACAGGAAGCTGATTTGTCTCATTCATCCAAAGGAGGAGCGAATCAAGAGGAAGAAAAGGGTCCTAGTCATGTAGTCTCTGATAATGACACTGAATTTGATGAAGAACAGTATCCTCCTGCCGAGGATAGGTATAAACAACTTGAAGACCGTCTAAGTGCAATGGAGATTCAGAAGATCTCTGGGTTGGACTTCGGAGATCTGGGACTAGCATCTGGGGTGGTGATCCCTCACAAGTTTAAAGCTCATGTTTTTGCTAAGTACGATGGAGCATCTTGTCCAAAGCTCCACCTCCGCTCGTACGTCAGAAAAATCCAACCCTACACTAATGATAGAAATCTGTGGGTTCATTTCTTTCAAGATAGTCTATCAGGGACTCAGTTGGAATGGTTTTATCAATTGGAAGGAGCTAATGTCCGTAACTGGGAGGACCTTGCTGCTGCTTTTTATAAGCAATACCAGTATAACACCGACCTTGCTCCCACACGTACTCAACTTCAGGGTATGTCTATGGGTGCAGGCAAAGGTTTTGAGGACTACACTCAGAAGTGGAGAGATCTAGCCGGAAGAGTCCAACCCCCTCTGTCTGATAGGGAGTTGGTGGATATGTTTCTTGGGACTTTGTCTGGTCCTTTTTTCAATCATTTGATCAGTAGTTCATCATCTGGGTTCACAGAATTGATTCTGACTGGGGAGAGAGTAGAAGTTGGTATCAGAAGTGGCAAGATACAGAAAGGTGCTTCATCAAGTACAGAAAAGAAGCCTTTTAGAAAAGAAGCTAGTGCAGTTTACAGCTCGAGGAGCCAAAACAGACATGAACGACGCCAAGCAGTTAATGCGGTAGTAATATCAAGACCCACCGTTGCCCCACAACGCAAAAATCAGTAAATAGTAGAGAGACCACAAAGACAGTATACTCGGCTCAGTATGACCTTATCTCAAATTTTGTCGCAGTTATTGAAGACCAACCTGATAACTCTGAGGGAAGCCCCAAAGAATCCCAGCACTGCATCTCCGCTGTATAATCCGAACACCCGCTGTGCCTATCACTCCGATAGCCCAGGGCATGATACAAACAACTGCTGGGCCTTGAGAAATATGGTGCAAGATTTGATAGAAGCTAAAGAAATTGAGTTTGGCGCTCCGGAAAAGCCCAACGTCATGACTGCTCCTATGCCCAAGCATGGAGTAAATGATGTGGACGATGATTCATTTGTGACCTATGTGGAAGACATTTCTACCCCGTTGATGATAGTAAAGAAGAACCTATTATCGGTCGGTTTATTTCTGGGCTGTGGCGAAGGTTACCACCTATGTTCAATCATGCCTGCTGGTTGCCATTTATTGAAATTAGGTGTTCAACGCCTAATGGATAACAAAGAGATCTTGTTCAAGAAAACTTTGATTCCGTTGATTCCTGTCGAAGATATTTCCATCATAACCATTTCCGCCAATCCTTCCAAGGCTTCCTCAAGAAATCTTGTTAGGATTACATCCGTTCCAAGAGTTGCTCCATTAATCATTATTGTTCATGGTCCTATCCCATACACTTCGGATAAGGCTGTCCCGTGGCACTATGGGGCCGATGTGTATTATCATGGGATCAAACAAGATTTGAAGGCTGAAGAAGCTGATACTGATGTCAGCAATATTGGCGGGGATAGCAAGGTCACCCTAAGCGGAAGACTCTTCTCTCCTGAAATTTCCCCTCTGACTGTTCAAAAGGCTGTTGCCATTCCATCTGCTAGTACATCAGCTACTGCCCCGGTTCATATTCCAATTATCACCCCTATCGCTGATCCATCTGAAACTCGGGGCAAAGAAGTCATAGGTGAGCCTTCCCGGACAGAGGAACCTAAGAAGATTGTTGTAGAAACCTCTAGGCAGGAGATAGAGGAAATTCTAAAGATTATCAAGAAGAGCGACTACGACGTAGTCGAGCAGCTGGGGCAGATCCCATCGAAAATCTCCATGCTATCCTTGTTGTTGTGCTCAGAAGCCCATGCAAAGGCTTTAATTGCTTTCCTTAAAATTGCGCATGTGCCGCAGGAAACCTCTGCTGATCAATTCAAAGACTGTGTAGCTAGTTTGACCGCTGATAACGGGCTGGGTTTCTCCGACGCAAATATGACTGCAAAAGGAAGAAATTACAATGATGCCCTCCATGTCTCGATCGAGTGTAGGGGCACTACTCTGGCCCACGTACTGGTGGACACGAGGTCTTCATTGAAAGTTTTACCTAAGAAAGCGTTAGATCGGTTGGACTGTGAAGGGTTGGTTCTGAAGCCGAGTAATATTGTGGTTAGGGCCTTTGACGGGTCCAAAACGATGGTGCACGGGGAGGTGGATGTCCCTGTTAAAGTTGGTTCTCATACTTTTGCATCTACGTTCTATGTGATAGACATCCGACCATCCTGTTCTTGCTTGCTGGGTCGCCCGTAGATTCATAAGGCTGGGGCAGTGACTTCTACGCTCCATCAGATGCTGAAATATCTAGTAAAGGGGAAGATTGTTACGGTACGAGGAGAAGAGGAGTACATGGTGAGCCATCTTAACTCCTTTTGGTATGTGGAGATGGATGGAGATTTCATCGAAACCCCGTGTCAGAACTTTGAAGAGGTCCCCCAGACTCTGGCGTCAACTTAAGTTGTTGTTGAAGAATCTCCAATGAAGATGGCTTCCCTCAAGGATGCCAGGGTTGTAATAGAAAAAGGTGGGTGTGCAAATTGGGGTCAACTCCCTGACTTTACACATAAAACTGACAAGTTTGGTTTGGGCTTCACTGCAGAGGCTCAAAGGGCTGTCCGGTGCATGCTGATTGGAAGACCTCCTCTATGCATCAGTAATCCAGGAGTGAACGCAATTGAAGACGATAAAGCAGAATCAGATATTGGCAGCTGGATTTACCCAACTACCGACGGTGGATTGAACCATTGGACGGCGAAGGACTTTGTGCCCGTTTCTTTTATTACACAGTAATAGACTTTTGTTTTGAGATTTATAACAGACAATTTGAAACTTTACGGCCCGGTGTCTTGCCCGAGGCACCTTGGCTTTGTTTGTGAGGGCTTATTATTTGTCATTTTCATATATCATCAATAAAGCATTGGACGTTTTCTTGCACTACAAATTTTGCGCTCCCTATTTTTCTTTTCTATCTTGCACTTTATCAAAACAGCTATTGTCTTACACACACTCACATATCATAATGTAGATCCACATCCACTCTGAATCCCATTGATAATGACTCTGCTACTGCCGGTTATGACTTCGAAAATCCGATCAACCAAGCCGAGGACGAAGGTGAGGATGATTGTGAAGTTCCTGGGGAACTTGCTAGACTGTTACTATAGGAAGAAAGGGCCATACAGCCCCATGAAAAACCAGTGGAATCAGTGATTTTGGGTACAAAAGAAGACAAGAAAGAGGTAAAGATCGGTGCGAATCTGAAACCTAGCGTCAAGCAACGGTTGATACAAATGCTGCATGACTATGTTGAGATATTCGCTTGGTCTTATGAAGATATTCCTGGGTTGGATACCGATATTGTGGTTCACCGCTTACCAACTAAAGAAGACTGTCCTTCGGTAAAACAGAAAGTTCACCGCATGCGCCCAGAGATGTCTGAGAAAATCAAAGCTGAGGTCATGAAACAGTTTGATGCCGGATTTCTAGCAGTTACTTCTTACCCACAGTGGGTTGCCAACGTGGTTCTGGTGCCGAAGAAAGATGGTAAGGTGCGAATGTGTGTGGACTATAGGGATCTGAATAGGGCAAGCCCCAAGGATGATTTCCCACTCCCTCACATCGATGTTCTGGTCGACAACACCGTGTAGCATAAGATCTTCTCCTTTATGGACGGTTTTTCTGGTTATAATCAGATTAAGATGGCTCCCGAAGACATAGAGAAGACAACATTCGTTACGCAGTGGGGCACCTTTTGCTACAAGGTCATGCCGTTCGGATTGAAGAATGTTGGGGCAACGTATCAGCGCGCCATGGTCGCTTTGTTCCACGACATGATTCATCATGAGATTGAGGTGTACGTTGACGAAATGATTGCAAGGTCCCACACTGAAGAAGAACATATTGACCATCTCCAGAAACTATTCGATAGGTTGAAGATGTACAAACTAAGGTTGAACCCGAACAAGTGCTCCTTCGGGGTAAGGTCTAGTAAGCTGCTGGGTTTTGTTGTTAGTGATAAAGGTATTCAAGTGGATCCTGCAAAGGTGAAGGCTATACAGGAAATGCCAGTTCCCCAAACGGAAAAAGAAGTCAGAGGCTTTTTGGGACGTCTGAACTACATTTCCCGATTCATTTCACATCTGACTGCTACTTATGAGCCAATCTTCAAGTTGCTGAAGAAGGATTAAGTGGTAATATGGAATGATGAATGACAGGCCGCTTTCGAAAGGATCAAGGAATATCTCCAAGAGCCCCCAATTCTGATGACTTCAGTTGAAGGAAGACCTTTGATCTTATACTTGACAGTACTCGACAATTCAATGGGGTGCGTGATGGGGGCAGCATGACGAGTCTGGCCGAAAAGAGCATACTATTTACTACCTTAGTAAAAAGTTTACCGACTGTGAGACCCGATACTCACTGCTCGAGAAAAATTTCTGCGCTTTGGCATGGGCTGCTTGCCGGCTGAGACAGTATATGCTGACTCACACCACCTTATTGATTTCAAAAATGGATCCAATCAAGTATATCTTCGAAAAGCCTTCCTTGTCCGGAAGAATAGCAAGATGGCAGATGATCTTAACTGAGTACGACATCCAATACACAACCCAAAAGGCAATCAAGGGGAGTGTGTTGGCAGATCATTTGGTGTATCAGGCCGTGGATGATTACCAGTCTATGAATTTCGAGTTTCCGGATGAGAGCATCATGTTGGTGACCGACTGTGAAAAATATGGACCGAATGAAGGACCTGAGGAGGGATCCCGATGGTCTATGTATTTTGATGGAGCTTCGAACGCTTTGGGTAATGGCATTAGCGCCGTGATCATATCTCCTGAAGGCTGTCATACTTCGTTCACTGCCTGATTATGTTTTAACTGCACCAACAACATGGCGGAGTATGAAGCGTGCATCATGGGCCTTCGAGTGACTATTGACTTAAGGATTTTCTTGAGTGTGTTTGGAGATTCCGCTCTAGTGATCAGTCAGGTCAAAGGTGAGTGGGATACGAAGCACCCAAAACTTATTCCTTACAAAGAGTATGTATTGACGTTGCTTCCATATTTTGAGGAGATAATCTTTGAACACTTCCCGAGAGAGGAAAATCAGTTAGCGGACACGCTAGCTACCATGTCTTCTATGTTCAAGGTCAGGGGGGACAATGAAGCTCCCCAGATTACCATTGAAAGGTTGGATGAACCCGCACATTGTTGTGACATTGAGACTGAAGAGGTAGGAGATAAACCCTGGTTTCACGAGGTAAAGAGGTATCTTGAGGATCAAGAGTACCCCGAGGGTGCGTCTGTTAATGATAAGAAGTTTCTGAGGAGATTCGCTGCAAAGTTCTTCATCAGTAATGGTGTCCTTTACAAGCGTAACCATGATTCAAACTTACTGCGATGTATGGACAAGAATGAGGCAGAAAGGATTATGGTGGAGTTACATGAAGGTACTTTCGGAACTCATTCCAGTGGACATACCATGGCAAAGAAAATCCTACGGGCGGGATATTACTGGTCCACTATGGAAGCCGACTGTTATCAACATTCTTGAACCTGTCATAAGTGTCAAGTATATGCTGATAAGGTGCATATACCTCCAATTCCTATGAACATCTTGACAGCTCCTTGGCCTTTTGCAATGTGGGGTATTGATATGATTGGCGAGATCAGACCTACTGCGTCCAACGGGCATCGTTTTATTCTGCTAGCAATTGACTACTTTACAAAGTGGGTTGAGGCAGATTCTTTTGCTATAGTGAGTAAGAACGTCGTGCCACTGTTTATTCGGCACAATTTGATCTGTTGATATGGTGTACCAGAGAGGATCATTACGGACAATGGTACAAATCTCAATAATACAATGATCACCGAGCTCTGCAAGAAGTTCAAGATACAGCATCACAACTCTTCTCCTTACCGGCTGAAGATGAATGGGGTTGTTGAAGAGGATAATAAGAACATCAAGAAGATTGTGCAGAAGATGACGGTGACATACAAAGATTGGCACGAGATGTTACCATTTGCTCTTCATGGGTACCGAACCTCAGTGGGAACTTCAACAGGAGCAACACCCTACTCTTTGGTATACGACATGGAGGCAGACTTACCCATTGAGGTCCAGATACCCTCTCTCCAGATTATGATGGATGCAGGTTTGAGCGAAGATGACTCGATTTAGACCCGGCTTGATCAGCTGAACTTAATCAACGAAAAGAGACTTACTGCTATTTGTCATGATCAGACGTATAAAAAACGAATGATCAAGGCATTTAACAAGAAAGTTAGACGACGGGAGTATCGAGTTGGGGATCTGGTGATCAAACGCATCATATTGCCACAAGGTGATCCTAGGGGCAAATGGACCCCTACGTATGAAGGGCCATTTGTGGTTAAGAACATTTTCTCAGGAGGAGCTATGATTCTAACCACCATGGATGGTGACGACCTTCCTCACCCCGTCAATGCAGACATAGTAAAAAAATACTACGCATAATCAAAGACCCGCTAAGTCGACTGGCCTAGGCAAAAATAAGGGCTTCCCAGCGAACCAAAAGGGTTCGGGAAAAAATAAGGGATAAAAATGAAAAACTAAACACCCGGAAAGTCGAAAACTTGAAAAGGAAGCTTGGGAAAAAAAGGGTATCCCGATGGACTGAAAACCCGAAAGGGCGGTCCAAGCAAAAATTAGGGATTGAAGCGTAACACTATGTCTCATTGGATCACCTTGCAACCAGACTTCAGTATCGACTATCAAGTTTGGACGGCATTAATAAATCTGATCTACCTTCAACCAAGTAGCAAAGTGATGAGATGCTTGAAGATATAAAGGCAATGGCAGAGTTGGAACCCAGTGGGATTGTTCACATAGCTGTTTTTTCTTTGTTTTATACAAATTGTATAAATATTCTATCTTTCAGCGGCGTTCTCTTACTAGGACGTCAGCCTCTTGTATAAAAACACCTATTTACAGGCCAACTTCAAAATCAATACAATTCATTTTCACAAAGAAATTTCAAATTGTTTTTATTTTTCTGTTTGTTTCGTAAGAACGTCCAATGGTTCATTTTTTATATATGCATTTGACAATAATTGCTGCTCACGAATATTTACATGCGAAACAAAAGACGATTACTCGTAATATCAGGAACATGGGCAAACAAGAAATGTCTAAACCTTGTGGTTGCTGTATCCACCAGGTATAGGGATAGACCTAGCTGTAGAATATGACTAAAGGTACGATTTACTCCCCGCAGAGCAAAAGGTATCCAAAAAAACAGTGATTCTCCCCAAGCAGAATTTATCTATCACCAACACTAGAAAATTATCCCCGGTGGAGTTTATCTCTTCCACAAGAAGAACCTCAATCCCTAATAGGTTCCATTATCGCCAACAATGGTAATTCATCCCCGGCCGAGGTTATTCCTATGAATCAACAGATCCTCTAGCAGAGCATCTCTTCCCTACAGAGTCATTGTCTCGTCAGTTTATTCTCCAGCAGATTATTCTCACAACCAACTCCGGTCGTTATTCCCAGCGAGAACGAAGAATTCAACTCTTTGCTCCAACAGCAATACGGGATTTATTTTCCCCAGCTAGAGAACATCATAAAAACATTGCATGTCCATACATCATGACATATGCATACGCATCATACAGCACAATCTCATTTATTTTGAGAACATCATGGCTTGATACATATCATGCATTACATACAACTCACCCTTTACCTTTCAGGAAAGATACAGTCAAATTCTCACCAAGTTCAAGCTATGAAGCCCGGATCCGACCGGATAGTATCTTGATTTCTACATCATATTGTGAAGCCCAGAGAACGACCGAATAACAGCATCAAACATCGTGAAGCCTGGATTCGACCAGATAGTGGTTTATCTTCAAGCTATGAAGCCCGGATTCGACCAGATAATAGTTTAATCCCCAGCAAACCGTGAAGCCCGAATTACGACCAGATAACAGCTCAGCCAGTTACTGTGAAACCTGGATTACGACCAGATAGTAGTGCAAGACACCATGAAGCCTGGATTCGACCAGATAGTGGTATATCATAAACACAAGCCGTGAAGCCCGGATTACGACTGGATAGCAGCTCAACAAGTATTGTGAAGCCTGGATTACGACCAGATAGAAATACAAGTTTCTGTGAAGCCTAGATTACGACCAGATAGCAGCCAAAGACACCGCGAAGCCTGGATTACAACTAGATAGTGGTATATCTTTAATAAAAGCTATGAAGATCGGATTCGACCGGATAGTATCTTGATATCTCCGAACACTATGAAGCCTAGATTCGACCAGATAGTGGTATTAGACATCACGAAGCCTGGATTACGACCAGATAGAGGTAAAAGACACTGAAGCCTGGATTACGACCAGATAACAGTGAGGGACACTGTGAAGCATGGATTACGACCAAATAGCAGTTTACCCGGCCAATTACTATGAAGCCCGGATCCGACCGGATATTAGTAGGCCCAATAGTCAAAGGGAATCCCGGAGGCGACCGGATAACCACTTGATTTCTTCTGAAGCCTGGATTACGACCAGATAAGAAGTAAGGTATTGTGAAACCTGGATTACAACCAGATAGAGATAAAAGGACTAAAGCCTAGATTACGACCAGATAACAGTACAAGACGCTGCGAAGCTTGGATTTCGACCAAATAGCAGTTTACTTGGACAACTACTAAGAAGCCCGGAGTCGACTGGATATTAGTGTGCCCTGGATTCAAGTTAAAGCCCGGACGCGACCGGATAACAACTTAATTCCTTCTGAAGCCTGGATTACGACCATATAAGAATCGATAAATTGCGAAGCCTGGATCACGATCAGATAGCAAGTTTAATCTCATCTCCCCGGTAAGTCACTGTAAAGCCCGGAGCACGACCGAATAGCAGTCAGTCTTATCACTATGAAGCCTGGATCACGACTAGATAGTAGTTCATTTTCACCTCCTCAACTAAGATATGATTCCTCAGTAGAATAACGGACGACCGAAGCTCCTAAAATTCTATTTTCTCCCAAGACAGAGATCAGCATTCCCCAGCATAGTCTTCCTCAACAACAGGTATACTGACTCTCGCTAAGGAATCTCTTAGGAGATCGACACTCCTTCATATGGAATCTTTAAGACCGTCTTCCGTCATCGATTTCCAAATGGAATCTGTAATCCCATTCCCGACATCACAAGACAAGCACCACTTCATGCGAGTGCAAACTTCTGGGCACTCTAGTGTTCAATCATCTTCCACCCTCGGATCACGAAAGGCAGAAAAGCCAATCTACATCCTCAGGTTTAAGAAGATTGAACCGGGGAAGCTGTTGTACCCTAAAATTTCCCCTCCCATATTTCTCAAAACATTCCAAGAAATATCCTCAAATTGCTCAAGGAAGTCCAAGGGTTGACCAGACAAGCTCTCTCCTAAGGCAGTCTACCTCAAATTAGGGTTTCATGTTACATCAAGATACTTGAGTCCAAGGGATCCCAAATGCTTACCATTGCCCTAATATGTTCTCAAGATCATCCATGTCAAGTTTCAAGCCTTGCATAGGAAGTTTGCTCAGTCAATTGCTCAAAGGCCTGAAAATCGACTATGTTAGGGCAAAAGTCAATTGTGGCCTACATACAGTCAAACTCCAATATTTTTGGTCAACATCCTCATTTTGAAGCATATTTCATCATTTGATCAAGGTTTGATCATGATTCATCAAGAATTGCTCACAATTCATCAAGGATTGCTCACAATTCATCAAGAATCAAAAGTTGCTAAATTAGGGTTTTGTAGGAAAAGTCAACTCAACTTTGACCAAGCATAACTTTCTCATACTTCATGAGAAATGACCCATCCAAAGCACATTTTGAAGAGGATGAAATTCCCTACAATTCAAATTCATCTCTCAAGTTCAAAATATGCACTCACAATAAGTTATGAATTTGGACATTATAGGTCATTTTGAAAAGTCAACAAAAACACCTTTTTTGTCAAAGCTTCATACATGAACATGGAAGACTCAATTGAGATGAGACCAAAAGGGTTGCTTAGAGGAAATATTGAGATTTCTAAAAAAGTCCAAGAACACCTTCAAAGAGTCAAAATTAAGGAAGTTATGCATTGGTGAAGTTGACCTTTTTTGTAAAATTGCCAAAAGTCAAAAATGCCTCAAATTGCAATTTTTGTTAAATGGGCCTAACTTTCTGCACTTGTTTTGAGTTGGTAGCATGGTCCACGAGCCCTAGCAATTTCCACTTGACTTTATTTTATTTTTACTATTTATTTTGATTTTTTATTCCAATTAAATCAATTTAAATCTAATTAAATCATGAAAATATCCAAATCATTCAAACCTCAAGATTTTGTGCACATTTCAGGTCCCATATCCAGCTAGCAAGTGAATCAATTCGTGCAAGGCATAGGTGGGGACAAAAATATTGACTTTGGCCTATTTTGGAAGGAATTTCATGGAAATCAAATCAAGATCACAAATCATAATGGACAAAGATTGAGATCACAGTTGCAACCCTATTCAATCAGTGGTATATAGTGTACAATTGCAGCAAAAAACAACAAGGTTTGGAGGCTCACAAAGGCAGAACCAAACTTGAAAAAATCAAAGAAAAGTGGTAATCTGTTTTGATACTTCCAGGCGTTTTCAAGATCCCCTAGCCATCTCATTTGTTTCCTGGGATTGCAAGGAAGCTGTACCAATCAAGAACAAGCATTTTCCAGCGCTAGTACTCACTGTAAGTGATCCACAACCATGGCTTTTTCTTGAAATCGAATCACATGATTTTGGCACTTATAGCATGAATTGCCTGCATATTCTTGTTCCTTGAAGCATTTGCAAGTTGTTCATAACAATTAATTGCATTTTTCTAACTCTATAGAGATTTTCCATTATTAGGGTTCTTGGTCTCGTTTTAGAGTCTTTGTATACAGGTAAAATTGGTCCACAAGAAGGGCACCATAATGCTCAGCAGGCCAAGGCGGTTCGATTCATGGCATTAGATTTTATTTATCGTGCCTATATTTGATTTTGAGATATGCAGGGTTTGTAGTGACAGCCCTATGTCCGTAGGTGAAAGTCTCTGACTTTTACCAACAGAGAGAGGGAGAAGATGACATGCATGGCATCATCCCATTCGCTTGTTTAAAATTTGGCACGTGTTTGGTATCCAGCTTCGCTTTATGTATTTTATTATTTTTGTTTCATATATTAACAAATGGAATCAAGTGGCCTAGTGGCAGCCAAGGGAACGATAAGGCATTGTATGGCATGAGGTCAGGGGTTCGACCCCTGCCTCCAAACATTTGCCATTTTTGCTTGAATTTTCTTTACAGATTCCATATCCCACAAAGTGTGAGGTCCACCATATGCCCTTAAGGACCCATCATTGGATCTCCAGGAAGCCAGATCTGAAGGCCACCATGTGATGACCCACCAAAAGCCTCAGTCAACGCACATCATGGAATCGAGGAGGTCAACGTGGACCATTTGGTTTGGGCCCAGAATTGCTAAAGACACCCCTTCAAATTTGCTGATTACAGGCCCATTTTCTATTTTCTTTTCTTTTTATATTTTCCTTATTTAATTCATTTAAATTATTTTTGCTAACAAAAAAATTAATTATTTTTTTATATAAAATCATAAAATCAATATTTCACCAAATTAGATTTAGGTTTTTTTATATAAAAATTAATTTAGTTAGTTAATTTAATTTATTAGATAAATTTAATTCTTTTTTGTAAATAAATTAAAATAAATTAGAAACTAGGGTTTTTGTCCAATTTAATTTTTATTTCTCTTTTCTTTAAAAAAATCACAAAATACAAAAATAAGTCAAAATTAGTTATTTAATTTAATTTAATTTAATTAGGAATTAGGTTTGTATTTAATTTAAAACCTTATTCTTTTTTTCTTAAAATAATCAAAAACAATCAAAAAATAGTATTCCTTTAATTAGTTTAGACGGGGTCAAAACCCTAGCTTTTCCGTTCTCGATTCATCGCGCACGCTTTATTATTTTTACAATATTGATGTAATTTCTCATGGGATGTAATAGATTAATTAGGACTTTTTCGTTCATTTATCGTTTTTTTTACAAGTTGTTTTATGCTATGTAAATTAATACCCGAAGCCTTATAATAGCGTAGCTTTACTTTCTGCACTTTAATTTCCGCAAATATAAACTGTTAGATGTATGGTATTAGGGTTGCATGACAAAAATGTATGATTAAAATTAAAACAGATAGCAAACCCTAAATGTGCAAAGATAATAACTTGAAATTGAATCACTCGCACATGCGCACTCCTAGGGTACACTCCCACTTCGGTTGCCTTCCGTAAACGATCATTAAGTATAGGATATTTTAGTGGTCTCTCTCTTGTCTAAACAAAGATCAAAGTCCCGTTCGGAAAAGTTGCCTCGGAATGGTTGCCTCGGATATTGTTGCCTCGAATATTGATCTCAAGAAATTAGGGTTATTACTAAGACGCCCTAGCATTGCTTTAGTGATCGTATGTCCCTTTCGAATTGACCCTTAAAACTCCAACGACGGTGCTACCTACTCACTAATAGTGGGATAGCATTGTCTAAAGGAAACAAGAACGAAAACATTCTCTTTTTTCGAGTAGGTAGATTAGTTCTTAAGTACTTGCTCAAACAAACAAACAAAGTTTTCAAACAAAGTTTTCAAACAAAGTTTTCTAAACGACTTCGTAACACTCTTGAAGACAGAAGCAAGGGTTAAATCAAAGTAAAACAAAAACTTTTTTCAAATCGAACACACACAAGCAATTTTGAAAATGATGAGCAAGTACCTAAGAGCCCGTGGAAAACCACGGATAGAAAGGGTGCTAATACCTTCCCTTTCTATATTCTACCCCCCGTACTCAAAATCTCGAAAAAAGGAATTTTTCTATGCTTTTGTCCTTTCCAGTTGGATAAAATAAAAGTCGGTGGAGACTCTTGCTTACCGCGACATTTTGCGAACACAAACGCAAAATGCTAACCAGCTATTTTCAAACAGTCTGGTTCTGGCCACCGTATCACAGAGTGCCCCTGCTTTTGGTGGCGGTAGGACAGACCCTTCAGTTTCAGCTTCTTGTTTGGACATGACGGACTTTGGGATTCCTACTTCTGGCTCTTTCCTTAGTTGGTGACGACTTGATGCACCAATAGTATGGGCTACTTCTTTGAAAGCTGCCATGGGAATATGGTCTTTGATAGCTATTTTCAAAGCTATGAGAACTTAACTCAGATCCCCTTTAATTGATGTGATATCACCCTTCACTTGGTCGAGATCCTCTTTAAATGCAGCCTGAGTTTCCTCGATTTTCTCCATTGCTTTCTGTTGGTAGGCCCTTGTTTGATATGGAGGCCAAGGAGGTGGAGACCTTTTTCTACCAATGGTTCAACTGGAGAGATGTTTTTTTGAAAAATGAGTTTTGACATGATATGCGGGTGTTCGTGAATGCATGCGTGTGAATGAATACATATGAATATGAAATGGTTACTTGTTTTGAATGTCTTATTCACTTGGGTATGTATTTGTCTTCTGCTTATTATTTTACTTAGCGACTATCTTTAAAATAGATATGCAAACGGGATATGAAAACAAGATGCCTTTACTGAAGGTAACATAATTCAGATATTGAAAAATATTACAATCTTAAACCAAAACTTTATTTGCGTGAAGTCAAGGAAAAAGGAAATAAGTCTTCTAGGTGCGCCTGTGGATATCTGATCTGGCAATCATCCACCTTGACTTGATAAAGCTTGAGAAAATCTTCAGCACATTATTCCCTTTTTGTAGCCTTGATTTCATACATGTTTGGCGTGTTGACGCGGGCAAGTTTTTTCCTTCGGTATCCATTTTAAAAGACAGTCACCGAGATGTTGAGTTTATTATTATCTTTTATACCCCCCTTGAATAAGACAAATGTTGGGTGACTAATATATGAAATGCATGTCGAATACATGAAATGTATGAATGCGTGGGTTTAAGGTTGAATAACGAGACTTTTTGTAATAAGTACCCCTATAAGGTAGGGATGTATGGTTCAGTGACAAAGTTTTTGTGATAAGTACCCTTAGAATGTAGGCTCCTTAATTTTTACGTATAGTTGATCTACCCTTCCAAAAGGTGGCTTCCTTAAAGGTGTCGTGAATAACACCAGAGGGACAAGGCATATGGACCTCCCTTAGGTAGATCCTCTTTACAGACTGAGACTTTCGTCTCAAAGTCGTGAAAGGTCTCGTCATGAGGTTTTAGGTTAATGGTCGTTGCAAAGAGTCATGGGTGACCTTCCAAATTCCTACTCGTCAAGAGGATATCTCTCGATAAGTATTCCTTTTTTGGAAGTTCACTGACTCTAGGCGAAGTCGTCACATAAACTCGCAGGGATGATGTACCCCCTGAGCTAATAGACGAACCTTCTTTCTAAGGATTATCAAAAATATTTTTTTTGAAATAAAAAATACCCCGCCATGCAGTAAGTATATGATGATAAGAAAAATTGATAACAAATAAATAAACGCAATAAAATATATAAATGCAATAAATAAATAAAATAGAAAACCCCCAAAGTTAAACCTAAAACCTAGGGTTAAGGAGAGTCCCCAACAGAGTCGCCAACTGTAGCAACTAGTTTTTTAATCAAGAGTCGCCACTATTTGTTTTTATCCTAGGGAAGGGAATATAACAGAAAACCCTAATTCGCAGATAGAGATTCTAGGTTTCAGACTCAATTAGACAGGGTTTTAAGTTTTAATTAGCAAGACTCGCCACGATTTTAGATCGCATGCCTACGTATCCTCTTACGAGGAATCAGAGTACTAATTCGTAGTTCGTATGGGTTGGTGTCTTTTAGGTGTTTGCAAACATATCTTGAATCACTTCACACTCATTCGGGAGTAGTGATTGCGGAAATTTTGACTGAGCGCTGAGTAAGTCAAAATTTGTTTGAAACCCATTTGCAAAAAAGACTGTTGATTAGCTTAATTTGTTCGCGAAAATAGTTTGATGCTTGGTTTGTGTTTTTTACTGTATTAATTGTGAAAATATTTTGATTAATGCATGAAAGTAAAAATATTTAATGCAAATAATATAATAAAATATATGCATGAGTTCTTCAATAAAAATAATTTACTCACATCATAAATAAATAGTAAATAAAAATATGATAACAAAATTGATATTAATAATAATTGTTATTATAAAGAAAAAGAAATAATTATAATAATAATAAAAGTATAATATATAGAAAAAATAGATAAAAAATATAATATATAAAAATAATAATAAAAATTATTTAATTAAATTAGGGGGGTGCAATTCTTATTTACAAGTAAAAATGAAGGGGTGTTAAAAGTAACCTGACTGGGCCCATTATAGTTCAGGCAAGGAGGGGGTATGTTTCGGTTGGAGTTTTAGTAATTGTGGATAGGGGGTGTAGAAATTATTGGGCTTGCGCCCATTATACGTTTTGGAGGAAAGCTGAGGGATTGTATGTTGCGAGGGTGTATAGAAGCTACGGTGAACCTTGGCCTAACGGTCGTTTGATCTACATCATGTGGATGATAAGCGAAGGACCATGATTGTTATTGTAGGCGCACGGACATAGGATGGGAATGAATAACATATTTTGTTATTTTTTATTCATTTTCCATTTTAACTTGCAGAACATATCTCGTTGTCTTCCTCACCCTCTCAAACCCTACAGTTTCACCACCTTTCTCCTCATCTTCCCTAACCCCAATCTCAGCGGCGGCCAAAAACAAACCTTACCCACAGTCAATCTAACCCCAAAACAAAAGAAAACGTTATTATTTTTACCCTCTCCTTGATTTTCTGTTCTCAAGCGTGTTTGAGTTGCTACTGACCTCCCTCTCTTCCTCTTGATTTGTAGGACAATGATGGAGGAAGAGATGGAGGATTTAGCGATGTCCAGCGGCGACGAAGGTTGCCAGCGGTGGTTTAAGGAACGATTAAGGTTTCCGATCGGGAAACTCTAATCACCTTCTCTTCTCGTTTTCAATGGCCTAAGAGGGTTTACATTTCAACTTCTTCTCTCCCGTTTTTGTCTACCTCTTCTGTCAACGAACCCCCTTTGTGTTCCTGATCAAACAAAAACAATAAAAGCTACATGCCCTTTACCTTTCTTCTTCCTTTCGTACACAATTCCAGTGGTGATTGGAGAACTTGAAGATGGTGTTTGAGCGACGGCGCGATTAGGACAGGGAGGTGGCAGTAATGGCAATCACGACGGCCAGTGATTAGGGTTTCAGATCTTGAAACCCTAATCACTCCTACTTCTTTTGTATCAACCTTTCTCTGCCTTGTTCTTGTTCAGTAAAAGAGATTCATTGCTTTTGTTTTCATCTCAAGCTCTATTTCTCTGTAAAGTATCTTCCGCCCTTGTTTTCTGTAAAAAAACCCTCCATGTCTTCTGTATATTTCTGTTTATTTATAGTTTAGAAATTCTAGGGTTTTTTCATTTTACTGTTACAATTTTAAAACTTAGCCTTGATTTTAGGAAGAAATTAGGGTTTCGTTTAGCTGTCATCTCGATTTGGTGTATTGGGTTTTCTATATATCATCTGAGATTTGTAATGAACAATCGTATTTTAGATTTGATTTAATGACTTTCCAATCTTACAGTAATACAAAGTTCTGATTCTGTTATCTTTTTGTATATCATATTCAGGCTTCAGGATATATGAAGATTCATTTTTTAATTTGCAGTAAAATGTATTTTAGATTTGGTTTAGATTAATTGTTTCTGTTTTGGATTTGTTTCAGTTGGAAAGTTGATTCCAACAATAATTGTTAGCATTGGAACCCTGCGTAACTCTTGGAAAGATTTGCACAGTGATTGTTTTTTCCCCTTTTTTTTATGATTTTGGGCTAGCATTATCCCACCGGACTGGGCTTTGTATTTCTAAAAAATGATCCAACATTTTTCTTTAACAAAAAAAAATATAGTTGTTTTAATAATAATGAATGAAAGTGAAGTATCACGTTTTATTTTATAAAGAAATATATAATATCAACAGTTTTAATAATAGTATTTTCTTTTTTCTAAACAAAACAACACCACAATATATAATGGGCTCAAAGCGTGATGGGCCTATAATTTGCAACAGATCCAAAACAAGACTCTTAATAACAAATGATTTTAACAAAACAGTTTACCCCCTTTTTAGTAACAACTAAAATAAATTTAGTTTAACCAGTTGCAAAGAAGAATTTTCTTAAAAAGGTGATGATAACAACAAACAATTCATACTAATTTTCTACAACAAATCCGCAATAGAAATGACAGATAGATCGATTTGAGAAACCTCAATGGTCCTGTTATTTGTAACTATACCCCCTATTTTTACTAAAATTAACTTAACCTATACAATTTAAACTTGAGCGAGCTTAATTTAACTTAAACCTCCCTTTTACTAACGATTATTTCATAATTTAGAATTTTACAGTTACTCCATTAATTTCCATTTACGAATCACATGGTCCAATGGCCAACATGCCTCGAGAATGGATTCACAGATACGCGAGTCTTTCTGATTTAGAAAGCCCCGTCTTCCTGAATTAAAAATGCACCCCTGATTGACTTAAATATTAAGAATGGGCCATCAGATATTGTTGTACCATCCTTGGTTAAACTCTTCTTTATTATTCTAATCTTGGAAGACAAGATCATCGGGGTAGGACAAATTTGGGTTACGACAAGTGGTAGATAGTTGTAGGATTTTGCCCTTAGTATTGGCAATGGTGATTTGATGTTGTTGGGTCAAGATTTGATTTAATTGTGATGATGGATGACCCGTAATGGTTGTATAATTGAGGTATTTTATCAAATAGTTTCTAGATGATGGTTCCCCATGATTAGATAGTGTTTTAGGGCCTATAGTATACTGAAATCACAGGAAAAAATGGTCTGAAACAGTCCAGAATCGTAAAACAGGAAAACCCTGTTCGCAGAGGATCGTCGGGCGACGGGTTCCGTGTCGCTGGGTGACGGTGTTTTGCCAGGTGAAGGTGGGGCGAGCCAAGGAAGGAAAATGTGGTGTTAGTTTCTTTGATGTGACCCCGAGTGATGGATGGGTTTCGTCGGGCGATGGGAGGCAGATCTGGAATGTTGGATTGAAATCTAGAAACGAGCATAACTTTAGTTCTAGAGCTCAAAATGAAGTGTCGTTCAAAGTTGTGTGTAGCTAACATAGTATACTATAATTAGGTGAAATAAAACAATGACTTAGGAGTATTTTTATGAGAACTAAGTTAGAGTAAGAGTATGCTCCCCATGTTGAATTATATTGACGATTTGTTTAACTATGGTGATATGTTGTTATTATGATTATATGATGATGTTCTGACAATGTCTTGATTTCATGAGTATGCACAATGATTTTATGAGTATAAATGATTATGTTTATGCATGATATTGATTAATACATGAATGATGATGCGTATGACTGGTTGTGGTCATTTATAATTATTTTTATGCATCATGCATTCATGGGACAGCTTTGGTCTGTTTGATGATTTAGGACGTTGGTCTAGTGATTTGGTATCAATCCCATTATGTGGATTTGGGATGTCTATGATTTTCTCCGGTTCCAAGTGGGGGTCGATCATATGATTGGGGTCATTGGAAGGTGATGGCCCCAGTGTCCATCAAGAAGAATTGGTACCACATGCATGAACCTATGTCCTTGCACTATATCTTATGTGGCATTGCATGGTTCTTGAATTGATGATATTGTATTGCATTGTTGAATCTGTATGATTGTTGATGTACTTGCAATATAATAATGTTGAGGTCATGTTGCAATACTTTAGGCTTATTCTGTCATGTCTATTACTTACATCTTACATAATGATTGTGATAAACTCACCCTTTCTTCTTGAATGTTGCCTCTACGTGGGTAACGTGCAGGAATCCAGAGTAGTCCCTAAAGGCTTGGAAGAATAGCTTTGGAGTGTGATTTATTTCTGTTGAGTCTAGAAGGTCTTGCTCTGATATGTAACATCGGGGAGGGGAACACTTTGTTTTGAAAACTATTTTTTTCTTGTTTTGTTATAACATTTAAATTATTTCCATGGAGTTTGAATTATGTGGAATTATGAACCATGAATCATGGGGAACTATGAAGTGATTTTAATGAAACTTGTCTGAACTATGATTCCGCTGCAAGTATATGAAACATTGATAATGCATATGTCATGAATAATTTTGAAAACCTGTGTTACAGAGTGAGACTAGCACGTATGATTATTTCACGAATAAAATGTGAAACCCTTTTGTTGTATTACTCAGATATTATTTTAAATAATTATGAATATTTCGTTAGGTTTAGAAGGGTGTTACATTACTGGTATCAGAGCAGGTCAGTTCATCCAGCCAGGATTTATATGATGTATATTCCCTGTTAATTGATTAGTATCTGAATATTGTCAATGTGTTAATGTTTATAATGGTTATTGTCTATGTGCAGAGTTATGGCTGGAGGAAGAAATGATAACACGATTGCTAATGCTTTGGAAGCCATGGCTCAGGCAATACAGAACCAACATGGACAGCAGAACCAGAATGGGGGGAATGATGATGAGGCTCGTGCTTGGGGAAGATTCCAGAGGAACAACCCACCGATCTACAAGGGCAGGCACGATGCTGATGGTGCACAGGCATGGCTGAAGAGTATTGAAAAGATTTTTGAGTGGTGATCTGTATCGAAGACCAAAAGGTGTATTTTAGTACTCACATGCTGGAGGGAGAAGCTGAAGACTGGTGGAATAATGCGCGTCAGAGAATGCAGATTATGGGCACGGAAATTACTTGGGTTGTGTTCATAGCTACTTTTCTGGATAAGTACTTTGCAGAGGATGTGTGTGGAAAGAAGGAAATCGAATTCCTTGAGCTGAGGCAAGGAAATTGACAGTGGCTGAGTATGTGGCTAGATTTGAGGAGCTGGTGAAATTTTGTCTGCACTATAACATTCCAACAGTTTAGGTGTCGAATTGAATTAAGTTTGAGAATGGACTGCTTCTAGAGATCAAGCAAGGTATTGGGTATCTGCAGATTCGTCCATTTCCTGAGTTGGTGAATAAGTGTAGGATCTTTGATCAAGATAGTAGAGACAAAGCTTCTTATTATAAGAATTATAATGAGAAGAAAGGGAATAATCAAAATTGTGGTAAGCCGTATACGGCTCCAACTGATAAATGGAAGTAAGGAGCTTATAAGGAGAAGAATCCAAGTGGGGGAGGAACTCCCATTTCTATGAAGTGCTACCGGTGTGGAGAAGCAGGCCACCATGCTAATGCTTGACCTAAAAATGTGCTAAGATGTTACAAGTGTGGCAAGGTTGGTCATCGCAATACTGAGTGCAAGAATGAAGGTCCAACTTATTTCAATTATGGTGAGAAATGTCACATCAGTACCCAGTGTCAGAAACCCAAGAAAGATGTAGCTGCTCCGACTAGTGGCACAGTGTTTGCTTTAAACGGTACTGAGGTTGACAAGAAAGACAATCTAATCAGAGTTACTTGTTTTATTAACAATATTGAGTTAATTGGTATTATAGATACTGGTGCTACTCATTCGTTTATTTCGCTTGACCATGCTACTACATTGGGATTAAAATTGTCTGATATGAATGGAGGAATGGTAGTGGGGCTTCTGTCTAAAAGTTCTGTTACTACTACTCTTGTTTGTCTGGAGAGTCCTATGTCTATCTATGGCAAAAAATTGTGATGGATTTGGTGTGTCTACCCGTACACCAAATTGATGTTATTCTAGGAATGAACTAGTTGGAATTCAATTATGTTCATATTAACTGTTATAATAAGACGGTAATTGTTGTACCCCAAAATTTTCCCTCTCATTTTATCAATATTTCCCCTCACAAGACTCTTTGGACTCCAGACAGGATTAGGGTTTGCTCTGCTCAAGACATCTCCTTGCACTGATGACCTGAAATTAGGGTTTGAGTTTACACAAGGATTTTTGGACTATCAATGCCTCATGTGACTTACGTACTTCATGTTGGACTTATAAGATTTCCCATACCAAGTTTTAAGCCTTGAATCAAATTTTTGCCTAGTCAATTGGACAATTGACCTAGAAATCAATTGTATTGGGGAAAAAGTCAATTGTGGCTAATTTACAGTCAAACCTCATAATTTTTTATCCATATCAACATTATAGACTCTTATGAACCATTTGATCAAGTTTAGATCACAACTCCTCAAAAAATTTGATCAGATCATCAAAAGGGCAAAATGGTCATTTTTAGGGTTTTGACTACAGAAGGGCAATTTCTGATTTTTAACCTAGCCAATGGCAAATTGGGTTTAAGCATGGATTCAAGCACTCAATGGCATCATCTTGACCTAATCACAAGGTTCAAAAGATCTCAAATGCATTGGATTGACAGATGAATTTTCCAGTCAATTGATCAAAAATCAACTGTACACTGAAAAGTCAAACTTTGACTTTTTGGTCAAAATCAAGTTCCAAGGGTCATTTTTCATCAATATGTGTCAAAATATGAAACTTGTTCACCAAGAAACCTAATTTTGAAGATTAGGGTTTAAAATGGAAAATTTTCATTACTTAGAAATTTTCTAAGTTATGAAAATTTCTTATTTTTTCCCAACTTTTTCACCATGATGCAATTAGATTCAAAGAAAAATTCCAACATGAAAGTTGTAGTCCTCCAAAAAATATACAACTTTGATTCACAAAGTTTTCCCAAAATATGCTTGGATCTCAAGTTATGATTTTGTGAACAAGGGTCCATGAAACTTTTAACTTAGTGAAATTTTGCCCTAGTTTAGGCAGGATTTTGACCTATCTTCATGGCAATTTTTCACATAGTTCCAAGTGGAATCTAAAAATTCATTTCAAATATGGATTGTAGAGCATGTTACAAGCTTTCCAAAATGTCCAATAAATCTCCAAGATCATTCATGGTTAGGGAGAATCGAAAGTTTGAAATTGGCAAATCATCACTTTTGTCCAAGGCATTTTGCACATTGATACAACTTGCAATTATGTTCAAACCATGCTTGTACTTGGTTTACATGTCCTTAAACCTATCTACACTCATAAATTAAATGCAAACACATTGGATTAAGGCTTTGTTCTGATCTATGAAGCATTATACAAAGGTTTAATCCATTTTTGGCAAAAAGTTAACAATGCCATTTACATAAAGCATGCTTTATGTCAAATTGTATTCCTTGAGCCATGGACCAAAGTTATTGCAGCAAACAAAGTTCACTAATATCAGGAAAGGTGTACCAACTCTTAGCAGGCCCCAAGCTAGCAAGTACAACCCTTGGCATTGTCAACCTCACCGTTTACTTCAAAACCAAGTCATTGTGCAAAAAGTCCATATCTTATGAACCTGATATAACAAAGTCTTGGTAATATTTCAAACAATTTTTTCACATTGCCTAAGGTCAGAAACACGAGCTAGCAAGTTCTCAAACACCCTTAAGCACAAAAACTTCACTTCTTCCTAAAACAGGGCAAGTTCTGCAAATCACAAGCCAATACAAAATCCACTTGTGCGTTTTGCTTGAAACCAGTTCCAATACACTCCATACAACATACCTAAACTATCCCAACCATTCCCAATCCACTGTAACTCCATTTTCACACTTCACCATTTTTGCTTTGAAGCTTTGCAGGTTAAGTTCTACAAGCATACTCAGGCCATTTCAAAGCAAGCCAAGCATTGGGAAAGGTCAAGGGAACATCAAGCAAGCTCAAAAGAACTTTAGGCCTCACTGAAAGTTGTTGCATTGTCATACTCGAACTTGACTGAAACAGGTAAATTTCAAACTTCTATCTCCTTATTTATGAATCATTAGGCTTAGGTTTGTGAAGCAAAAATGTAGTCCTCATTGTCCTTGAGTTGTACATATGCATAGAATTCATTTATGTTAACTGAGCTAGGAGTATTTGATAGTTAAACTTTCTGAAAAAACTAGGTCAAGATTTAGGGTCAATGAAATTCTCTATGGTCTTTGAGAGTTAGATTAAGTTTTTTACATGGTTAGAATCGTGTGATCAAGAGTTATAACTTTCATGTTGCAAGTTTTTGTTTTTGAGCACGTATGCAGGAGTTCCAGTTTGAACAATGGCGTGCGCGTATCTTTGTCTCAAGGACAGGGATGAAGAGGAATATGGGCTGAGCCTGACTTGGCCTTGCTATTGACACCCCCCTTGCTTTCTCTTTGCACCCCCTTTGGCCCATTTGATTATTTTTATAATTTTTTTTATTTCTATTTTCATTTTCTAACTTTATTTATTTTTCTTGAACATTAAAAATCATCAAAAATATTCTCTTAATTTTTCACATTTTATTTTATTATTTTTATTATTTTTTTGGACATAGAAATAGTTTATTAAATAATATATGCTTTTATTTTCTTAAAATAAATTTATAAATAATACAAAAATATCATATATTTTTATTTTTATTATTTATACACTTAAATAATATTTTCTCACACATTTTTATTTTTTAACACTTTTGTATATATTTTTATTTATTTTCTTGTACATAAATAAATAATATAATATATATATATTTTTAAAAAAAACTAGGGTTTCCAAAAATGATCATTTTTATTTTCCCTTATTTTTAGGACATTAAACAATTTATTTTACATACATAAAATAAAACACAAAAACATTTTGCATATTTATATTTATTTGCATATTTAAATATTTGTCCATTTATTTATTGTGTGCAATATTTCAATTTGGTTGTAATAATAGTTTTAGGGTTTATTTTTTGAGCAATATCCCCCTATTCAAACTTGTATCCCCCTCCCGTATCAATGTTGTAATAGTCTTAGATTTACTTTTACGCATGTTATCGCTTTTAAATATGCCATGATAGTAGATTAGGGTTTGTATGCAAAGAACCAAAATCAAACAAAATAGCTTGACTAATACAAGACAAAAATGCATGAAAAATGACAACACAATGCACACAAGCACCCCTAGGGTTTCATCCACCTGTTTCCTTAAAAATGGCCATGGTATGCATGCTAGGTATCTTGGCAAAACAAAATCAAACAAAAAGATCATAGTCCCTCGATGACGCTATCTTCGTTGCCTATACAAAAATGATCTAGTCCCTCAAAAAACTTGCTAAGATACTTGGCACAATTGCTATCATGGTCATACGATGACCCGCGCCTGTCCCGTTTAACATCCAAACACAAGGTTGTTTACCAAATGCAATGGTAAAACAACAATGTCAAAGGGTTAAAAATATGTAGGAAATATCTTTGATTAGGGTAGACAACTCCTAGTTACTTGATCAAACTTGCAAACCATCCTTTCTAATTTCAAAACACACAACACAATTTCAAAACATTTCCCAAAACCAAACTTTCAAACATTGAAACATTTTTCAAAAGACAAAACACCTTTGTATACATTCAAACAAGAATCATTACAAAGGTTGCCACAACGATGGCCTCTTTTCAAAATACTTTCAAAACCACACACAAAAGCACCATTTCAAATAATTGAAAAGCAAAAGCAAGTGATCTAAAACAAGTAACTAAGAGCCAATGGAAAACCATGGATGAAAAGGGTGCTAGCACCTTCCCTTTTCATAATCTACCCCCCGAACCCAAAAAAAATCTCAAAGGTCTTTCTTGTGTTTTTTGACCTTTCCTTTGGATAAAATAAAAAGTTGGTGGCGACTCTTGATAAACCGAAACATTTGGAAAACCTCAAGTCAGTTCTCCCACTGCATCACAGAACTGGCGACTTTGCTGGGGAGAAATCTAAAAGTGGGGTTACCTTAGGGTTTATATCACCTTTGCATACTTATCTTGCTTGACTTGATTGCTTTACATTTGGTTCTATTGTTTGGGTTTGAATCCTCTACCCGGATTTGGGAAACATTCATAGGTAAATAGCAATATGTTGTGGAAACTGTGCGGGGTATACCGACATGGTTGAAGCAATAGCTATATTAGTGCGACATATTTGTGGGTACCGATAGCCTTTGAGTTAATCAAAGAGAATATGGGGCCGCTGAGTGATGTCATGAAGCACTAATGGAATTTTAGAACCTTTACTTGACCAACTTGGCCTTTTTAGGAATAGTGAGATGACCGGCTTTGGTGCAGTCCAAAGTTGGTAGATACTCGATACTACACTCATTGAGGGTTGTTTTCTTGGAATATTTCGGTCGCCAGTAAAGTGGCTAAACTGAAACAATGAACACAGAAAATAATCCAGTGATATTGAGCTCCTTAGGACCCGGTTACTATTTATAGGACAGGTTGAGCCAACTAAACTTCAAGAGGGTACTTACCTATAAAACCCCGTGCAAGCCTGAAACTAGGAACTTGTGTGACTTGTTTGTACATATATACTTGTGCATAACATCATGGACATCATGAAGCATCATATGCATCCACTAACCATTTCAAGGATTTGGATCTTCATCTTTGTTCCTGTTTTGTAGGTAATGGATTCACTTCGCAGGAAAACAATTCAAGTCAACCTTGTAAGAATTCCTCCTCAACTCAAGGAGCTAGCTTCAAGGATTCCTGAGAATTCTCCATTCACCGAGAGGCATGGTCATCTTCTCAACTTAGTCAACACCAACACTGAGGAAGACATGGTGAAAGTTCTCTTCCAGTTCTTTGACCCCATACACCACTGCTTCACGTTTCTTGATTACCAGCTTGTGCCTAGTTTGGAGGAATTTTCTCAACTCTTGAGGATTCCTATTCTCCATCAACTACCCTACAACGGTACAAAAAGAGATCCAAATCCTGAAGATGTTGCTCAAGCCCTACACTTGCAACCATCTGATATCATAGGCCATTGGGAGACTAGAAGTGGTGTCAAGGGTTTCTTGTCAAAGTTTATGTTTGAGAAGGCCCAAAGCTGCTGGAATTCTTTGGAATTACAAGCTTTTGAGGAGATTGTGGCTCTTCTCATCTATGAGTTGGTCTTGTTCCCAAACCCTGATCAGCTTATGGATGTCAATGTTGTCAAAATCTTCATGGCTCGCAACCCGGTGCCTACATTTCTTGGGGATATCCTCCACTCATTTCACACTCGAACAATGAGGAAAACAGGTGTTCTCATGTGCTGTAATCCTCTTCTAGCAAGGTGGTTTATTTCTCACCTTCCCCAATCAGTTTTGAAGAATGAGCAGGGTTTGAGGTGGTCACAACGATTGATGACTCTTACACATTCAGATGTTCATTGGTGTTCTCGATCCCAAGAAAATGTTATCATCAATGATCGTTGTGGGGAATTTCCTGATGTCCCTCTACTAGGCATTAGGGGAGGCATCACCTACAACCCTTTCTTGGCTCTGAGTCAGTTTGGGTATGCCCGAAGGGATGGCCCACATGACATGCTGATTCTAGACTTGGTTTTTGACTTCGACAGCGAAAATCAAGGACTCCGACAAAGGTTTATCCGAGCTTGGAGAATGCCCAAAAAATGGACAGTAAGACCTTGGGACACAAGAATTCCATCCCCCTTGAGCCTTACCTCAAGTGGGTACGAACCCGCACCCAAAGTCTTATGATGCCTTACCCCTACATTCTCTCTGTGATCAAAGAGCCTGTTATGGAAGGAGAGGTTCCATACACCCTCCTACATCCTGACATGCCAACATCACTAGAAGATTTGCAAAGAAGTTGGATACAGCTCAAGGGAGAGCGCGATACGTTTGAAGCCCAATTTTATGCCAGTGAGAAGAAGGTTTTGGAACTTACTCGTTAACTTCACGAAGAGCATAATCTCAACACCTACATTGCACCAAAGAGGATGTGCAACGTCTTTTTACATTAGAATTTTGTATTATTTTGCCCATGGGGCATTTATGTATTAACAAATTTTATCTTATTAATATGACGTGTGTTCTTTTTGTTTAAAACAAATTTGAATTTCTGAATCCTTGAAAGTATTACATGAATAGCATATCATTCATCATATGCATAAACAGGTCTTCACACCAGGTCTCCTTATCTCTCTGCTATTTATTTCAGCAAGATGGATATAGAGCAGACGGTTAAAGACTTACAAGTGCTGAATTCACAGTTTCAACAGCTACTCATGACCTTGGCAAAGGGTCAGAAGGAGCTCAAAACTCTACTGGAAAAGGAAAAGGAGAAAAAGAAAAAGAAGAGGGTTGGTGTGGCTACCATGGGTAGAAGATTTGAAGGTCAAGCTAGAAGGGTCCTGGACTTCCCTTCAACATCTGATGAAGGGGTAGGAAAAGGTAAAGGAACTGCAGTGCAATCCGAGTCTGAGGAAGAAGAAGAAGAAGAGGATGAAGACTATTCTGAGCAGCAGTACCCTCCTGTAGATGACAAGTACAAGAATCTGGAAGAGCGTCTGGCTGCCATGGAGGTGCAGAGAGTGCCTGGGATGGACTTTGAGGAGCTAGGTTTGGTTGCTGGGATTGTCATTCCTCCTAAGTTCAAAGTACCTCTTTTTTCTAAATACGATGGTTTGTCTTGTCCAAAGATGCACCTGCGGTCTTACGTCAGAAAAATCCAACCGCATTCTTCTGATAAAGATCTACGGGTTCATTTCTTCTAGGACAATCTTTCGGGGACGCAGTTAGATTGGTTCTACCAGATAGAGAGGTATGATGTGCACAATTGGGAGGATTTGGCATCTGCCTTCTACAGACAATATCAATATAATGCGGATTTAGCACCAACCTGTACTCAATTACAGAGTATGAGCATGTCTCAAATGAAGGTTTCAAGGAGTATACCGAGAAATGGAGAGACTTGGCGGGACGAGTACAACCACCTCTGTCTGAGAGGGAGCTGGTAGATATGTTCTTGGGTACACTGTCGGGCCCCTTCTTCAATCACCTGATTGGAAGTTCATCTGTGGGGTTCACCGAGTTGATTCTGACTGGTGAGAGAGTTGAAGCCGGCATAAAGAGCGGAAAAATTCAAAAGGATGCATCTGCTTCCGCTGCTATCAAAAAGACCTTTCCAGCAAAGAAAGAAGTCTCAGCTGTCTACTCCCATAGAAGTCAAGGAAGAGTTGAGCGTCGACCAGTGGTGGGGGCTGTAATGATTCAGAAGACTGCAGCTGATCAGCCTAGAAACAATCAACCCAGAACCAACCAAGGATGGAAAAGCCTGCACGGAAATTCACCCGGATCAACATGACACCTGCTCAGGTTCTCCCCCATCTTTTGAAGTTAAACCTTGCAAGTTTGAAAGAGGCATCGAAGAATCTGAATACATATTCTCCTTACAACCATTCGAACGCCAAGTGTGCTTATCATTCAGACAGCCTGGCGCATGACACCAACAATTGTTGGGCCCTCAAAAATAAGATTCAGGACTTGATAGATGCTAAAGAAGTTGAATTTTACGCCCATGAAAAGCCTAATATGATCTCTGCTCCAATGCCAAAGCATGGCCACAATGCCCATGCTGTTTAAGAGGATTGTTTATTGCTACTGTTGATGATTTGATGACTCCACTACCGATAATCAAGTTGAATTTGCTGAAGGCTGGGATTTTCCCAGGTTGTGAAGAAGATTGCTGCATTTGTTCATCCTTACCAACCGACTATCCGTTGTTGAAGTTAGGCATCCAACGCCTAATAGATAACCAAGAAATCCTTTTTGAAAAGACTCTTATTACACCGACTCCTGTCAATGATCTTTCGATAATTACCATATCCGCCAATCTTTCCAAGGTCTCCAAAAGACCTGTTAAGATTACATCTGATCCGAAGATTGTACCTTTAAAGATAACCATGTCGGGGCTTATCCCGTACAAGTCCAACAAATCAATATCGTGGAACTATGGGGGAGAGATCTTTTACCACGGTGTTAAACAAATTGAATCAACTGAAGAGAGTTCTAATGAAGAGACTTCTGACTTTGGAAACATTTCCGGAACGAGTAAAATCACCCGCAGTGGAAGAATTTTCTCTCCGAAGATTGCGCCTCCAAAGGTAATCTTCGGACCCTCAGCTGCTCCTAAGGTCACTCCTGTATCGGTCAACATATCTGCGAGAACTCCAGTTATTGAAGAAGTTGTAACTCCTATGGTTGTCCCCTCTGTTGTTGCTGATGATAGAGGGAAAGGGATCCAAGAAGAGCATGTCAGGACGAGGGCTCAGCCGTTGATCATCCCTGAGACCTCTCAAAAAGAAATCGAAGAGATTTTGAAAATAATCAAGAAAAGCGATTATAATGTTGTGGAGCAATTGGGGAAAACCCCCTCAAAAATCTCGATGCTAGCCTTACTGCTTTGTTCAGAAGCTCATGCCAAAGCTTTGATCAAATTCTTGAATACGGCCCATGTGCCCCAGGAAACCTCCGCGGACCAGTTCCAGGAATGTGTAGCTAGCCTAACAGCAGACAACGGTTTAGGATTCTCCGACGCTGACCTAACAGTAAAAGGGAGAAAACATAATGATGCTTTGCATGTCGCGGTAGAATGCAGAGGGACTACTCTAGCACACGTTCTGGTAGACACTGGTTCTTCGCTGAATGTCTTACCAAAGAAGGCATTGGATAGGCTAGATTGTGAAGGTTTAACTTTGAAGCCCAGCAACATCATCGTTAGAGCCTTTGATGGTTCTAAGAGGATGGTCCACGGGGTGGTGGACATCCCGATTAAAGTGGGAACTGAAACCTTCAACTCCACATTATATGTCATGGACATCCGTCCCTCCTATTCTTGCTTGTTGGGAAGACCCTGGATTCATCATGTTGGAGCCATCACTTCTACTCTGCATCAGAAGCTCAAGTACCCTGTCCAGGGGAAAATTGTGACAGCTCACGGTGAAGAGGAATACATGATAAGCCATCTTAATTCTTATATAGAATTGGATGGTGAATTCATCGAAACCCCCTTTCAGCATTTTGAAGAGGTAGCTCAGGAGATTGCGGCAACCAATATAGTGTCTTCTGTACCCATTGTGATACGGTGGGAGAACTGACTTGGTTTTGCGTTTGTATTCGCACTTGTTCGGTTTAGCAAGAGTCGCCACCCACTTTTTATTTTATCCTAAGGAAAGGTTAAAAAGCACAGGAAAAACCTTTGAGATGTTTTTGTGGGTTCGGGGGGTAGATTATGAAAAGGGAAGGTATTAGCACCCTTTTCATCCATGGTTATCCATGGGCTCTTAGTTACTTGTTTTTTTAGATCACTTGCCTTGATTTTCAATGGCTTGAAATGGTGGTGTGTGTGTCTGTGTGTTTGAAAATGTTTTGAAAAAGATGCCTTTGTCTCGGAAACCGTTGTAACAATTCTTTACTCGAATGTTTTACAAAGGTGTGTGTCTTTTCTAAAAGATGTTTCAAATGTTTTTGAAAGTTTGTTTTTGAAAGTGTTGTGGAGTGGGTTTTGAAAAATAGGAAAGTGTGTTTTGTAAGTTGATCAAGTAACTAAGAGTTGTCTACCCCTAAATTTACTCAAAGATTTCTCCTATGTTTTAACCCTTTTAACAGTTTTGTTCCACCATTGTATTTGGTGGACAATCTTGTGTTAGGATGTTAACGGGACGGCCGCGGGTCATCTTATGGACCATGAATGCAATGGTGCCAAGTGTCTTTGGCAATTTTGCTTGAAGGGACTATGATCATTTTATAGGCAACTTTCGAAAGCGTCATCGAGGGACTATGATCATTTGATTTATTTTGTTTTGCCAAAGAAACTCAACGTGCAAGCATGGCCCATTTTGGAAGGCAACAAGCGGGATTACCCTAGGGGTGCAAGTGTGAATTGTGTATTGATTGTCATGCATTTATCTTGTATTTAGGTTATCTAGCGGTTGATTTTATTTACATACAAACCCTAGGTCTAAACATGGTATAATTGAAAGCGATAAATTGCGGGAATTTAAAGTCTATGCTATTACAAATAAATATCCGGGAATGGGGGTACATATATTTACAAATGGGGATGAGTCATTAGGAGAGTAGTGTCCAAATATATTTACAACCAAATCGAATCGCATTCTCAAATGTAAAGTATAGCAATATATAATAATCCAAAGAGAAATAAAAGTATGTAAGATGCACATGATTATTTACGAATGATGCAAGTATTAACCTAATATACTTATTAAGTATTTATTTATGCATTAATATCATTTTTGGTATTTTTGTTAATTAAGTATAAACAAATGTTTTAATGAAATAAAGAGGAAAATTCTCAAGAAATTATATTTTCATGTATTAATGCTTTTATGTACAAAATGTTTTAGTTAAAAAAGAATATTCAACCTTAAAAAAAGAAGTCTATTTTTTATGTATTTTATCAATGTTTTATACAAGGAAAAATTATTTAACTCAAAATAAAATATTATTATGTATTTTTAATTATACTAATAAAAAAGTAATTTAAGAAAAATTTATATAAAAAGAGTTTAACGTATTATTTTATTTACAAAAAAAAATGAAATATATTAGTTTAAATTATAAAAGGAAAAATAAAATGATAAGTAAAAAAAAATGATGTTAGTTTATGTAGAAAACAAAAAAAAAGGAATGGGCTTTAGAATCTATTCTTGGCCCAACACAAAACATGAAAAGAAAGAGTCAGAGGGGGTGTAGGCCAGATTTGTTGGGCTTAAGCATGGATGGGGCGAACCGGCCCAGACGGGTTTCACAAATTTGCAAGGGTTTTCAATAGTTTGTTTCATTTGGAAAATAGGATTACAGCTTTGGAACGAACGGCGCCACTTCTCCAATTTTGCTTCGTTGTCCTCTTCTTCTTCTCAAGCCAAGGATTCTGAGTAAAATTCCTCTTCGCCTAAAGCCACCCAGCGCCACCGTCCATCACATCTTCACGTTTGTTCAAGTGGTGATAAAAAGAGAGGTAAAGATTTCTGTTCTTTCAAATTTTTTTAGGGTTTCAGATCTCCATTCTTGCATGTGTTACTTTCGTGTTCTGATTTTTTTGATTATCAATACTTTCTGTATGAGGTGTGAGAAGAAAAGAAAAGGAGTTATACCTTTGGAGACTTTTGGAGACGGAGGAATGAAGAGATGGACTTGGAGGCGCTTTAGGCGGCCGGAGACGGAGGGAACAGTGATGCTGATGAGCTTGCTCTTCCTGGTATCCTCGTAATTTGCTTTTTTGCTAGGTTTTGTGATGAATGCTTGAAAACCTTTGCCTATTTCTGAACACTTCTTTTCCTCTTCCACTGTTTGCTTGCTGAGATGCTTGATATGCTTGATATGCTGTTGAACCCTATGATGAGCCTAGCTCTGAGGGCTATTGGACCCTGTGATGAGCTTAGCTCTGAGGGTGGTGTGATTCTGACTTTGGACGAATTTTTGTGGTTTGTAAGCTTGTTTGGAGCTCAGGCTTCAGGCTTGCTGGTTTGTATGGGGTTTATCAGTTTGTGTGGCTTTTTCTGGTGTAGGCTAACTGGCTTTGGTGCAGTTTGTTTTGAAATTTGTTTGGATAAAGGCTTATGCAGGTTGAAACTTTAGGCTTGTGTTCTTGGTTGTTTGACAGGCTTTAGGCTGAGTCTTGAAAGGCTTGGCTTGTGGTTCTGCAAGTAGTTTAGCAGGTTGATATGCTGGTTTTGATTTGTGAGTTACTGAGTTGAAACAGGTTAGGCTTGAAGCTTTTGAGCTGAAAACAGGTTTTTGAAAAGGGCTTGAATTTTGTTTTAGATAGTTTAAGGCTTATGCTTCTGTTTTTCTTGAAAGGAAGGGGTTTATATTTTTGTGTGAATTTGTTCTCCTCTGTTTTGTAGCCTGGCAGTTTGCTTTTAACAAGTTTTTGAATTTGGTCTTGGTTTGAATACCAATGCTTGAGCAGGTTGTAAGGCTTGAGGTTTTCCTTTTTTGTGATATCTTCTGCTGTATGTATTCTGCCTCCTCTCTCTATGTGTTCTGATGTATCTTGTTTTTATCTCTTTTTTAGCCTCTAGCCTGTTGTACCGTAAGCTTCCTTCCTCTCTCTTTTCTCTACATATTAAAAAAGCATTTTTATTGCTTAAATTTGTCTTTTCTGAAAAAGTAACTGGCTTTGAAAATGATGATTTGGAATGTCGCTTGCATTATGGTCTTTCTTCTGCATACTTTCCATATTTCCTGCATATTTTGTGTACTTTGTTGACAGTTTTTTGAATAGCCTTTTGATAGCTTTTGGACAGTTGGTTGACATTGGACTTGGTTGGTTTGAAACTGTAACTTTGGCTTAGTTTCTTTGACAGTGTGACTTGGGCAACTTGTTTTGTTTATTCACTTGGTTGTTCAATTCAGTTTGCCTTTTGGACTTGGGTTTGGATTTTTGGAATTATGCAGGCTGTTTGATATTTTGAATTTGTGCAATTGTAGCTTTGTGCATTTTGAATTTGTGCAATTCATACTTTTTACAAGCATATTTCTATCGCTCTTTGTGAACCAAGAGTAATCTTGTGATTTGAAGAGAGGACAAATAAACTGATTCCGGCCAGTTACTTTTAATGATGAGCCTTAAAATATTTGTCTGCCTTTAATTTATTTCATCTGCATTTGACTCCTTTCCCTTCTTTTTTTGTTTTTGCAGATAAAATAAATTGAGCAAAGGAGCATCAGTAGAAGATGAAGACTTAGGAAATTTTTAGAATAGTTTTATTTTACTTTTAATCATTGTAACAGTATTAATGTAAACATTTGTAAATAAATTTACAGTGTTCAAATAATAATTGTAACAAATAATTAAAGATGAATAAAATCCTCCTTTGTAAGATATTTCTTCAATTCTTCTGCATTCATTTATTTAATTATTTATATTTCTTAAATTATAATAACTGGAAAATATCCAATAATTTTAATTTAGAAATGATAAATAATCAATAAACGTCCAGTATTCCAAAAAATCAAAAGTATTGCACAGTCAAACTCTCTTAATCCACCGTTTACTTAATTATTTAAGTTTTCTGAATTAAAATAATTGGACGTGAATCCCAACTATTCTAACTGAGAATAAATAATTAATAAACACCGTAGTCTTGCAATCAATAATAAACCCGGCGTCCCAATTAAACAAGCAATACACAGTCAATCACAACAAATGCCCGTATGTCCTTTCCTTTTACTGATTAAATCAAACACAACAAACTCTTAGTTCAAATGCGTCAATCCAAATCTCAAAGTAAATTGAAAAGAACTGTAGAATTAATTCTTTCTGAGAATGCGCGCACAAAACCCTAGTTCTTGATTTAATGTCAAAGAAGTGCCCGCCTGATCAAACCCTGAGCCAAACTCAACCGAACCCTAATAATCTGCTTGAACTGTTCCAGAGCCATGAAAACCCTAATTTGGATAGACTGATAAGAAAAAGTCTGTTTGACTGATTCTTACGCCAATCTGAAAAAGTCAGGGAAAACCCGAAGCTGTGATTTCTTGTGGAAAAATAGGAGGGTAAATTTTGGGGTACAACAGTTGCCCTTGTTCAATCTTCTTGAACCTGAAGAGTTAGATTGGCAAGTTTACCGTTCGCGACTCGAAGGTAAAAGGAGATTGGACACTAGAGTGCCCAAAAAATTTGCACTCGGTGATGTGATGGTAGAGGGAATGGGCTTAAAGATGCCATTTGGTGATGGGCTTAAAGATGCCATCTAGGGATGTGCCAAAATCTTGTCGGGGGATGGGCTTAGAGATGCCATCTGGAAATGTTTGTTGAACTGTATGTCATTGGTGAGTGAGTATCAGAAGGGTATCCATGTTTTGGAACATCTCTAAACTGGGGGTCTGAATATGCAATAGATTGACATCCGTTGTTGGGAGAATCCGTAAACTGTTTTCAGGAGTTGAAGTTGAATAAGCAATAGACCAGCATCCGTTGTTGGGAAGCGTCCGTAAACTGTTTTCAAAAGTTGAGAAGAATCTGAACAAGCAATAAGTTAACTTCTGTTACTGGAGAACCCGTGAACTGTTTTCAGAAGTCTTGAAGTGAGAAGGAACCAGTGTAGGGTTTCCTGATGGTGAGTCCGTGTAAAACTGCATCTGGATGAATCTGGAGTAAGTATCAGGATGTCGCCATGTCTGGGTCACATCTGAACTATCTCTAGAAAGAATCTTGGAAGATGATGATCTTTGTCTACTGACTGATCCTTCCTGAAAAGGTAAAGAGTTAGTTGTATGCAATGTCATTATGCATGATGTAACGCATGTTATATCAATGTTTATGATATGAATGTGATGAATGCGCATGTAAGCTGATGAGCTGTCTTGCTGAGGATAGATGAATCCTGGATGGCAGGAGGTAAAAGAATCTTGACTGCCGTTGGGGAAAGTAATTCCTTGACTGCTGCAGGGGATTGCAAGAATCTCTTGATCGTTGAAAATGAGGAATCCTGGGACCGCTGTTGGGGGATCAGGAGCTTGGGTTGTATGCCAATCTACTGGGGATTCCTGTCTTGAGGAGATCTTCACTAGGGAATATCTGAATATCATGTGAGGAACTGAGAATGAGAGTCTTCATTCTGATAACGCTTAACTGTTATCTGGTCAATCTCCAGGCTTTCACAGAAACTTGTATTGTCATCTGGTCGTAATCCAGGCTTCTCAATAGCTTGCTAAGCTGCTATCCGGTCAAATCCGGGCTTCACGGCTTGTGTTAAAGATATACCACTATCTGGTCGACTCCAGGTTTCGTAGTATTCTTGACTGTTGTCTGGTCGTAATCCAGGCTTCGCAGAAATTTGTATTGTCATCTGGTCGTAATCCATGCTTCACAATAGCTTTGTTAAGCTGTTATCCGGTCAAATCCGGGATTCACGGCTCGTGTTGAAGATATACCACTATCTGGTCGACTCCAGGTTTCATAGTATTCTTGCCTGCTGTCTGGTCGTAATCCAGGCTTTACAGAAACTTGTATTGTCATCTGGTCGTAATCCAGGCTTCACAATAGCTTTGTTAAGCTGTTATCCGGTTAAATCCGGGCTTCACGGCTCGTGTTGAAGATATACCACTATCTGGTCGACTCCAGGTTTCATAGTATTCTTGACTGCTATCTGGTCGTAATCCAGGCTTCGCAGAAATTTGTTGGGGATTGAACTATTATCTGGTTGAATTCGGGCTTCATAGCTTTCTCTGAGGGGATATTATTATCTGGTCGCAATCCAGGCTTGGTGGTTGTCTGGAATTGTTATCCGGTCGTACTCCGGGCTTCATAATATGCTGTAGGAATCAAGATACTATCCGATTAAATCCGGGCTTCGTAACTTAAATTTTGTGAGAATTTGATCTTTGACGACTGTAGCTTCCAACAGATGACGAAGGAACTTTTGAACGACCGATCAATTTGAAATGTAATTTGTTTTGGAGAATAAATCCTTGACAAATGTTGGGGAAATAAACCCATAACCGAAGTTGGGGATAGAAGAATCCTTAGGTTACTGAGGGTGAGAAATCCTTGTTGACTGCTGACTGCTTGGGGAACAAGATCTTCAATTGTTGAGGGATCTTAGGACCACTGCTGGGGATTGGAACTCCTTGGTGACTTGCGGGGTAAGAGAATTCTGATGATCTCTGCTGGGGAGTTCAGAACCTGGTAGACTTATGCTGGAGAGGTATGACTGAGAATCTTCAGTCTGGTGGGAAGTATCTCTGTGGGGAGAGGGTTCACTAGTCTGGTTCTGCTGGGGATTGATAGTTGGAAGTTTTAGCTCCGCTGGGGATAGGATTTTCAGATTTTAGGGCTCCACCGGGGATGCTGAAACTTAACTCTGAGGGGAACTAAGTTCTGGAAGGCTCTCTGGCTGGGGAAATCAATTTTGAGAAAGCTCATGTTCTGCTGAGGATCCTGGAGTTTAACTCTGTTTGGGGAATTAAGTTCTGGATTTTGACTTTATCGAGGAATTTGGAGTTTAAATCTACTGGGGATTCCTTCTGAAAGGGCATCGAGATATTTATCCGTACCTTCAACCTATCAGTAATCATCTTTTCCTGACTTGTAAGAAAATGACTATGTTCAAATGCATATGCCTACTTAACAAAACATTGGACGTTTCTCAAATAAACATAAGTGCAAAATAGAAAAAGGAAGACAAAGCAAATTTCTGTATTTGGAAAAGTATTTGTATTAACTTTCTATAAGTATCTTTGTACAAAGGAGACAGGCCTCCTTGTAAGAGGATGTCGCCGTAAAAATTGAAAATTTTATACAAAAGAAAGATGGCTATGTGAAACAACTCCATGGGATTCCATTCTACTATAGCCTTCACAACTCTGAATATCTGTCCATTCAATGCTTCGTCTGCCGGTGACTGGATTGACCAGAAACTTGGAGCTGATTGATGAAGAGGTTGTCCTTAAAGTGATCCGATGAGACATAGTCATGCGCTTTAATTCCCTAACTTTTGCCTGAATCGCCCTTTCGGGTTTTCGATCCACCGGGAAACCCTTTTTTGCCCAAGCCGCCCTTTTGGGTTTTCAACTTGCCGGGTGTACAGATTTTTTTGTTTTATCCCTAATTTTTGCCTGAACCGCTCTTTCGGGTTTTCGGTTCACCGGGATGCCCCATTTTTGCCCAAGCCGCCCTTTCGGGTTTTCGACTTGTCGGGTGATTTTATGCGTAGTATCTTTTGACCATGTCTGCGTTCTCAGGGTGCGGCAAATCGTCGCCGTCCATGGTGGTCAGAATCATTGCACCACCAGAAAATATGCTCTTGATCACAAATGGTCCTTCGTAGGTAGGAGTCCATTTGCCCCTGGGATCACTTTGCGACAAGATAATCCGCTTGATTACGATGTCTCCAACTTGATATACTTGACGTCTGACTTTCTTGTTGAAGGCCTTGATCATCCGTTTTTTATACGTCTGACCATGGCAAACAGCAGCGAGTCGTTTCTCGTCGATCAAATTGAGTTGATCAAGTCGGGTCTGAATCCAATCGTCTTCATTCAAGCCAGCATCCTTCATAATCCTTAAAGAAGGAATCTGAACTTCCATGGGTAGGACATCTTCCATTCCATATACCAAAGAAAATGGGGTTGCCCCTGTTGAAGTACGTGTCGTGGTACGGTATCCATGCAGAGCAAACGGTAACATCTCATGCCACTCCTTGTAGGTGACTGTCATTTTCTGAATGATCTTCTTGATGTTTTTGTTCGCAGCTTCAACAGCATCGTTCATCTTCGGCCGATAGGGAGATGAATTGTGATGATAAATCTTGAACTGTTCGCATAGAGCGGTGATCATAGTATTGTTCAGATTTGTACCGTTGTCTGTGATGATCCTGTCGGGGACACCATACCGGCATATGAGGTTCTGCTTGATGAAGCGGGCAACCACATTTTTTGTAACAGAGGCGAAGGAAGCTGCTTCGACCCATTTGGTAAAATATTCAATGGCGACCAGGATGAAGCGATGCCCATTGGACGCTTTGGGCTTGATCTCTCCAATCATGTCAATGCCCCACATTGCGAATGGCCAAGAAGCTGTCAGAACGTTGAGAGGAACAGGAGGAATGTGCACCTTATTAGCGTAGATTTGGCATTTATGGCAGGTACGGGAGTGTTGATAGCAATCAGCTTCCATGGTAGACCAGTAATAGCCTGCCCTTAGAATCTTCTTAGCCATCGTATGTCCGCTCAAGTGGGTGCCAAACGTACCGCTGTGTATCTCGGTCATGATCAACTCTGCTTCAGCTTTGTCTACACATCAGAGTAAAACACAATTATGGCTGCGTTTATAGAGGATATCGTTGCTCAGGAAGAACTTGGCAGCAAATTTCCTTAGGAACTTCTTGTCATTTACGGAAGCTCCTTCAGGGTATTCTCTAGTCTAGAGATACCTTTTGATTTCGTGAAACCAGGGTTGTTCCACTACTTCTTCGGTATTAATCTCATGACAATGTGCAGGTTCATCCATTCGCTCGATGGTGATTTGGGGAGCCTCGTTATCCCAGTTGAGTTTAAACATGGAAGACATTGTAGCCAGAGCATCTGCTAGCTGATTCTCTTCTCGCGGGAAATGCTCGAAGGTGATTTGCTCGAAATGAGGCAACAATGTCAAGACATGTTCTTTGTATGGGATAAGATTAGGATGTTTGGTGTCCCACTCTCCTTTGATTTGACTGATAACCAAGGCCGAGTCCCCAAATACGATCAAAGATTTGATCCCCAAGTCTATAGCAGCCTTGAGACCAAAGATGCAAGCTTCATATTCAGCCATGTTATTGGTACAGCTGAAGCAAAGTCGGTCCGTGAAAGGTGTATGGCAACCTTCCGGGGAAATGAGTACCGCATCGATACCGTTTCCAAGTGCATTTGAAGCACCATCAAAGTATAGGGTCCATCGGGGTCCATTTTCAGGTCCGTCATATGGTCTGTCACCTTCAATGTTGTCCAAAGTCATGATGTCCTCGTCGGGAAAGTCAAATCTCATGGATTGATAATATTCGATAGCTTGATGCACTAGATGGTCAACTAGTACACTCCCCTTTATAGCTTTTTGGGTAGTGTACTGGATGTCATACTCAGTCAGGATCATTTGCCATCTAGCGATTCTTCCAGATAAAGCAGGCTTCTCGAAGATATACTTGATAGGATCCATTTTGGAAATCAGCAGAGTGGTATGAGTCAACATATAATGCCTTAGTCGGCGAGTAGCCCATACCAAAGCGCAACAAGTTTTCTCGAGCAGTGAGTAGCGAGTCTCACAGTCGGTAAACTTTTTGCTAAGGTAATAAATGGCATGCTCTTTTCGACCAGACTCGTCATGCTGGCCCAATACGCACCCCCATTGAGTTGTCCAAAATGGTCAGATACATGATCAGCGGTCTTCCTTCGACGGGTGGCATCAGAATAGGAGGTTCTAGCAAATACTCCTTGATCTTATCAAAAGCAACTTGGCAATCGTCGTTCCATTCGACTACCTGATCTTTCTTCAATAGTTTAAAAATTGGCTCACAGGTGGACGTCAGATGAGAGATGAATCTGGCAATATAGTACAGGCGCCCCAAGAATCCTCTGACCTCCTTTTCAGTACGGGGGGAGGGCATTTCTTGTATAGCTTTTACTTTTGTTGGATCGACCTCAATGCCTTTGTTGCTGACAATAAATCCTAGAAGTTTACCAGACCTAACTCCAAAGGTGCACTTACTTGGATTCAGTCTGAGTTTGTACTCCTTCAACCTGGCAAACAGCTTTTGCAGATGTTCAAGATGTTCCTCCTCTGTTTGTGATCGAGTTATCATGTCGTCTACGTAAACCTCGATCTCATGATGTATCATATCATGGAACAAAGCCACCATGGCGCGCTGATAAGTTGCCCCTGCGTTCTTCAGTCCGAACGGCATCACCTTGTAACAGAAAGTACCCCATTGTGTAACAAAGGTCATTTTCTCCATGTCCTCGGGGGCCATTTTGATCTGGTTGTAGCCCGAGAATCCGTCCATGAAGGAAAACACCTTGTGCTGAGCTGTGTTGTCAATCAAAATGTCGATATGCGGTAGCGGAAAATCATCTTTAGGGCTGGCCCTATTCAAATCCCGGTAGTCCACACACATTCTGACTTTGCCATCTTTTTTGGGAACTGGCACGATGTTAGAAACCCATTGTGGATAGGATGTAACAGCCAGAAAGCCCGTGTTGAATTGCTTCATTACTTCAGCTTTAATCTTCTCAGACATGTCGGGCCTCATTCGGCGAACTTTTTGCTTGATCGGTGGACAATCCTCTCTTGTAGGGAGACGGTGAACCACGATATCTGTGTCTAAACCCGGCATGTCTTCATAAGACCAGGCGAAGATTTCAACGTATTCATTCAACAGCTGTATCAAACGCTCCTTGACACTTGGTTCCAGATTAGCACCCACTTGTACTTCTTTCCGGTCTTCCTCTGTTCCTAAGTTGACAGTTTCCAACAACTCTTCATGAGGCAAGATGGCATTTTCTTCTTGCTGTAGAAGTCTGGCTAGCTCCCCTTGTACTTCACAATCTTCGTCATCTTCATACTCAGCCTGATTGACCAAATCTTCAGAGTTGTTGAAGGACATAGCAGAATAGTCACCCATAGAATCCAGCGTGGATGGGTACCTGCATTTGTGAGTGTGGGTGTGTGTAAGGGATAGCCATCCTTAAACGAACAAAAATGCAAAAGGAAAGAAAATGAACACAGCAGTTTATCAATGAAAAACGTCCAATGAATCATTAAACATGGCATATGAATATGAAGATAATCAAAACCCTTACAAATGGACCTACATGCCCCGGGCAAGGCATGAGGTGAAAAAGTAGTGTGCAGATTGTTCAAAAGTAATTATTACAGACCAACAGGAAATGTTTGACAGATAATTACTGATTAATAAAAGTAATGGGGACGAAGTCTTTCGCCTCCCAGTTGCGCAGTCCCCCTTCGATGGTTGGGAAGATCCAATCTTCAATGTTACCCTCTTCGTCTTCGTCTTCCAAAGCATTGGTTCCATGAGGAGAAATCTTAATGGGTGTCCTTTCAATTTTTGAGCGGCGCATAGCTTTTTGCCCCGCAGCGGTGAATCCTAAACCAAACTTGTCTGTTTTATGAGGAATATCAGGCAACTGCCCCCATGTTGAGCTCTTCCCTTCCTTCATCGCAGCCTTTGCGTCTTTTAGAGATGCCATCCTGGCCACCTGCTTGGGTACTTCGGTTACCGCTTTTGCTACTGCCACCTCAGGAGAGACTTCCTCAAAGTGCTGGAATGGTGTTTCAATGAATTCACCCTCCACCTCTACATACCGAAAGGAGTTCAGGTGACTGATCATATATTCCTCCTCACCGTGTACGGTTATGATTTTTCCTTTGACAGGGTATTTCAACATCTGATGTAGAGAGGAAGTGACTGCCCCAGCATTATGTATCCATGGCCTTCCTAGCAAGCAGGAGTATGACGGACGGATGTCCATCACATAGAAAGTTGAACGGAATACTTCAGTGCCTACCTTGATGGGGATGTCGACCTCCCCATGCACCATTCTTTTAGACCCGTCGAAGGTTCTTACAATGATATTACTTGGTTTCAGCTCCAAGCCTTCACAATCTAATCGATCCAGAGCTTTCTTAGGCAGCACGTTCAGAGAAGAACCAGTGTCGACCAAAACATGAGCCAGAGTAGTTCCTTGGCATTCTACTGACACGTGTAATGCATCATTGTGATTTCTTCCTTTCGGCGTCAGGTCAGCATCAGAGAAACCCAGGCCGTTGTTTGCGGTAAGGCTGGCTACACAATCCTGGAATTGATCGGCTGAGGTTTCCTGGGGTACATGGACTGTCTTTAGAAATTTTATCAATGCTCTGGCGTGCGCCTCTGAACAAACTAGTAATGCTAACATGGAGATCTTCGAGGGGGTTTGCCCCAGTTGCTCTACCACGTCATAATCACTCTTCTTAATTATTTTCAGAATCTCCTCCATTTCTTTCTTAGAGGTTTCGGGGATGACCAATGGCTGAGCCCTCGTCCTGACGAGCTCATCTTGGATCCCTTTCCCCTTATCAGCAGAAGTAGGAGGGACTACCACAGGGGTGACAGTTTCTTCAATCAACGGGGTTCTAGTAGAAAGTCTTATCGGTGCAGGAGTAACTTTGGCGGTAGCTGAGGGTCCAAAGATTGCCTTTGGGGGGGAAATCTATGGAGAAAATATTCTCCCACTTCGGGTGATCTTACTCGTATCGGAAATGTTTCCAATGCTGGCATCTTCTTCATCAGAGCTTCCTTCGGTTGTCTCAACTTGTTTAACACCATGGTAGTAGATTTCTCCACCGTAATTCCATGGTATTGTTTTGTCAGAAATGTAGGGGACAGTCCCTGGCATGGTTATCTTTAAGGGAACAATCTTTGTAGAGGATGTAATCTTAACAGGCTTTTTGACGGCCTTGGAAAGATTGGTGGAAATGGTGATTATTGAAACATCTTCGATAGGGGTTGGAATAGTAGGAATCTTTTCGAAAAGAATTTGTTGACTGTCCATTAGGCCTTGGATGCCTATCTTCAGCAATGGACAGTCGATTGGTAGAGAGGAACAACAGTAGCAATCTTCTTTACATCCTGGGAAAATCCCAGCCTTCAACAGATTTAACTTGATTGTTAATAGCGGAGTCATCAGGTCATTGACATCAGAAACATACAGATCTTCTTCAATAGCATATACATTGCAACCATGCTTCGGCATTGGAGCGGATATTACATTTGGCTTCTCTGGAGCATCGAACTCAACCTCTTTTGCATTTATCAAGTCTTGAATTTTATTCTTAAGCGCCCAACAATCGTTGGTGTCATGTCTGGCGCTGTCAGAATGATAGGCACATTTAGCATTGGGATGATAGTGTGGTGAAGCGTTATTCACAATCTTTGGCGCTTCTCTAATATTGGTGAGATTCAACTTTAACAAATGGGGAAGAACTTGTGTAGGCGTCATATTGATGCGGGTGAACTGCCGTTGTGGCCGTTCTACCCGTTGCTGGTTAGGTCTAGACTGATTGGTACGAGGCTGATCATTTGATGAATTTTGGATCATCACGGCCCCTATAGTCGGTCGGCACTCAGTTCTTCCCACTCCTCTCTGAGAATACACAACAGCCGTTTCCTTCTTCGCCGGGAATGGTTTCTTAACAGTTGCGGATGCAGAGGCATCCCTTTGAATCTTTCCGCTTTTAATACCAGCTTCCACCCGTTCGCCAGTCAGAATCAATTCAGTAAACCATGCGGAAGAGCTATCGATCAAATGGTTGAAGAATGGGCCAGATAGGGTCCCCAAGAACATATCAACTAGTTCCCTATCTGAAAGAGGTGGCTGTACTCTTCCGGCCAAGTCGCGCCATTTCTGGGCGTATTCTTTGAACCCCTCGTTTGAGGCCATTCCCATACTTTGTAACTGAGTACGGGTTGGCGCCAAGTCAGAGTTATATTGATACTGGCGATAAAAGGCAGCTGCCAAGTCTTCCCAACTATGTACTTCTGACCTCTCAAGCTTGTAAAACCAGTCTAGCTGTGTACCAATCAGGCTATCTTGGAAGAAGTGTACCCAAAGATTTCTGTCGGATGTGTGAGGTTGAATTCTTCTAACGTACGACCTTAAGTGCATCTTCGGGAAAGACAGCCCGTCATACTTTGCAAAAATTGGCAACTTAAACTTTGGAGGGATCACAATTCCAGCAATTAATCCCAAATCTTCGAAATCTAACCCGGGGACCCTTTGCATCTCCATAGCCGCCAGCCTATCCTCCAGGTTTTTGTATTTGTCGTCCGCCGGCGGGTATTGTTGCTCTGAGTAGTCCTCATCTTCCTCTACCTCTTCCTCTTCAGCTTCGGACTCAGAAGGTTGTGCAACTTCTTTTCCTTTACTGGTTCCCTCTTCAGATGCGGAGGGAAATTCAAGAACTCTTCTTGCTTCATTCTCAAACCTTCTTCCTAGGGTAGCCACCCCAACTCTTTTCTTCTTCTTTTTCACTTTTTCTTGCTCTTTGTTCCCAAGCAGTGTTTTTAGATCCTCCTGACCCTTTGCCAAGGTCATTAGGAGTTGTTGAAACTGTGAGTTTTGTGACTGCAGGTCTTTGACCGTCTGTTCGAGATCCATCTTACTGAAATAAACAGCAGAAAGATAAGGAAACCTGGTGTGGAGACCTGTTTATGCACATGATGAATGATATGTTTATTTATGCAATGCATTCAAGGATTTCAGAAATTCAAAATTGTTGCAAACAAAAAGAACACACGTCATATTAATAAGAAGAAATTTTGTCAGTACATAAATGCCCCATGGGCAAAATATTACAAAAGCTTCTTAAGGTAAAAAGACGTTGCGCATCCTCTTTGGTGTGATGTAATTGTTGAGGGTCTCCTCCTCGTGAAGTCGGCGGGTAAGCTCTAAAACCTTCTTCTCACTGGCGTAGAAGCTGGCTTCAAAAGTATCCCTTTCCTCCTTGAGCTGGATCCAACTCTTCTGCATCTCCTCCCATGATGTTGGCATGTCAGGATATAGGATGGTGTAGGGAACCTCTCCTTCCTTAACAGGCTCTTTGATTAAAGGGAGAATATGGGGGTAAGGCATCATGAGACTCTGGGCTCGGGTCCTTACCCACTTGTGATAAGGCTCAAGAGGAATGGAGTTCTTGTGCCCCAGTGTCTTGCTATCTACCTTGTTAGGCATCCTCCAAGCTCTGATGAATCTTTGGCGAAGTCCTTGAGCATCGTTGTCGAAGTCAAAAACTAGGTCAGGAATCAGCATGTCATGAGGGCCGTCCCTCCGTGCATATCCAAATTGTCTCAAAGCTAGACAAGGGTTGTAGGTAATGCCTCCTCTAATGCCAAGTAATGGAACATTAGGGAACTCTCCACAGCGATCGACGATGATGACATTTTCTCTGGACCGAGAACACCAATGTACATCAGAATGTGTGAGGGTCATCAACCGTTGTGACCACCTTAAGCCTTGGTCATTCTTCAAAACAGATTGTGGAAGGTGCGAAATAAACCACCTTTCAAGGAGAGGAGTACAGCACATAAGAACACCTCTCTTTCTCATTGTTCGTGTGTAAAATGAGTGGAGGATGTCCCCAAGCAATGTATGTATGGGATTCCTGGATAAGAAGATCTTGACGGCGTTGACATCTATAAGCTAGTCAGGATTTGGGGACAAGACCAACCCATAAATGAGAAGTGCCACAATTTCTTCAAAGGCTTGTAGATCCAAGGAATTCCAACACTCTTGTGCCTGCTCAAACAAGAATTTTGCCAAGAAGCCTTTGACACCACTTCTAGTTTCCCAGTGCCCCTTGATGTCAGATGGTTGCAAGTGTAGTGCTTGAGCAACATCTTCAGGCTTTGGTTCTTTTTCCGTACCGTTGAAAGGTAGTTGATTAAGAATAGGAATTCTCAGGAGTTGAGGAATAGGAATTCCTACTTTGGAGGAATTTTCTCAACTCTTGAGGATTCCTATTCTCCATCAACTACCCTACAACGGTACAGAAAGAGATCCAAAGCCTGAAGATGTTGCTCAAGCCCTACACTTGCAACCATCTGATAGCATAGGCCTTTGGGAGACTAGAAGTGGTGTCAAGAGTTTCTTGTCAAGTTTCTGTTTGAGAAGGCCCAAAGCTGCTGGAATTCTTAGGACTTACAAGTTTTTGAGGAGATTGTGGCTCTTCTCATATATGAGTTGGTCTTGTTCCCAAACCCTGATCAGCTTATGGATGTCAATGTTGTCAAAATCTTCATGGCTCGCAACCCGGTGCCTACATTTCTTGGGGATATCCTCCACTCATTTCACACTCGAACAATGAGGAAAAGAGGTGTTCTCATGTGTTGTACTCCTCTTCTAGCAAGGTGGTTTATTTCTCACCTTCCCCAATCAGTTTTGAAGAATGAGCAGGGTTTGAGGTGGTCACAACGATTGATGACTCTTACATATTCAGATGTTCATTGGTGTTCTCGATCCCAAGAAAATGTTATCATCAATGATCGTTGTGGGGAATTTTCTGATGTCCCTCTACTAGGCATTAGGGGAGGCATCACCTACAACCCTTTCTTGGCTCTGAGTGAGTTTTGGTTTGCCCGAAGGAATGGCCCACATGACATGTTGATTCCAGACTTAGTTTTTGACTTCGACAGCGACAATCAAGGACTCCGACAAAGGTTTATCCGAGCTTGGAGAATGCCCAAAAAATTAACAGTAAGACCTTGGGACACAGGAATTCCATCCCCCTTGAGCCTTACCTCAAGTGGGTACGAACCCGCGCCCAAAGTCTTATGATGCCTTACCCCTACATTCTCCATGTGATCAAAGAGCCTGTTATGGAAGGAGAGGTTTCATACACCCTCCTACATCCTGACATGCCAACATCACTAGAAGATTTGCAAAGGAGTTGGATACAGCTCAAGGGAGAGCGCGATACGTTTGAAGCCCAATTTTATGCCAGTGAGAAGAAGGTTTTGGAACTTACTCGTCAACTTCACGAAGAGCATAATCTCAACACCTACATTGCACCAAAGAGGATGTGCAACGTCTTTTTACATTAGAATTTGGTATTATTTTGCCCATGGGGCATTTATGTATTAACAAATTCTATCTTATTAATATGACGTGTGTTCTTTTTGTTTAAAACAAATTTGAATTTCTGAATCCTTGAAAGTATTACATGAATAGCATATCATTCATCATATGCATAAACAGGTCTTCACACCAGGTTTCCTTATCTCTCTGTTGTTTATTTCAGCAAGATGGATATAGAGCAGACGGTTAAAGACTTACAAGCGCAGAATTCACATTTTCAACAGCTATTCATGACCTTGGAAAAGGGTCAGGAGGAGCTCAAAACTCTACTGGAAAAGGAAAAGGAGAAAAAGAAAAAGAAGAGGGTTGGTGTGGCTACCATGGGTAGAAGATTTAAAGGTCAACCTAGAAGGGTCCTGGACTTCCCCTCAAAATCTGATGAAGGGGTAGGAAAAGGTAAAGGAACTGCAGTGCAATCTGAGTCTGAGGAAGAAGAAGAAGAAGAGGATGAAGACTATTCTGAGCAACAGTACCCTCCTGTAGATGATAAGTACAAGAATCTAGAAGAGCATTTGGCTGCCATGGAGGTGCAGAGAGTGCCTGGGATGGACTTTGAGGAGCTAGGTTTGGTTGTTGGGATTGTCATTCCTCCTATGTTCAAATTACCTCTTTTTTCTAAATACGATGGTTTGTCTTGTCCAAAGATGCACCTGCGGTCTTACGTCAGAAAAATCCAACCGCATTCTTCTGATAAAGATCTATGGGTTCATTTCTTCCAGGACAGTCTTTCGGGGACGCAGTTAGATTCGTTCTACCAGCTAGAGAGGTATGATGTGCACAATTGGGAGGATTTGGCATCTGCCTTCTACAGACAATATCAATATAATGCGGATTTAGCACCAACCTGTACTCAATTACAGAGTATGGGCATGGTCTCAAATGAAGGTTTCAAGGAGTATACCCAGAAATGGAGAGACTTGGCGGGATGAGTACAACCACCTCTGTCTGAGAGGGAGCTGGTAGATATGTTCTTGGGTACACTGTCGGGCCCCTTCTTCAATCACCTGATTTGAAGTTCGTCTGTGGGGTTCACCGAGTTGATTCTGACTGGTGAGAGAGTTGAAGCCGGCATAAAGAGCGGAAAAATTCAAAAGGATGCATCTGCTTCCGCTGCTATCAAAAAGACCTTTCCAACAAAGAAAGAAGTCTCAGCTGTCTACTCCCATAGAATTCAACGAAGAGTTGAGCGTCGACCAGTGGTGGGGGCTGTAATGATTCAGAAGACTGCAGCTGATCAGCCTAGAAACAATCAACCCAGAACCAACCAAGCAAGGATGGAAAAGCCTCCACGGAAATTCACCCGGATCAACATGACACCTGCTCAGGTTCTCCCCCATCTTTTGAAGTTAAACCTTGCAAGTTTGAAAGAGGCATCGAAGAATCCGAATACATCTTCTCCTTACAACCATTTGAATGCCAAGTGTGCTTATCATTCAGACAGCCTGGGGTATGACACCAACAATTGTTAGGCCCTCAAAAATAAGATTCAGGACTTGATAGATGCTAAAGAAGTTGAATTCTACGCCCATGAAAATCCTAATATGATCTCTGCTCCAATGCCAAAGCATGGCCACAATGCCCATGCTGTTTAAGAGGATTGTTTATTGCTACTGTTGATGATTTGATGACTCCGCTACCGATAATCAAGTTGAATTTGCTAAAGGCTGGGATTTTCCCAGGTTGTGAAGAAGATTGATGCATTTATTCATCCTTACCAACCGACTATCCGTTGTTGAAGTTAGGCATCCAACGCCTAATAGATAAACAAGAAATCCTTTTTGAAAAGACTCTTATTACACAGACTCCTGTCAATGATCTTTCGATAATTACCATATCCGCCAATCTTTCCAAGGTCTCCAAAAGACCTGTTAAGATTACATCCGATCCGAAGATTGTACCTTTAAAGATAACCATGCCGGGGCTTATCCCGTACAAGTCCAACAAATCAATATCGTGGAACTATGGGGGAGAGATCTTTTACCACGATGTTAAACAAATTGAATCAACTGAAGAGAGTTCTAATGAAGAGACTTTCGACTTTGGAAACATTGCCGGAACGAGTAAAATCACCCGCAGTGGAAGAATTTTCTATCCGAAGATTGCGCCTCCAAAGGTAATCTTCGGACCCTCAGCTGCTCCTAAGGTCACTCCTGTATCGGTCAACATATCTGCGAGAACTCCAGTTATTGAAGAAGTTGTAACTCCTATTGTTGTCCCCTCTGTTGTTGTTGATGATAGAGGGAAAGGGATCCAAGAAGAGCATGTCAGGACGAGGGCTCAGCCGTTGATCATCCCTGATACCTCTCAAAAAGAAATGGAAGAGATTTTGAAAATAATCAAGAAAAGCGATTATAATGTTGTGGAGCAACTGGGGAAAACCCCCTCAAAAATCTCGATGCTAGCCTTACTGCTTTGTTTAGAAGCTCATGCCAAAGCTTTGATCAAATTCTTGAAGACGGCCCATGTGCCCCAGGAAACCTCCGCGGACCAGTTCCAGGAATGTGTAGCTAGCCTAACAGCAGACAACGGTTTAGGATTCTCCGACGCTGGCCTAACAGTCAAAGGGAGAAAACATAATGAAGCTTTGCATGTCTCGGTAGAATGCAGAGGGACTACTCTAGCACACGTTCTGGTAGACACTGGTTCTTCGCTGAATGTCTTACCAAAGAAGGCATTGGATAGGCTAGATTGTGAAGGTTTAACTTTGAAGCCCAATAACACCATCGTTAGAGCCTTTGATGGTTCTAAGAGGATGGTCCACGGGGAGGTGGACATCCCGATTAAAGTGGGAACTGAAACCTTCAACTCCACATTATATGTCATGGACATCCGTCCCTCCTATTCTTGCTTGTTGGGAAGACCCTGGATTCATCATGTTGGAGCCATCACTTCTACTCTGCATCAGAAGCTCAAGTACCCTGTCCAGGGGAAAATTGTGACAGTTCACGGTGAAGAGGAATACATGATAAGCCATCTTAATTCTTTCCGCTATATAGAATTGGATGGTGAATTCATCGAAACCCCCTTTCAGCATTTTGAAGAGGTAGCTCAGGAGATTGCGACAACCAATACAGTGTCTTCTGTACCCATTGTGATGCGGTGGGAGAACTGACTTGGTTTTGCGTTTGTATTCGCACTTGTTCGGTTTAGCAAGAGTCGCCACCGACTTTTTATTTTATCCTAAGGAAGGGTTAAAAAGCACAGGAAAAACCTTTGAGATGTTTTCGTGGGTTCGGGGGTAGATTATGAAAAGGGAAGGTATTAGCACCCTTTTCATCCATGGTTATCCATGGGATCTTAGTTACTTGTTTTTTTAGATCACTTGCCTTGATTTTCAATTGCTTGAAATGGTGGTGTGTGTGAGTGTGTTTGAAAATGTTTTGAAAAAGATGCCTTTGTCTCGGCAACCGTTGTAACAATTCTTTACTCGAATGTTTTACAAAGGTATGTGTCTTTTCGAAAAGATGTTTCAAATGTTTTTGAAAGTTTGTTTTTGAAAGTGTTGTGGAGTGGGTTTTGAAAAATAGGCAAGTGTGTTTTGCAAGTTGATCAAGTAACTAAGAGTTGTCTACCCCTAAATTTACTCAAAGATTTCTCCTATGTTTTAACCCTTTTAACAGTTTTGTTCCACCATTGTATTTGGTGGACAATCTTGTGTTAGGATGTTAACGGGACGGGCGCGGGTCATCGTATGGACCATGAATGCAATGGTGCCAAGTGTCTTTGGCAATTTTGCTTGAAGGGACTATGATCATTTTGTAGGCAACTTTCGAAAGCGTCATCGAGGGACTATGATCATTTGATTTGTTTTGTTTTGCCAAAGAAACTCAACGTGCAAGCATGGCCCATTTTGGAAGGCAACAAGCGGGATTACCCTAGGGGTGCAAGTGTGAATTGTGTATTGATTGTCATGCATTTATCTTGTATTTAGGTTATCTAGCGGTTGATTTTATTTACATACAAACCCTAGGTCTAAACATGGTATAATTGAAAGCGATAAATTGCGGGAATTTAAAGTCTATGCTATTACAAATAAATATCCGGGAATGGGGGTACATATATTTACAAATGGGGATGAGTCATTAGGAGAGTAGTGTCCAAATATATTTACAACCAAATCGAATCGCATTCTCAAATGTAAAGTATAGCAATATATAATAATCCAAAGAGAAATAAAAGCATGTAAGATGCACATGATTATTTACGAATGATGCAAGTATTAACCTAATATATTTATTAAGTATTTATTTATGCATTAATATCATTTTTGGTATTTTTGTTAATTAAGTATAAACAAATGTTTTAATGAAATAAAGAGGAAAATGCTCAAGAAATTATATTTTCATGTATTAATGCTTTTATGTACAAAATGTTTTAGTTAAAAAAGAATATTCAACCTTAAAAAAAGAAGTCTATTTTTTATGTATTTTATCAATGTTTTATACAAGGAAAAATTATTTAACTCAAAATAAAATATTATCATGTATTTTTAATTATACTAATAAAAAAGTAATTTAAGAAAAATTTATATAAAAAGAGTTTAACGTATTATTTTATTTACAAACAAAAATGAAATATATTAGTTTAAATTATAAAAGAAAAAATAAAATGATAAGTAAAAAAAATGATGTTAGTTTATGTACAAAACAAAAAAAACGGAATGGGCTTTAGAATCTATTCTTGGCCCAACACAAAACTTGAAAAGAAAGAGTCAGAGGGGGTGTAAGCCAGATTTGTTGGGCTTAAGCGTGGATGGGGCGAACCGGCCCAGACGGGTTTCACAAATTTGCAAGGGTTTTCAATAGTTTGTTTCATTTGGAAAATAGGGTTACAACTTTGGAACGAACGGCGCCACTTCTCCAATTTTGCTTCGTTGTCCTCTTCTTCTTCTCAAGCCAAGGATTCTGAGTAAAATTCCTCTTCGCCTAAAGCCACCCAGCGCCACCGTCCATCACATCCTCGCGTTTGTTCAAGTGGTGATAAAAAGAGAGGTAAAGATTTCTGTTCTTTCAAATTTTTTTAGGGTTTCAGATCTCCATTCTTGCATGTTTTACTTTCATGTTCTGATTTTTTTTATTATCAATACTTTATGTATGAGGTGTGAGAAGAAAAGAAAAGGAGTTATACCTTTGGAGACTTTTGGAGACGGAGGAATGAAGAGATGGACTTGGAGGCGCTTTAGGCGGCCGGAGACGGAGGGAACAGTGATGCTGATGAGCTTGCTCTTCCTGATATCCTCGTATTTTGCTTTTTTGCTAGGTTTTGTGATGAATGCCTGAAAACCTTTGCCTATTTCTGAACACTTCTTTTCCTCTTCCACTGTTTGCTTGCTGAGATGCTTGATATGCTTGATATGTTGTTGAACCCTATGATGAGCCTAGCTCTGAGGGCTATTGGACCCTGTGATGAGCTTAGCTCTGAGGGTGGTGTGATTCTGACTTTGGACGAATTTTTGTGGTTTGTAAGCTTGTTTGGAGCTCAGGCTTCAGGCTTGCTGGTTTGTATGGGGTTTATCAGTTTGTGTGGCTTTTTCTGGTGTAGGCTAACTGGCTTTGGTGCAGTTTGTTTTGAAATTTGTTTGGATAAAGGCTTATGAGGGTTGAAACTTTAGGCTTGTGTTCTTGGTTGTTTGACAGGCTTTAGGCTGAGTCTTGAAAGGCTTGGCTTGTGGTTCTACAAGTAGTTTAGCAGGTTGATATGTTGGTTTTGATTTGTGAGTTACTGAGTTGAAACAGGTTAGGCTTGAAGCTTTTGAGCTGAAAACAGGTTTTTGAAAAGGGCTTGAATTTTGTTTTAGATAGTTTAAGGCATATGCTTCTGTTTTTCTTGAAAGGCAGGGGTTTATATTTTTGTGTGAATTCGTTCTCCTCTGTTTTGTAGCCTGGAAGTTTGCTTTTAACAAGTTTTTGAATTTGGTCTTGGTTTGAATACCAATGCTTGAGCAGGTTGTAAGGCTTAAGGTTTTCCTTTTTTGTGATATCTTCTGCTGTATGTATTATGCCTCCTCTCTCTATGTGTTCTGATGTATCTTGTTTTTATCTCTTTTTTAGCCTCTAGCCTGCTGTACTGTAAGCTTCCTTCCTCTCTCTTTTCTCTACATATTAAAAAAGCATTTTTATTGCTTAAATTTGTCTTTTCTGAAAAAGTAACTCGCTTTGAAAATGATGATTTGGAATGTCGCTTGCATTGTGGTCTTTCTTCTGCATACTTTCCATATTTCTTGCATATTTTGTGTACTTTGTTGACAGTTTTTTGAATAGCCTTTTGATAGCTTTTGGACAGTTGGTTGACATTGGACTTGGTTGATTTGAAACTGTAACTTTGGCTTAGTTTCTTTGACAGTGTGACTTGGGCAACTTGTTTTGTTTATTCACTTGGTTGTTCAATTCAGTTTGCCTTTTGGACTTGGGTTTGGATTTTTGGAATTATGCAGCCTGTTTGATATTTTGAATTTGTGCAATTGTAGCTTTGTGCATTTTGAATTTGTGCAATTCATACTTTTTGCAAGCATATTTCTATCCCTCTTTGTGAACCAAGAGTAATCTTGTGATTTGCAGAGAGGGTAAATAAACTGATTCCGGCCAGTTACTTTTAATGATGAGCCTTAAAATATCTGTTTGCCTTTAATTTATTTCATCTGCATTTGACTCCTTTCCCTTCTTTTTTTGTTTTTGCAGATAAAATAAATTGAGCAAAGGAGCATCAGTAGAAGATGAAGACTTAGGAAATTTTTAGAATAGTTTTATTTTACTTTTAATCATGGTAACAGTATTAATGTAAACATTTGTAAATAAATTTAGTGTTCAAATAATAATTGTAACAAATAATTAAAGATGAATAAAATCCTCCTTTGTCAGATATTTCTTCAATTCTTCTGCATTGATTTATTTAATTATTTATATTTCTTAAATTATAATAACTGGAAAATATCCAATAATTTTAATTTAGAAATGATAAATAATCAATAAACGTCCGGTATTCCAAAAAATCAAAAGTATTGCACAATCAAACTCTCTTAATCCACCGTTTACTTAATTATTTAAGTTTTCTGAATTAAAATAATTGGAAGTGAATCCCAACTATTCTAACTGAGAATAAATAATTAATAAACACTGTAGTCTTGCAATCAATAATAAACCCGGCGTCCCAATTAAACAAGCAATACACAGTCAATCACAACAAATGCCCGTATGTCCTTTCCTTTTACTGATTAAATCAAACACACCAAACTCTCAATTCAAATGCGTCAATCCAAATCTCAAAGTAAATTGAAAAGAACTGTAGAATTAATTCTTTCTGAGAATGCGCGCACAAAACCCTAGTTCTTGATTTAATGACAAAGAAATGCCCGCCTGATCAAACCCTGAGCCAAACTCAACCGAACCCTAATAATCTGCTTGAACTGTTCCAGAGCCATGAAAACCCTAATTTGGATAGACTGATAAGAAAAAGTCTGTTTGACTGATTCTTACGCCAATCTGAAAAAGTCAGGGAAAACCCGAAGCTGTGATTTCTTGTGGAAAAATAGGAGGGAAAATTTTAGGGTACAACACCCATGATTACCCGACCTCCGCCTCAGATGTCGTCTCTCAAAGATGCAAGGGCTGTGATTGAAGAAGGAGGAAGCATAATCTCGGGGCAGCTTCCCGATTTTCCCTTTAAATCTGATAAATTCGGCTTGGGTTTCACTGCTTCTACTTAAAAGGTTGTGCGTTGCTCCCGAGCTAGAGGGCCACCAGTGAAGATCACCCATCATGGAGTCAATGCTTTGGAGGATAGTGAAGAGGAGAGCAACATGGAAGACTGGATTTTCCCCACCTTTGAAGGAGGAATGTGCAATTGGGAGGCAAAGGACTTTATTCCCATTACTTTCATCAATCAATAATTTATCTTTCAAACATTTCTGTTGGTTTGTAATAATTCTTAAACAATTCGTGCACTTTTGACCTTGTGCCTTACCCGAGGCATATAGGTCCATTTGTAAGGGTTTGATTTTTCATCTTCATATTCCATTTTAATGAATCATGGACGTTTTCACATATAAACTTTTGTGTTCATTTTCTTTCTTTTTACATTTCATTTGTTTAAAGGTGGCTATCCCTCACACACACACACTCACCAATGCAGGTACCCATCCATTCCGGATTCCATGGGTAACAATTCTGCTATGGCCTTCAGTAACTCTGAAGGTCTGGTCTACCATGCCAAAGACGAAGGTGATGAAGATTGTGAAGTGCCTGGAGAATTAGATAGACTACTACAACAGGAACAAAGGGCTATTCTACCTCACGAGGAATTGTTAGAGACAATCAATTTGGGTACAGAGGAAGGCAGAAAAGAAGTTAGAGTGGGTGCTAACCTAGAGCCAAGTGTCAAGGAGCGCTTAATTCAGCTATTGAATGAATATGTTGAGATCTTCGCCTGGTCTTATAAAGACATGCCGGGACTTGATACAGATATTGTGGTTCACCGTCTCCCTACAAGAGAAGATTGTCCACCAATTAAACAGAAAGTTCACCGCATGAGGCCCGACATGTCTGAAAAGATCAAAGTAGAAGTTATGAAGCAGTTCAATGCTGGATTTCTTGCTGTTACCTCCTATCCACAATGGGTCGCTATCATTATGCCCGTGTCTAAGAAGGACGGCAAAGTCAGAATGTGCGTGGATTACTGAGACTTAAACAGAGCTAGCCCTAAAGATGACTTTCCACTACCGCACATTGACATATTGGTTGACAATACAGCTCAGCACAAGGTATTTTCTTTCATGGACGGATTTTCAGGGTACAACCAGATCAAAATGGCCCCTGAGGACATGGAGAAAACTACTTTTGTTACACAGTAGGGTACGTTCTGTTATAAAGTGATGCCATTCGGACTGAAGAATGCCGGGGCAACCTATCAACACGCCATGGTAGATTTGTTTCATGATATGATATATCATGAGATAGAGGTCTACGTAGACGACATGATAGCCCGTTCACAAACTGAAGAAGAACACCTCGACCATCTGCAAAAGCTGTTTGTCAGGTTGAAGGAATACAAGCTCAGACTGAACCCTAACAAGTGCACTTTCAGAGTCAAGTCTGGTAAACTCTTGGGTTTCATTGTCAGCAACAAAGGCATCGAGGTTGATCCTGCCAAAGTCAAAGCTATACAAGAAATGCCTGCCCCTCGCACTGAGAAGGAGGTCAGAGGTTTCTTGGGACACCTAAACTACATTGCAAGGTTCATTTCTCACCTAACATCTACCTGTGAACCAATCTCCAAGCTGTTGAAGAAAGATCAGGTGGTTAAATGGAATGATGACTGTCAAGTTGCTTTCGATAAAATCAAGGAGTATTTGCTAGAACCTCCTATCTTGATGCCACCCGTTGAAGGAAGGCCGCTAATCATGTATCTGATTATCTTGGAGAATTCAATGGGGTGCGTACTAGACCAACATGACGAGTCTGGCCGAAAAGAGCATGCCATTTATTACCTTAGCAAAAAGTTTACCGACTGTGAGACCCGATACTCACTGCTCGAGAAAACTTGTTGCGCTTTGGTATGGGCTGCTCTCCGGCTAAGGCAGTATATGTTGACTCATACCACTTTTCTGATCTCTAAGATGGATCCGGTTAAGTACATCTTTGAGAAGCCTGCTTTATCTGAAAGAATCACTAGATGGCAGATGATCCTGACCGAATACGATATACAGTACACAACCCAAAAAGCCATAAAGGGGAGTGTGCTAGCCGATCATCTGGCCCATCAAGTTGTCGAAGATTACCAATCCATGAGGTTCGACTTCCCCGACGAGGATATCATGACTTTGGATAACATTGAGGAGAACAAACCATATGACAGACCTGAACAAGGATCCCGATGGACCCTGTACTTTGATGGTGCCTCCAATGCACTTGGCAACGGTATCGGCGCAGTGCTTATCTCTCTAGAAGGTTGCCATACACCTTTCACCGCCAGACTCTACTTCAGCTGCACCAACAACATGGCCGAGTATGAAGCTTGTATCTTTGGTCTCAAGGCTGCAATTGACTTGGGAATCAAATCTTTGATTGTGTTTGGGGACTCAGCTTTAGTCATCAGTCAGATCAAAGGAGAGTGGGATACTAAACATCCAAACCTCATCCCTTACAAAGAACATGTCCTGACATTGTTACCACATTTCGAGCAAATCACCTTCGAGCACTTCCCGCGAGAAGAAAATCAGCTAGCGGATGCTCTAGCTACAATGTCATCCATGTTTAAACTTAACTGGGATAATGAGGCTCCCCAAATTACCATTGAACGGATGGATGAACCTGCGCATTGTCACGAGATTAATACCGAAGAAGTAGTGGACCGACCGTGGTTTCATGACGTCAAAAGGTATCTCGAAGCACAAGAATACCCTGAAGGAGCTTCAGTCAATGACAAAAAGTTCTTAAGGAGATTCCCAGCTAAGTTCTTCTTGAGCAATGGTATCCTATACAAGCGCAATCATGATTGCATTCTGCTCCGTTGTGTGGACAAGGTTGAGGCTGAGCAGATCATGGCTGAACTGCACAATGGTACCTTTGGCACTCACTCAAGCGGGCATACGATGGCTAAGAAGATTCTACGGGAAGGCTATTACTGGTCTACCATGGAAGCTGACTACCATCAACATTCCCGTACTTGTCACAAATGCCAAATCTATGCGGACAAGGTATATATACCTCCGGTTCCTCTCAATGTCTTAACAGCTCCTTGGCCATTCGCTATGTGGGGAATCAACATGATTGGAGAGATCAAGCCTACAGTATCCAATGGACACCGCTTCATCCTGGTGGCCATTGATTACTTCACCAAGTGGGTCGAAGCTGCTTCCTTCGCATCTGTCACAGAGAATGTTGTTGCCCGCTTCATCAAGCAAAACCTTATTTGCCGGTATGGTATCCCTGAAAGGATCATCACTGACAACGGTACAAACCTTAACAACACTATGACCACTGCCTTGTGCGAGCAGTTCCAGATTCAACATCTCAATTCATCTCCCTATCGGCCAAAGATGAACGGTGTTGTCGAAGCTGCGAACAAAAATATCAAGAAGATCATACAAAAGATGACAGTCACCTACAAGGACTGGCATGAGATGTTACCGTTTGCTCTGCACGGATACTGTACCACGACACGTACATCAACTGGGGCAACACCCTATTCTTTGGTATACGGCATGGAAGCTGTTTTACATATCGAGGTTCAGATTCCCTCCTTGAGAATCATGAAAGATGCTGGTTTGAGTGAAGACGATTGGATTCAGACCTGACTTGATCAACTTAACTTGATTGACGAAAAGTGACTTACTGCTGTTTGCCACGGTCAGACATATCAAAAGCGGATGATCAAGGCTTTCAACAAGAAAGTCAGGCGCCAGGTATATCAAGTCGGGGATCTTGTAATCAAGCGGATCATCTTGCCGCAAAGTGATCCCAGGGGAAAATGGACTCCTACTTACGAAGGACCATTTGTAATCAAAAACATCTTTTCTGGTGGGACAATGATCCTGACAACCATGGATGGCGACGACCTGCCACACCCTGCGAACGCAGACATAGTCAAAAGATACTACGCATAAACGACCCGACAAGTTGAAAACCCGAAAGGAAGACTTAGGCAAAAATGGGCATCCCGGTGAATCGAAAACCCGAAAGGGCGGTTCAGGCAAAAATTAGGGATAAATAAAAAAATATGTACACCCGGAAAGTTGAAAACCCGAAAGGGTGACTTGGGCAAAAAAGGGTTTCCCGGTGGATCTAAAACCCGAAAGGGAGGTCCAGTCAAAAGTTAGGGAATTAAAGTGTATGACTATGTCTCGTCGGATCACTTTAAGGACAATCTCTTCACAGACAAGCTCCAGGCTTCTGATCGACTAAATCATCTTCGGACGAAGCAATGAATGGACAAGATATCCAGAGTTACGAAGGCTATAGTAAAATTGGAACCCCATGGAATTTTTACACATAGCCATCTTTCTTTGTATAAATTTTTCTCATTTCTATGACAACATTCTCTTACGTGGATGTTTGTCTCCTTTGTACAAAAATACTTACACAAAGTTAATACAAAGATACTTCAAAATGCAGAAAACTATTTACCTTTTCTTTTTCTTTACACTTGTGTTTTATTTGAAAACGTCCAATGATTTATTAAATGAGCATATGCATTTGAATATAATCACTGTTTACAAATAAACGAAATGTGAAAGAATAATTACTGACAGGTTGAAAGGATAGGAAAACGTCTTTAGGCTATTCCAAGAGAAATTCCCTGAAGTACATCATCTAGATCCCCAGCGGAGCTACAACCTTGAAATACATATCCCCAGCGGGGTTAAATTTCAAAATCCCTGCCAGAGTTAAACTTCAGACTCCCGATCCCCGGCGGAGTTATATTTTCAAACCTTTAATTCCCATCAGAGTTAAGTCTTCAAACTCCCAATCCAGCGGAGCAAAAACTTTGGGTCATAAATCCCCGGCAAAGATGAAACCTTCTTCCCCAGCGAAGTCAAATTTCCAACTACCAATCCCCAGTGGAAACCATTCAGTGTTCCCCAGATTCCCCAACAAGTTGTCTCAAAGTCTGAGAATCAACTAGATAACAGCTAACTTTTGTCTTATCCCCAAACTAGGATAATTCCCCAGTAGATTGGCATACAACCCAAACTCCTGAACTTTTTCCAAACGGGAATAAGCTTTTTCCCCGGAGAGTCTTGAACTTACTTTCCAGCAGGATAGCTACTCCCCAGCAGTATAGCTATTCTCCACAGAGTTTTTACTCCTCAACTGAATGAAGATTCTCATTCTTAACTCCCCAGCTTAAAGTCCCCAAGGATTCAAATTCCCCTAGCAGATTGAAGATTCTCATTCTTGATTCCCCAGCGAAGTTACCCAAGTCTTCATAACTCCCCAGCATGAATTTGTCAGAATTTTTAATCTCCTGCAGATCGAAGATTCTCATTCTCACCTCTCCAGTGAAGCCCCCAAGGGTTCAATTTCCCCAGGAGATCGAAGTTTCTCATTCTTAGTTCCCCGCAGAAGCCATCAGAGTCTTCCGTATTCTCCAGCAGATCAAGGTTTTTCTTTTGTCTGGTCCCAGGTAGAGATCGCCAAAATTTTCTTATTCCCCAGCCGAGTAAGGATTCCCATTGTGTAATCTCCAGCCATAGTCATCAAAGTTCTCAGGATTCCCCAAGCAGGTTTCTCAAGCAACACTTGCCATCATTCTCACAACAGAATATTTATCATGTTCCAACTCCAAAGACTTGAAGGATCCCTATATCCCCAGGAAAGTCATGAAGGATTCTCACATCCCCACGAGTTGCCAAGGATTTTCTATCCCCAACAGTGGTCCAAGGATTTCTCATCCTCAGCAATCAAAGATTTTGAACCTCCAGCAGCGGTCATGGATTTATTTTCCCTGGTAGCAGTCAAAGATTTCATTATCTCCAGCTATCAAGGATTTATCCTCCTCCGCAAGACAGCTAATCAGCTTACATGCACATACATTACATTTATATATCATAAACAATGATAAAGCACATTTATTGCATCATACATGTCATGCAACATTGAAGTAGAGAGAAACACAAGAAGGGGGGGTTGAATTGTAAAACTGAAAATCAATGCAATGAACAAGATATTTTTATCCTGGTTCGTTTGATCTCAAACTACTCCAGTCCACCCGTCAAGGTGATTTCGCCTCTCTCCAACGAGGTCTTAATCCACTATATTCAACTGAATATTACAGACTGCTTTAACAACTGCTAAAGCCTTCTTGATGCAAACCACAACCCGGTTTGTCAAGGAAACACTTTCTTACAAAGAAGATAAATCTAAGTGTGTGAATGTTTTCTACAAAACTGTATCACAACTGTGATGTATACACAACTTGAAGCTTAGAAACTAGATTGCTAAACAATGATTGAATATGAGAATGTGTAGTGTTTAGCAAACTGAGAGAAGGAAGATTTTGATCAGCTTTTAGGCGTGTAAATATTTGGAGAGCATTAGCCAATTCAATCTTCAAAGTCTTGTTTATATAGCACTGAGATGTTGAACGTTGGAGCAATATTCTTGATTCAATGCTATTAACAAACTTTCCTTATCGAGCAGATCTTGTCTGGAATGAGGCCGTTGGTATTAATTTGCTTTCAATGCACAGTACCGTTGCTTACTTAATGCAAGTTCTGGCTTGGCTCATTCTGACTCTGCTTAGCTGCTGATGAACTGTTGTGTTTCTTTATCAGAGGGTTGAGCGCAGTTTTGTTCATCAGGCTTCAGCATATACGTGAGTTAATCTTCTGATTCTGACATTCTGATATGGCAACTTCTGATGCTGATTAGGTGTGATCTTGCTTATATCAATCAGAGTATCTGCAAATCAGAACGTAATAATTTAGGCAGTAGATAGTTCATACATGAATCATATAAATAATATATCTTTTCACTTTGTTATCATCAAAACTTAAACATAGGGTAGTAGATTCAAACTTTGTTCTAACAATCTCCCCCTTTTTGATGATGACAAAAACTAGATATTTTTAAATGAAAATAACGTGAAAAGGTATCAGAGAGATGCATCAGAGTAAGAGGTTATCAAGGATAAGGGGTAAAAAGATATCAGAGTTGAGAGATACTCCCCCTGAGTTTATTACTTCCCTTTGATTACAAGTGTTCTTCAGGATCAGATCTTTTTGCCTTTCTTTGAACATCAGAGTATCAGAGTCTTTGACTATCAGAAGCTTTAGATCAGCATATCAGAGCAGAGCTTCAGATCAGCGTATCAGAGCTTTTCTTGTCAGAGCTTTGCTTTGGATCAGAGTATCAGAGTGAATCAGAGCTTCATAGCTTTTAGTCTTCAGAGTGTCCAGGAGCTTCCTTGTACCTGTAGACTTTAAGCAAAACAAAAAAAACATTTTCAAGTATAATAGAGTTAGAATGTTTGAGAATTTATGTCTTAGTTAACCGTTATTGTTTAAAATATCATTCTTGTTCTCCCCCTTTTTGTCAGCAATCAAAAAGTGTAGGTGAGTGCTAAAACAATTATGATCAGAAAAACTTGTCATATTAAAAGGTTCAGAATTAAACAGAACATATTCAAATAGTACATCAGAAAATCAAAGAAAACATGAAAAAGACATGAATGAAAAAACTAAGGTTGGGGAGGAAAGCGTGTGAACAGGTTCTCCAGCATGGCTTTGATCTGATCAGCAGTCTCATTCTGCTTGTGCACCATGCTGACAATAATGTCAATCTTGCTATCCTGCACATCCATTATTTCTTTCATCTTTTGGTCGTTTTCATCCATCCTCTGCTGCAGACGCATGTCATTCAGCTTCAGTTCTTCCAGAGTCTGCCTGTCCAAGGCAGCTTGAGAAACATCAGAAGCAGGAAGCTTCTGAGAGCTTTCTGCAACATCTTCTGCTTGACTTGCTTCAGCTTGAATGGTCTTGTCTTCTTCTGGTTGCACCTTTGAAGCTAGCTGTTTCTCAGACCAAGGTTCACTATCCAGAGGGAGCACAGCTTCCTGAGGCAGTAGACTGTCAACTTCCTTCAGCAGCTTGCTGAAGTTCTGTTGTGCCTGCTCATAGTTGATATCCTGCAACTTGAGGGCTTCAGCACGTACCCAAAGTCTGAATTGTGACCAGAGCTGATCAGAAGCAGCTGGGTCAATCATTCCAGGATAGACTTGCTTCAAAGAAGCAATCCATTGCTGCACACCTGTTTCAAAATTCATAATACCAGAGCCAACATCTGGTTGTTTTGGTTTAGGGATGGCTATTTTATGTTTCATATCAGTAAGACGGTCAATACTGGTTAAGTCTATGAAGGTCCTGCTGGGGTTTTCGGTGGTTTGCTTGGCAGCTGTTTGTTTTGGAGATGGAGTGGGAGAATCAGAAATTATGATTGGACTGCTTGGTGTTTTGGGAGTATTGGGTGGTGTAGATTCTGGTGAGGATGGCAACTGGGCCATGGTGATTGTTGTTCCACCTGGCAGCTGGATTGCTAGAGGTGATGGTTGTGGTGAATGAGGTTCAGATGGATGAGGAGAAGGAGTTTCAGAGTGATGAAACTCAGGTTGAGGTGATGGTGGATGAATTTCTGGTTGAGGAGAGGTTGTTGGAATTTCTGGTTGAGGAGAAGTTGTTTGAATTTCTGGTTGTTCAGGGATAAGGGGTTCTTCTGGAATTGATGAGAGAGTTTGTTGTGGTTCTGGTTCTTCAGCAGATTGCTGTTGTTCTGGTTGTGGAGGAGGGACAATTTGTGGTTCAGAGTTTGGATTGGCGGAGTGATCAGAAGTGTGTTGATCAATGTCAGACAGCACTTTGTCAATTGCTGATGTTGTTGAGATTGGTTTGGGATGTTTGGTTCTGGGTCTTCTGAGTTTTAATGCCTCAGAAGGGTCATCTTCTGGTTCAGTTTCATCTATTGTTGGGATGGGGATTGAGATTCTATGAGAGGTTGGAGGAGGAATAGATGCTGGAATAGTAGAAGAATTTAAAACAGAAGCAACAGATAAATTACCTCTTTTCTTGGGTGTCTGCTGGGATGATCCTTCTGAAGGTGCCTTCCTCTTCTTAGTCTTCTTCAGAGTCACTTCTTGTTGAGGTTGATGCAGAGCTTTGATAATCAGATTTGGATCTGTACCATCTGCCTTGCACGCATCTAAGTATCTGAGAACCACCTCTGGTTTAGATTCTATCTCAGAAAATAAAGGAAAGTCACTCAGTGGAACTCTTCTGCTGGTGATATCAGCAATAGGAGTAGCTCTGGGTTCCTTTTTGATATTCTCTATCAACTTCATTTTCTTCAAGTTCTTCGTGTTCAGAGGCTTCCCAACTGTTGGTTCAATGGTGCTTAACTCTTGAGCTTCTATCAGATGCTCTATCAGCCTATTCTCTGTCAGAATATCTGATATCAACCTTCCAAAGGGTATCCAATCCCTCTTTGTTCTTTCTTCTTCCCTGGTTTCCTTCACACTTGTTCTGAGGTGGTTGAACAGAAGATGAGCCAAGTTGATTTTTACCTTCTGATCAATAAAGTAGATCAGAAACTGCTGATCCACATTTATGTAATCAGGTGAACTAGTTGGCTTCATATGGTTGAAGCACCCCAGAATTATCTTAGCCCAAACTCTGTGATGATCCTTCAGATCTTTGATCTTGCTGCTGGGCACCCCATGGGTGAAAATCTTTGCAGCTATCACGCCCACGTCAGCACATCTCTCAGCCATATCAACACAGCGGACGCCACCGCCACTGTAACTGATTAACCTTGCTATGTGATCCTCAGTGATCACAATCTTCTTCCCCATAACGAAGGAGGTGACTAGATGCGTTGAAGCCTTCGCATGAATCCAGAATTCCTTGACTAACATAGGGAATGTTGGTCCAACCAACCTGTCAAAATACCTTTCCCATTTCTGTGCCCTAACTTCTTCTGTTAGGTCAAAACCGTTCTCCTTCAAGCTTCCAAAATCAATGATCAATTCAGATAACACTTCAAGATTCTTCACATGAGTGAGGAGTGTTCTGAATGGCACTTGATACTGCTCAGATGATGCTTTCTTCTGAGGACCTACAGAAGCACTGCTGGAGGTTGCCATGTTCACACTAAAAGATTTTGAGAAGAAACTGGGAAAAAGAGGTTTTGCAAGAGATGAACACAGAAAAATGCAGAGAATGCTTGAGTATTAGTGAGAAACTGTAAAGAATTAGAATGAGAAAATAGAAGATGCTTGTGTTTAAATAGAGTTTCAGAATATTTTGAAAAAATAAACGTTTTTAAGAAAGAGAAAAATCATGATTGCATTTTAAAAGCATGATTACTTTTATTAAATGCTTGCTGATTTTGGGGGATTTGAGAAAGATACTTAAAAACGGTTACCAGACATGTGTCTCAATGCACCCAATCAGCGCTTTGCCTTCTCAGAAGCGTGCACGCGTTCTGCTTCAGAGATTTGCTGATGATTGGATGACACTTGTTTGATGTAGTGATCAGCACGTCTGTCTTTGAGCTTAGACTCTCAGATCTTTAGACTTGCATCTAATACAATCTGCATGTTCTATCTTTCTGAAAGAAGATTGATCAGAAGTTCACAGTAAAACAATTACATTCTGAAGGTAAATATATGGAATTAAAACATTTTCACTCTGGACAGACTTTCATGCTGAGATGTTTCAGAATGAAATTAAACCTATCTTCTGAAAGGGGTTTAGTAAAGATATCAGCCCATTGATGGTCTGTATCTATAAATTTTAAGTTCAAAATTCCTTTCTGAATATAGTCCCTAATGAAGTGATGTTTTATTTCTATATGCTTAGCTCTAGAATGTAAAATGGGATTCTTACTTAAGCAAATAGCAGAAGTATTATCACAGAGTATAGGAATGTTACTCTCAAAAATCTAGAAGTCTTCAAGCTGAATTTTCATCCAGAGCATTTGTGTGCTACATCCTGCTGCTGCTATGTACTCAGCTTCTGCTGTTGATAGCGCAATTGTTGATTTCCTTTTGCTGGACCAAGAGATCAGATTTTCTCCCAGAAACTGGCAGCTTCCAGAAGTACTTTTACGCTCCACTCTGTCTCCAGCAAAATCAGCATCGCAGTAGCCTACTAAGCTGTAATCACTAGATTTTCTATAAAACAAACCCAGATTAGTAGTACCTTTCAGATACTTGAAAATTCGCTTAACAGCTGTTAAGTGAGATTCTCTAGGATCAGATTAGAATCTAGCACAGATACAAACACTGAATAATATGTCAGGTCTTGAAGCAGTCAGATAGAGGAGAGAACCAATCATACCTCTGTAGACTTTCTGTTCTACATTTTTGCTTACCTCTTCTCTTTCCAGAATGCACGTGGGATGCATTGGAATCTTTGATGGCTTACATTCTGAGAGGTCAAATTTCTTCAGAAGATCTCTGATGTATTTGCTCTGATGAATGTAAGTTCCCTCTGGAGTTTGATTGATCTGAATTCCTAGAAAGAATTTCAGTTCCCCCATGAGGCTCATCTCAAATTCTGCCTGCATACACTTAGCAAATTTTCTTCCGAGAGAAGGATTAGTAGAACCAAAAATAATATCATCAACATAAATTTGACAAACTAAGATGTCATTCTTAACTGATTTACAGAATAGAGTAGTGTCCACTTTCCCTCTGGTGAATTCATTTTCTAATAGAAAGTTACTTAGCCTTTCATACCAAGCTCTGGGAGCTTGTTTCAGACCATATAGTGACTTCTTTAGTTTGAAAACATGTTCTGGATGTTTTGTATTTTCAAAACCAGGGGGTTGGTGTACATAGACTTCTTCTTCTATATAACCATTTAAGAATGCACTTTTGACATCCATCTGATATAGAGTGACGCCTCTATTAACAGCAAATGAAATTAAAAGTCTGATAGATTCTAACCTGGCGACTGGGGCAAAGGTTTTTGTATAGTCTATTCCCTCTTGCTGACTATAACCTTGTGCAACCAGTCGTGCCTTGTTTCTGATGACTTCACCTTGTTCATTTAGCTTGTTTCTGAACACCCATCTTGTTCCAATGACGTTGAATCCTTTTGGTCTGGGAACGAGATCCCATACGTCGTTTCTGGTGAATTGATTCAGCTCTTCTTGCATTGCCAGAATCCAGTCATTATCCAGAAGTGCTTCATCAATAGAAGAAGGTTCAATCAGAGACACAAGTCCCATGAGAGTTTCTTCAGAGTTTCTGAAGCTTGCTCTTGTTCTGATTGGATCTTCCTTTCTTCCTAAGATAGTCTCTTCTGGGTGATCCAAGCTGCTTCTGGGTAATCTCTTCTGAGGTTGATCAGCAACTGTTGTAGGATTGCTAGCAGTGCTCCTTTCAGACGTTGAAGGAGTGTCTGTGTTGAGAGCTTCTGATGACTTGTCTCCAGAACCTGTAAATTCAATTTCCATACCTGCAAAAACTTCATTCTGCTTTGACTTTTCAGAGTCAAGCTTATCATCAAAACGAACACTGATTGATTCTTCCACAATCTGTGTTTCTGTATTGTATACTCTGTACCCTCTTGAGCGTTCAGAGTATCCTAACATAATACACTTCTATGCTTTAGAGTCAAACTTGTTCAAATAATTCTTTGTATTTAATATAAAGCAAGTACATCCAAATGGATGAAAATATGAAATGTTGGGCTTTCTGTTCTTCCATAATTCATATGGAGTCTTTTCCAGAATAGGTCTTATTGAGATTCTATTCTGAATGTAGCACGCTGTGTTTATTGCCTCTGCCCAGAAGGTCTTAGCAACGTTTGTCTCATTGATCATGGTTCTGGCCATTTCTTGCAATGTTCTGTTCTTTCGTTCTACAACTCCATTTTGTTGGGGAGTTCTAGGACAAGAGAAATCATGCAGAATGCCTCTGTCATTAAAGAATGACTCAAAATCTTTGTTTTCAAATTCTCCACCATGATCACTTCTGACTTTAACGATTCTAAGATCCTTTTCATTCTGAACTTGGTTACAAAAGGTAACAAACACAGAGTGTGACTCGTCCTTGTGTCTTAAGAACTTTACCCATGTCCATCTGCTATAGTCATCTACGATTACTAACCCATACTTCTTACCACTGACTGAAGCAGTCTTAACTGGTCCAAATAAGTTAATGTGCAGAAGTTCTAATGGCTTAGAGGTAGACACAACATTTTTGGATTTAAAAGAAGGTTTTGCAAACTTGCCTTTCTGACATGCTTCACACAGAGCATCTGAATTGAACTTCAAATTAGGAAGTCCTCTGACCAGATTGAGTTTGTTAATCTGAGATATTCTTCTCATATTAACATGCCTCAATCTTCTGTGCCAGATCCACTGCTCGTTGTTAACAGACAGAAGACATTTTACATTCTGACTCTTTAGTTCAGAAAGTTTGATTTTGTAGATGTTGTTTTTCCTCTTACCATTAAACAGGATAGTCCCATCTTTCTGACTAACAGCTTTACATGATTTTTGATTAAAGATTATATCATAACCGTTATCACTTAACTGACTTATGGATAACAGATTATGCATCAATCCATCTACTAGTAGAACATTATTAATAGAGGGAAGATTTCCATTACCTACAGTTCCAGAGCCAATTATCTTTCCCCTCTGATTGCCTCCAAAACCAACGTGGCCTCCAGGCTTAAGTTCCAGACTTTGGAACATATGCCTTCTTCCCGTCATGTGTCGCGAGCAGCCAGAGTCCAGGTACCATGACTGGTGTTTCTGACTTGCTGCTAAAGATATCTGCAACATGTATTATTTTATCCTTAGGTACCCAGATTTTCTTGGGTCCTGATTTGTTAGTTTTACCAAAACTCTGGTTGAATTTTGGTTTCACAGAGTGCTTACTGCTAGTGTATTTAATATCATGTGTGTGACCATACACAAAATGTGAATTCAGAGGAGTGTGTTTAATGGTTAAGTCCATGACATTCTTTGTTGTAGGAACCTTACCTTGGTATCCTATTCCTTTCCTGCCGTTTCTGCTAACTCCATAGATCATTGAAGCCATTTTGCTTCTATCTATGCTTTTAGCGAGGAACTTCTGGAAACTGTGATCATACTCCTTGATGATCTCATCAGCGTTGCTGGGAGTTTCAGAAATTGGTTCCTTCTGAGAGTTTTGTAAAGTGTTTTCTAATTTTGAAATCTTATTTCTCAGCTCAGAATTCTCCAATTTGAGACTCTCAGTCTTATTAGAGTCAGATTCAAGATTCCTTTTCAGGTCTCTGAATTTAACTCTAATTTGCTGATACCGTTCCAGAATCTCATTAAGGCTTTCAGCAAGTTCAGCCTTGGTAAAGTTAACAGCAAAGTTAGGAAATACCTCTTCAGTATCTGATTCTGAGTCTGATTCAGAAGCTTCACTATCTTCTGAGATGTTAGCCATGAGAGCTATGTTTGCCCTCTCATCATCTGATTCTGAGTCAGCTTCAGACGAGTCAGAGTCATCCCATGTAGCCATGAGACTTTTCTTCTTCTCTCTTCCAAACTTCTTTTTGGGCTTTTCCCTCTGAAGCTTTGGGCAGTCACTCTTATAGTGTCCTTGCTCATTGCACTCATAGCAGATGATGTCCTTGGTGTTTGGCTTTTTGCTGCTAGAGGAGCCTTCAGATCTTCTGTATCCAGAGGAAGAATTTGTCCTTCTGTATTTGGAAGAAGACTCGTTCTGATCAGATCTTCTGGGATTCCTGAACTTCGTTTGTCTTTGCTTCCATAGTTGATTTACTCTTCTGGAAAGGAGGGAGAGTTCGTCTTCTTCTGATGAGGATCCATCAGATGTTTCTTCAACTGCCTGCAAAACTTTAGACTCAAATTTTTTGTTAGATTTTAATGCTAAAGGCTTACCTTGCTTCTGAGGCTCGTCAGCTTCTAGCTCTATCTCATGACTTCTGAGGGAGCTGATAAGTTCCTCCAGAGTGATTTTGTTGAGATCTTTAGCTAGCTTCAGAGCTGTAACCATTGGTCTCCACTGCTTGGGCAAACTTCTGATGATTTTCTTGACATGGTCAGCAGTAGAGTATTCTTTGTCCAGAACCTTGAGACCAGCTACCAGAATCTGGAATCTTGAGAACATTGTTTCAATGGAATCAGATTCTTCCATTTTGAACGCCTCATACTTCTGAATGAGCGCCAGAGCTTTAGTTTCTTTGACCTGAACGTTGCCCTCATGCGTCATTCTGAGTGAGTCAAAAATGTTCTTTGCTGTGTCTCTGTTGGAGATCTTTTCATATTCAGTATAGGAGATGGCGCTGAGGAGGATGGTTCTGGCCTTGTGGTGATTCTTGAAGTCACGCTTTTGTTGGTCAGACATTGCTTTTCTATCAATCTTCTGACCACTTGCATTCACAGGGTGCGTGTATCCATTTGTCACCATATCCCACAGATCAGCATCATGTGCCAGAAAGAAGCTTTCAATTCTGTCTTTCCAGTAATCAAAGTTTTCTCCATCAAAGACTGGAGGTTTGCCGCTGAATCTGTCTCTGTCCTCATTGTTGTCATTGCTGGTGTGAGAGTAGTTTCCTGCCATTGTGTTTTTCTGACGCTGGATCTTGTACTGACACGGTTAAGTGTTTTAGCTCAGAACCAGGCGCTCTGATGCCAATTGAAGTAGAGAGAAACACAAGAAGGGGGGTTGAATTGTAAAACTGAAAATCAATGCAATGAACAAGATATTTTTATCCTGGTTCGTTTGATCTCAAACTACTCCAGTCCACCCATCAAGGTGATTTCGCCTCTCTCCAACGAGGTCTTAATCCATTATATTCAACTGAATGTTACAGACTGCTTTAACAACTGCTAAAGCCTTCTTGATGCAAACCACAACCCGGTTTGTCAAGGAAACACTTTCTTACAAAGAAGATAAATCTAAGTGTGTGAATGTTTTCTACAAAACTGTATCACAACTGTGATGTATACACAACTGTGATGTATACACAACTTAAAGCTTAGAAACTAGATTGCTAAACAATGATTGAATATGAGAATGTGTAGTGTTTAGCAAACTGAGAGAAGGAAGATTTTGATCAGCTTTTAGGCGTGTAAAGATTTGGAGAGCATTAGCCAATTCAATCTTCAAAGTCTTATTTATATAGCACTGAGATGTTGAACGTTGGAGCAATATTCTTGATTCAATGCTATTAACAAACTTTCCTTATCGAGCAGATCTTGTCTGGAATGAGGCCGTTGGTATTAATTTGCTTTCAATGCACAGTATCGTTGCTTACTTAATGCAAGTTCTGGCTTGGCTCATTCTGACTCTACTTAGCTGCTGATGAACTGTTGTGTTTCTTTATCAGAGTGTTGAGCGCAGTTTTGTTCATCAGGCTTCAGCATATACGTGAGTTAATCTTCTGATTCTGACATTCTGATATGGCAACTTCTGATGCTGATGTCAGGAACCAAATTTCTGATGCTGATTAGGTGTGATCTTGCTTATATCAATCAGAGTATCTGCAAATCAGAACGTAATAATTTAGGCAGCAGATAGTTCATACATGAATCATATAAATAATATATCTTTTCACTTTGTTATCATCAAAACTTAAACATAGGGTAGTAGATTCAAACTTTGTTCTAACAATCTCCCCCTTTTTGATGATGACAAAAACTAGATATTTTTAAATGAAAATAACGTGAAAAGGTATCAGAGAGATGCATCAGAGTAAGAGGTTATCAAGGATAAGGGGTAAAAAGATATCAGAGTTGAGAGATACTCCCCCTGAGTTTATTACTTCCCTTTGATTACAAGTGTTCTTCAGGATCAGATCTTTTTTCCTTTCTTTGAACATCAGAGTATCAGAGTCTTTGACTATCAGAAGCTTTAGATCAGCATATCAGAGCAGAGCTTCAGATCAGCGTATCAGAGCTTTTCTTGTCAGAGCTTTGCTTTGGATCAGAGTATCAGAGCGAATCAGAGCTTCATAGATTTTAGTCTTCAGAGTGTCCAGGAGCTTCCTTGTACCTGTAGACTTTAAGCAAAACAAAAAAAACATTTTCAAGTATAATAGAGTTAGAATGTTTGAGAATTTATGTCTTAGTTAACCGTTATTGTTTAAAATATCATTCTTGTTCTCCCTCTTTTTGTCAGCAATCAAAAAGTGTAGGTGAGTGCTAAAACAATTAAGATCAGAAAAACTTGTCATATTAAAAGGTTCAGAATTAAACAGAACATATTCAAATAGTACATCAGAAAATCAAAGAAAACATGAAAAAGACATGAATGAAAAAACTAAGGTTGGGGAGGAAAGCGTGTGAACAGGTTCTCCAGCATGGCTTTGATCTGATCAGCAGTCTCATTCTTCTTGTGCACCATGCTGACAACAGTGTCAATCTTGCTATCCTGCACATCCATTCTTTCTTTCATCTTTTGGTCGTTTTCATCCATCCTCTGCTGCAGAGGCATGTCATTCAGCTTCAGTTCTTCCAGAGTCTGCCTGTCCAAGGCAGCTTGAGAAACATCAGAAGCAGGAAGCTTCTGAGAGCTTTCTGCAACATCTTCTGCTTGACTTGCTTCAGCTTGAATGGTCTTGTATTCTTCTGGTTGCACCTTTGAAGCTAGCTGTTTCTCAGACCAAGGTTCACTATCCAGAGGGAGCACAGCTTCCTGAGGCAGCAGACTGTCAACTTCCTTCAGCAGCTTGCTAAAGTTCTGTTGTGCCTGCTCATAGTTGATATCCTGCAACTTGAGGGCTTCAGCACGTACCCAAAGTCTGAATTGTGACCAGAGCTGATCAGAAGCAGCTGGGTCAATCATTCCAGGATAGACTTGCTTCAAAGAAGCAATCCATTGCTGCACACCTGTTTCAAAATTCATAATACCAGAGCCAACATCTGGTTGTTTTGGTTTAGGGATGGCTATTTTATGTTTCATATCAGCAAGACGGTCAAGACTGGTTAAGTCTATGAAGGTCCTGCTGGGGTTTTCGGTGGTTTGCTTGGCAGCTGTTTGTTTTGGAGATGGAGTGGGAGAATCAGAAATTATGATTGGACTGCTTGGTGTTTTGGGAGTATTGGGTGGTGTAGATTCTGGTGAGGATGGCAACTGGGCCATGGTGATTGTTGTTCCACCTGGCAGCTGGATTGCCAGAGGTGATGGTTGTGGTGAATGAGGTTCAGATGGTTGAGGAGAAGGAGTTTCAGAGTGATGAAACTCAGGTTGAGGTGATGGTGGATGAATTTCTGGTTGAGGAGAGGTTGTTGGAATTTCTGGTTGAGGAGAAGTTGTTTGAATTTCTGGTTGTTCAGGGATAAGGGGTTCTTCTGGAATTGATGAGAGAGTTTGTTGTGGTTCTGGTTCTTCAGCAGATTGCTGTTGTTCTGGTTGTGGAGGAGGGACAATTTGTGGTTCAGAGTTTGGATTGGCGGAGTGATCAGAAGTGTGTTGATCAATGTCAGACAGCACTTTGTCAATTGCTGGTGTTGTTGAGATTGGTTTGGGATGTTTGGTTCTGGGTCTTCTGAGTTTTAATGCCTCAGAAGGGTCATCTTCTGGTTCAGTTTCATCTATTGTTGGGATGGGGATTGAGATTCTATGAGAGGTTGGAGGAGGAATAGATGCTGGAATAGTAGAAGAATTTAAAACAGAAGCAGCAGATAAATTACCTCTTTTCTTGGGTGTCTGCTGGGATGATCCTTCTGAAGGTGCCTTCCTCTTCTTAGTCTTCTTCAGAGTCACTTCTTGTTGAGGTTGATGCAGAGCTTTGATAATCAGATTTGGATCTGTACCATCTGCCTTGCACGCATCTAAGTATCTGAGAACCACCTCTGGTTTAGATTCTATCTCAGAAAATAAAGGAAAGTCACTCAGTGGAACTCTTCTGCTGGTGATATCAGCAATAGGAGTAGCTCTGGGTTCCTTTTTGATATTCTCTATCAACTTCATTTTGTTCAAGTTCTTCGTGTTCAGAGGCTTCCCAACTGTTGGTTCAATGGTGCTTAACTTTTGAGCTTCTATCAGATGCTCTATCAGCCTATTCTCTGTCAGAATATCTGATATCAACCTTCCAAAGGGTATCCAATCCCTCTTTGTTCTTTCTTCTTCCCTGGTTTCCTTCACACTTGTTCTGAGGTGGTTGAACAGAAGATGAGCCAAGTTGATTTTTACCTTCTGATCAATAAAGTAGATCAGAAACTGCTGATCCACATTTATGTAATCAGGTGAACTAGTTGGCTTCCTATGGTTGAAGCACCCCAGAATTATCTTAGCCCAAACTCTGTGATGATCCTTCAGATCTTTGATCTTGCTGCTGGGCACCCCATGGGTGAAAATCCTTGCAGCTATCACGCCCACGTCAGCACATCTCTCAGCCATATCAACACAGCGGACGCCACCGCCACTGTAACTGATTAACCTTGCTATGTGATCCTCAGTGATCACAATCTTCTTCCCCATAACGAAGGAGGTGACTAGATGCGTTGAAGCCTTCGCATGAATCCAGAATTCCTTGACTAACATAGGGAATGTTGGTCCAACCAACCTGTCAAAATACCTTTCCCATTTCTGTGCCCTAACTTCTTCTGTTAGGTCAAAACCGTTCTCCTTCAAGCTTCCAAAATCAATGATCAATTCAGATAACACTTCAAGATTCTTCACAGGAGTGAGGAGTGTTCTGAATGGCACTTGATACTGCTCAGATGATGCTTTCTTCTGAGGACCTGTAGAAGCACTGCTGGAGGTTGCCATGTTCACACTAAAAGATTTTGAGAAGAAACTGGGAAAAAGAGGTTTTGCAAGAGATGAACACAGAAAAATGCAGAGAATGCTTGAGTATTAGTGAGAAACTGTAAAGAATTAGAATGAGAAAATAGAAGATGCTTGTGTTTAAATAGAGTTTCAGAATATTTTGAAAAAATAAACGTTTTTAAGAAATGGAAAAATCATGATTGCATTTTAAAAGCATGATTACTTTTATTAAATGCTTGCTGATTTTGGGGGATTTGAGAAAGATACTTAAAAACGGTTACCAGACATGTGTCTCAATGCACCCAATCAGCGCTTTGCCTTCTCAGAAGCGTGCACGCGTTATGCTTCAGAGATTTGCTGATGATTGGATGACACTTGTTTGATGTAGTGATCAGCACGTCTGTCTTTGAGCTTAGACTCTCAGATCTTTAGACTTGCATCTGATACAATCTGCATGTTCTATCTTTCTGAAAGAAGATTGATCAGAAGTTCACAGTAAAACAATTACATTCTGAAGGTAAATATATGGAATTAAAACATTTTCACTCTGGACAGACTTTCATGCTGAGATGTTTCAGAATGAAATTAAACCTATCTTCTGAAAGGGGTTTAGTAAAGATATCAGCCCATTGATGGTCTGTATCTATAAATTTTAAGTTCAAAATTCCTTTCTGAATATAGTCCCTAATGAAGTGATGTTTTATTTCTATATGCTTAGCTCTAGAATGTAAAATGGGATTCTTACTTAAGCAAATAGCAGAAGTATTATCACAGAGTATAGGAATGTTACTCTCAAAAATCTGGAGGTCTTCAAGCTGACTTTTCATCCAGAGCATTTGTGTGCTACATCCTGCTGCTGCTATGTATTCAGCTTCTGCTGTTGATAGCGCAATTGTTGATTGCCTTTTGCTGGACCAAGAGATCAGATTTTCTACCAGAAACTGGCAGCTTCCAGAAGTACTTTTACGCTCCACTTTGTCTCCAGCAAAATCAGCATCGCAGTAGCCTACTAAGCTGTAATCACTAGATTTTCTATAAAACAAACCCAGATTAGTAGTACCTTTCAGATACTTGAAAATTCGCTTAACAGCTGTTAAGTGAGATTCTCTAGGATCTGATTGGAATCTAGCACAGATACAAACACTGAATAATATGTCAGGTCTTGAAGCAGTCAGATAGAGGAGAGAACCAATCATACCTCTGTAGACTTTCTGTTCTACATTTTTGCTTACCTCTTCTCTTTCCAGAATGCACGTGGGATGCATTGGAATCTTTGATGGCTTACATTCTGAGAGGTCAAATTTCTTCAGAAGATCTCTGATGTATTTGCTTTGATGAATGTAAGTTCCCTCTGGAGTTTGATTGATCTGAATTCCTAGAAAGAATTTCAGTTCCCCCATGAGGCTCATCTCAAATTCTGCCTGCATACACTTAGCAAATTTTCTTCCGAGAGAAGGATTAGTAGAACCAAAAATAATATCATCAACATAAATTTGACAAACTAAGATGTCATTCTTAACTGATTTACAGAATAGAGTAGTGTCCACTTTCCCTCTGGTGAATTCATTTTCTAATAGAAAGTTACTTAGCCTTTCATACCAAGCTCTGGGAGCTTGTTTCAGACCATATAGTGACTTCTTTAGTTTGAAAACATGTTCTGGATGTTTTGTATTTTCAAAACCAGGGGGTTGGTGTACATAGACTTCTTCTTCTATATAACCATTTAAGAATGTACTTTTGACATCCATCTAATATAGAGTGATGCCTCTATTAACAGCAAATGAAATTAAAAGTCTGATAGATTCTAACCTGGCGACTGGGGCAAAGGTTTCTGTATAGTCTATCCCCTCTTGCTGACTATAACCTTGTACAACCAGTCGTGCCTTGTTTCTGATGACTTCACCTTGTTCATTTAGCTTGTTTCTGAACACCCATCTTGTTCCAATGATGTTGAATCCTTTTGGTCTGGGAACGAGATCCCATACGTCGTTTCTGGTGAATTGATTCAGCTCTTCTTGCATTGCCAGAATCCAGTCATTATCCAGAAGTGCTTCATCAATAGAAGAAGGTTCAATCAGAGACACAAGTCCCATGAGAGTTTCTTCAGAGTTTCTGAAGCTTGCTCTTGTTCTGATTGGATCTTCCTTTCTTCCTAAGATAGTCTCTTCTGGGTGATCCAAGCTGCTTCTGGGTAATCTCTTCTGAGGTTGATCAGCAGCTGTTGTAGGATTGCTAGCAGTGCTCCTTTCAGACGTTGAAGGAGTGTTTGTGTTGAGAGCTTCTGATGACTTGTCTTCAGAACCTGTAAATTCAATTTCCATACCTGCAAAAACTTCATTCTGCTTTGACTTTTCAGAGTCAAGCTTATCATCAAAACGAACACTGATTGATTCTTCCACAATCTGTGTTTCTGTATTGTATACTCTGTACCCTCTTGAGCGTTCAGAGTATCCTAACATAATACACTTTTGTGCTTTAGAGTCAAACTTGTTCAAATAATTCTTTGTATTTAATATAAAGCAAGTACATCCAAATGGATGAAAATATGAAATGTTGGGCTTTCTGTTCTTCCACAATTCATATGGAGTCTTTTCCAGAATAGGTCTTATTGAGATTCTATTCTGAATGTAGCACGCTGTGTTTATTGCCTCTGCCCAGAAGGTCTTAGCAACGTTTGTCTCATTGATCATGGTTCTGGCCATTTCTTGCAATGTTCTGTTCTTTCGTTCTACAACTCCATTTTGTTGGGGAGTTCTAGGACAAGAGAAATCATGCAGAATGCCTCTGTCATTAAAGAATGACTCAAAATCTTTGTTTTCAAATTCTCCACCATGATCACTTCTGACTTTAACGATTCTAAGATCCTTTTCATTCTGAACTTGGTTACAGAAGGTAACAAACACAGAGTGTGACTCGTCCTTGTGTCTTAAGAACTTTACCCATGTCCATCTGCTATAGTCATCTACGATTACTAACCCATACTTCTTACCATTGACTGAAGCAGTCTTAACTGGTCCAAATAAGTCAATGTGCAGAAGTTCTAATGGCTTAGAGGTAGAAACAACATTTTTGGATTTAAAAGAAGGTTTTGCAAACTTGCCTTTCTGACATGCTTCACACAGAGCATCTGAATTGAACTTCAAATTAGGAAATCCTCTGACCAGATTGAGTTTGTTAATCTGAGATATTCTTCTCATACTAACATGCCCCAATCTTATGTGCCAGATCCACTGCTCGTTGTTAACAGACAGAAGGCATTTTACATTCTGACTCTTTAGTTCAGAAAGTTTGATTTTGTAGATGTTGTTTTTCCTCTTACCATTAAACAGGATAGTCCCATCTTTCTGACTAACAGCTTTACATGATTTTTGATTAAAGATTATATCATAACCGTTATCACTTAATTGACTTATGGATAACAGATTATGCATCAATCCATCTACTAGCAGAACATTATTAATAGAGGGAAGATTTCCATTACCTACAGATCCAGAGCCAATTATCTTTCCCCTCTGATTGCCTCCAAAACCAACGTGGCCTCCAGGCTTAAGTTCCAGGCTTTGGAACATATGCCTTCTTCCCGTCATGTGTCGCGAGCAGCCAGAGTCCAGGTACCATGACTGGTGTTTTTGACTTGCTGCTAAAGATATCTGCAACATGTATTATTTTATCCTTAGGTACCCAGATTTTCTTGGGTCCTGATTTGTTAGTTTTACCAAAACTCTGGTTGAATTTTGGTTTCACAGAGTGCTTACTGCTAGTGTATTTAATATCATGTGTGTGACCATACACAAAATGTGAATTCAGAGGAGTGTGTTTAATGGTTAAGTCCATGACATTCTTTGGTGTAGGAACCTTACCTTGGTATCCTATTCCTTTCCTGCCGTTTCTGCTAACTCCATAGATCATTGAAGCCATTTTGCTTCTATCTATGCTTTTAGCGAGGAACTTCTGGAAACTGTGATCATACTCCTTGATGATCTCATCAGTGTTGCTGGGAGTTTCAGAAATTGGTTCCTTCTGAGAGTTTTGTAAAGTGTTTTCGAATTTTGACAAGCCTTGAATCAAATTTTTTCCCAATCAATTGGACAATTGACCTAGAAATCAGTTGTATTGGGGAAAAAGTCAATTGTGGCCAATTTACAGTCAAACCTCATAATTTTTTATCCATATCATCATTATAGACTCATATGAACCATTTGATCTAGTTTGTATCACAACTCCTCAAGAAATTTGATCAGATCATCAAAAGGGCAAAATGGTCATTTTTAGGGTTTTGACTGCAAAAAAGCAATTTCTGATTTTTAACCTAGCCAATGGAAAATTGGGTTTAAGCATGGATTCAAGGACTCAATGGAATCATCTTGACCTAATCACAAGGTTCAAAAGATCTCAAATGCATTGGATTGACAGATGAATTTTCCAATCAACTGATCAAAAATCAACTCTACACTGAAAAGTCAAACTTTGACTTTTTGGTCAAAATCAAGTGCCAAGGGTCATTTTTCATAAATATGTGTCAAAATATGAAACTTGTTCTCCAAGAAACCTAATTTTGAAGATTAGGGTTTAAAATGGAAAATTTTCATAACTTAGAAATTTTCTAAGTTATGAAAATTTCTTATTTTTTCCCAACTTTTTCACCATGATGAAATTGGATTCAAAGAAAACTTACAACATGAAAGTTGTAGTCCTCCACAAAATATACAACTTTTATTCACAAAGTTTTCCCAAAATATGCTTGGATCTCAAGTTATGATTTTGTGAACAATGGTCCATGAAACTTTAACTTAGTGAAATTTTGCCCTAGTTTAGGCAGGATTTTGACCTATCTTCATGGAAATTTTTCACATAGTTACAAGTGGAATATCAAAATTAATTTCAAATATGGATTGTAGAGCATGTTACAAGCTTTCCAAAATGTCCCAGAACTCTCCAAGATCATTCATGGTTAGGGAGAATCGAAAGTTTAAAATTGGCAAATCATCATTTTTGTCCAAGGCATTTTGCACATTGATACAACTTGCAATTCTGTTCAAACCATGCTTGTACTTCGTTTACAGGTCCTTAAACCTTTCTACACTCATAAATTAAATGCAAACACATTGGATTAAGGCTTTGTTCTGATCTATGAAGCATTATACAAAGGTTTAATCCATTTTTGGCAAAAAGTTAACAATGCCATTTACATAAAGCATGTTTTATGTCAAATTGTATTCCTTGAGCCATGGACCAAAGTTCTTGCAGCAAACAAAGTTCACTAATATCAGGAAAGGTGTACCAACTCTTAGCAGGCCCCAAGCTAGCAAGTACAACCCTTGGCATTGTCAACCTCACCTTTTACTTCAAAACCAAGTCATTGTGCAAAAAGTCCATATCTTGTGAACCTGATATAACCAAGTCTTGGTAACATTTCAAACAAGTTTTTCACATTGCCTAAGGTCAGAAACACGAGCTAGAAAGTTCTCAAACACCCTTAAGCACAAAAACATCACTTCTGCCCAAAATAGGGCAAGTTCTACAAATCACAAGCCAAAACAAAATCCACTCGTGCGTTTTGCTTGAAACCAATTCCAATACACTCCATACAACATACCTAAACTATCCCAACCATTCCCAAGCCACTGTAACTCCATTTTCACACTTCACCATTTTTGCTTTGAAGCTTTGCAGGTTGAGTTCTACAAGCATACTCAGGCCATTCCAAAGCAAGCCAAGCATTGGGAAAGGTCAAGGGAACATCAAGCAAGCTCAAAAGAACCTCAGGCCTCACTGAAAGTTGCTGCATTGCCATACTCGAGCTTGACTGAAACAGGTAAATTTCAAACTTCTATCTCCTTATTTAGGAATCATTAGGCTTAGGTTTATGAAGAAAAAATGTAGTCCTCATTCTCCTTGAGCTGTACATATGCATAGAATTCATTTATGTTAACTGAGCTAGGAGTATTTGATAGTTTAACTTTCTAAAAAAACTAGGTTAAGATTTAGGGCCAATGAAATTCTCTCTGGTCTTTGAGAGTTAGATTAAGTTTTTTACATGATTAGAATCGTGTGATCAAGAGTTATAACTTTCATGTTGCAAGTTTTTGTTTTTGAGCACGTATGCAGGAGTTCCAGTTTAAACAATGGCGCGCGCGTATCTTTGTCTCAAAGACAGGGATGAAGAGGAATATGGGTTGGGCTTGACTTGGCCTTGCTATTGACACCCCCCCTGCTTGCTCTTTGCACCCCCTTTGTCCCATTTGATTATTTTTATATGTTTTTTTATTTCTATTTTCATTTTCTGACTTTATTTATTTTTCTTGAACATTAAAAATCATCAAAAATATTCTCTTAATTTTTCACATTTTATTTTATTATTTTTATTATTTTTTTGGACATAGGAATAGTTTATTAAATAATATATGCTTTTATTTTCTTAAAATAAATTTATAAATAATACAAAAATATAATATATTTTTATTTTTATTATTTATACACTTAAATAATATTTTCTCACACATTTTTATTTTTTAACACTTTTGTATATATTTTTATTTATTTTCTTGTACATAAATAAATAATATATATATATATATATATATATATATATATATATATATATATATATATATATATATATATATATATATATATATATATATATATATATATATATATATATATATATATATATATATATATATATATATATATATATATATATATATATATATATATATATATATATATAACAAAACTAGGGTTTCCACCCTTTCCAAAAATGATCATTTTTATTTTCCTTTATTTTTAGGACATGAAACAATTTATTTTTCATACATAAAATAAAATACAAAAACATTTTGCATATTTATATTTATTTGCATATTTAAATATTTGTCCATTTATTTATTTTGTGCAATATTTCAATTTGGTTATAATAATAGTTTTAGGGTTTATTTTTTGAGCAATATCCCCCTATTCAAACTTGTATCCCCCTCCCATATCAATGTTGTAATAGTCTTAAATTTACTTTTACGCATTTTATCGCTTTCAAATATGTCATGATAGTAAGATTAGGGTTTGTATGCAAAGAACCAAAATCAAACAAAATAGCTTGACTAATACAAGACAAAAATGCATGAAAAATGACAACACAATACACACAAGCACCCCTAGGGTTTCATCCACTTGTTGCCTTAAAAATGGCCATGGTATGCATGCTAGGTATCTTGGAAAAACAAAATCAAACAAAAAGATCATAGTCCCTCGATGACGCTATCTTGGTTGCCTATACAAAAATGATCTAGTCCCTCAAAAAACTTGCTAAGATACTTGGCACAATTGCTATCATGGTCATACGATGACCCGCGCCTGTCCCGTTTAACATCCAAACACAAGGTTGTTTACCAAATGCAATGGTAAAACAACAATGTCAAAGGGTTAAAAATGTGTAGTAAAGATCTTTGATTAGGGTAGACAACTCCTAGTTACTTGATCAAACTTGTAAACCATCCTTGCTAATTTCAAAACACACAACACAATTTCAAAACATTTCCCAAAACCAAACTTTCAAATATTAAAACATTTTTCAAAAGACAAAACACCTTTGTATACATTCAAACAAGAATCATTACAAAGGTTGCCACAACGATGGCCTCTTTTCAAAATACTTTCAAAACCACACACAAAAGCACCATTTCAAACAATTGAAAAGCAAAAGCAAGTGATCTAAAACAAGTAACTAAGAGCCCATGGAAAACCATGGATGAAAAGGGTGCTAGCACCTTCCCTTTTCATAATCTACCCCCCGAACCCAAAAACAATCTCAAAGGCCTTTCCTGTGCTTTTTGACCTTTCCTTTGGATAAAATGAAAAGTCGGTGGCGACTCTTGCTAAACCGAAACATTTGCGAACACAAACGCAAAAGCTCAAGTCAGTTCTCCCACCGCATCACAGTAATATTCCCCAAGTTTGGTGATAGTGGAGAGTTGATGTTTTTGTCTGCTAAACAAGTAGATGAGATTCTGGCGGATGAAGCTTTGATGTTTGCATTGTTCGCGTCGTTAGAAGTTGATCATGAAACTGCAAGTGTTGAGTTACCTATTGTTTGTGAATTTCCAGAAGTGTTTCCGAACGACATTAGTGAACTGCCTCCAGAGCGAGAAGTTGAATTTGTTGTGGACTTAATACCAGGTACAAGTCCAGTGTTGATGGCTCCTTATAGGATGTCAGCTTCATAGTTGAATGAATTGAAGAAATAATTAGAAGAATTGTTAGAGAAGAAGTTTGTTCGTCCGAGCGTCTCTCCATGGGGTGCTCCAGTTTTGTTGGTTAAAAAGAAAGACGGTAGTATGAGGTTATGTGTGGAATACATACAATTGAATAAAGTAACTATTAAGAATAAGTATCCACTTTTGAGGATTGATAATTTGATGGATCAATTGGTGGGCGTGAGTGTCTTTAGCAAGATCGATTTGAGGTCGGGTTATCATCAGATTCGAGTCAAGCCAGATAATATCTCGAAGACAGCTTTCAGAACAAGGTATGGCCACTATGAATATATTGTGATTTCGTTTGGTGTGTCAAATGTGCCATGTGTTTTCATGGAATACATGAACCGTATCTTTCAGAAGTACTTGGACAAGTTTGTAGTGGTCTTCATCTACGACATTTTGATTTATTTAAAGTCAGAAGAAGAACATGTTGAGCATTTGCGATTGGTGCTGAAAATACTGAAAGAGAAGGAATTGTAAGTGAAACTTTAAAAGTGTGAATTTTGGTTGAAGGAAGTGAGTTTCCTTGTCCATGTCATTTCTAGTGGTGGAATTGCGATAGATCCTTCTAAAGTTGATGCAGTGTTACAGTGGGAAACTCTGAAGTCTGCAATTGAGATTCGAAGTTTTCTTGGATTAGTGGGTTACTATTGAAGATTCATAGAGGGATTTTCTAAGTTGGCATTACCATTGACTTAGTTAACTCGAAAGGGGCAAGATTATGTGTGGGATGTTGCATGTGAAGAAAGTTTTGTGGAGCTGAAAAAGAAATTGACGACTGCTCCTGTATTGAATTTGCCAAATCCGAATGAATCCTTTGTAGTTTATTGTGATGATTCTAAGATGGGTCTTCATGGTGTGCTAATGCAAAACAGACAAGTTCTTGCTTATGCTTCCAGACAATTAAAAGTTCATGAGAGGAATTATCCTATGCACAACTTAGAATTGGCGGTTGTGGTGTTTGTGTTGAAAAGTTAGAGACATTATCTTTTTGGATCTAAACTTGAAGTGTTCAGTGATCATAAGAGTTTAAAATACTTGTTTTATCAGAATGATTTAAACATGAGGCAGAGAAGATGGCTCGAGTTTCTAAAGGATTACGATTTTGATTTGAGTTACCTTCCTGGTAAAGCAAATGTAGTAGATGATGCTTTGAGTAGGAAATCTCTGCATATGTCAATGCTTATGGTTCGAGAGTTATAGGTGATCGAACAGTTTAGAGACATGAGCTTTGTATGCGAAGAGACATACAACAGTGTGAAGATAGGAATGTTGAGACTGACGAGTGGGATTCTTGAAGAGATCCGAGAAGGTCAGAAGTCTGATTTGAGTTTGGCGGATCGACTAATGTTAATTAACCAAGGAAAACGGGGTGAATTCTAAGTGGACGAAAGTGGTGTGATGAGACTTGGTAATAGGGTATGTGTTCCTAATATTCTAGAACTTAAGAAGGGCGTTCTTGAAGAAGGGCATCGAAGCGATTTGAGTATTCATCCATGTGCTACGAAAATGTATCAGGATTTGAAGAAAATGTTTTGGTGGCTAGGTATGAAGGAAGAAATTGCTAAGTTTGCGTATGCTTGCTTGACTTGTCAGAAGGCGAAGATTGAACATCAGAAGCCTACAAGTCTTATGAAACCTTTAAGTATTCCATAGTGGAAATGGGAAAGTGTTTCTATGGATTTCATGTCGGGGTTACCAAGGACTGTTAAAGGTGATGATTCAATTTGGGTAATAGTGGATACGTTGACTAAGTCAGATCATTTCTTGCCGATGAAGATCAATCATCCTATAGAAAAGTTAGCTAAGATGTACATTCAAGAGATTGTAAAGATGCATGGGATACCTTCGAGTATCGTGTCAAATAGAGACTCGAGGTTTACATTGAAATTCTGTACAGGTTTACATAATGCTTTCGGTACCAAGTTGAAGTTGAGTTTCGGGTATCATCCGCAGACAGACGGTCAAACAGAGAGGACTATCCAGTCTTTGGAGGATTTGCTAAGGGCTTATATGCTAGAACAAGGAGGATCTTTGGATAGTCACTTGCCATTGATTGAATTTACATACAATAATAGTTTCCATTCAAGTATTGGGATGGCACCATATGAAGCGTTGTATGGTAGGAGATGTAGAACTCCATTGTGTTGGTATGAGTCGGGCGAGAGTGTTGGACTCGGACCTGAGATTGTGCGAGATATAAATGAGAAGATTAAGATGATCCAAGAGAGGATGAAAGCTACTCAAAGTCGGCAGAAAAGCTATCATGATAAGTGAAGGAAGGCATTGGAATTTCAGAGAGATGATCATGTGTTCTTGAGAGTTACTCGTATAACTGGTGTTGGTAGAGCCCTGAAATTGAGGAAGCTTACGCCGCATTTCATTGGTCCATGTCAGATATCTGAGAATATGAGTGAGGTAGCCTACCAGATTACTTTACCTCCGTCACTTGTGAATCTTCATGATGTGTTTAATGTATCTCAACTGAGGAGGTAAATTCTGGATCCTTCACATGTGATTCAGATGGATGATGTACATGTGAGAGATAACCTGACTGTTAAAGCATTACCATTAAGAATAGAAGGTCGTGAAGTGAAGCAATTGCAAGGTAAGGATATTACCTTTGTGAAGGTGTTATAGGGTGGACCAGCCGGTGAAAGTTTGACTAGGGAGCGTGAGGATCATATGAGGGAGTTGTATCTGACCCTGTTTTCCTCAGGTAATTTTCGAGGGCGAGAATTCTTTAAGTGGGGGAGAGTTGTAACACCCCAACTTTTGGAAGTTATTTATTTAATGAATTATTAGGAGTGTTTACAAATAATTGATGTTTTATAGGATTATATGTGTGATATGTTGACATATGATTGCTTATGATATGGAACATGTCATATGAATGAAGGGATTAGATGCATTGGAATAATTAGATGGTTATTTGGTAACTATTTGGGTTATTATCTAGAATAGAATAATAGGAATAATTGTTTAAATAGAGTTATTTTAGTTAGAGTTGTATGTTGGTAATTAGTAGGAAGAGTGGGACGTGATGGTAAATAGAGGGTGACTAAGTGAGGGTAATTGAGGAAGAAATTAGGGGTCCTTGTGATAACAGAGAAATATAGAGAGTGATACGGTTCATTATGTACGATCGAAATATTGGGAGAAGAGTAAGAGAAGAGGCTAGAGCAGAGGGTTGGAGAATCACTAAAAGAGGCACAAAGAACAGAATCAATCACTCGAAACAATAAGGTAAGGGGTTTTTATCTTATTATTATGTTTGATCTAAGTGGTAGATAGTTGTAGGATTTTTCCCTTAGTTTTGACAATGGTGATTTGATGTTATTGGGTCAAGATTTGATGGAATTGTGATGATGGATGACCCGTAATGGTTGTATAATTGAGGTATTTTATCAAATTTGTTGTTAGATGATGGTTCCCCGTGATTGGATAATGTTTTAGGGCCTATAGAATACTGAAATTGCGGGAAAAAGTGGTCTAAAATAGTGCAGAATCGCAAAACAGGAAAACCCTATTCATGGAGGATCGTCGGGCGACGGGTTCCGTGTCGCCGGGAGACGGTGTTTCTCCAGGATAAGGTGGGGCGAGCCAAGGAAGGAAAATAGGGTGTTGGTTTCTGTGATGTGTTTTCGGGTGATGGATGGGTTTCGTCGGGCGATGGGAGACAGATCTTTAATGTTGGATTGAAATCTAGAAACGAGCATAACTTTAGTTGTAGAGCTCAAAATGAAGTGTCGTTCGAAGCTGTGTGTAGCTAGCGTAGTATACAATAATTAGGTGAAATAAAAAAATAATTAGGAGTATTTTTATGAGAACTAAGTTAGAGTAAGAATATGCTCCTCGTGTTGAATTGCAATGAAAATTTGTTTAACTATGGTGATATGTTGTTATTATGATTATGTAATGATGTTCTGATGATGTCTTGATTTCATGAGTATACACAATGATTATATGAGTATACATGATTATGTTTATGTATGATGTTGATTAATACATGAATGAGGGTGCGTATGACTGGTTGTGATCGTTTATATTTGTTATTACTCATCATGCATTCATGGGACAACTTTGGTCCGTTTGATGATTTTGGACGTTGGTCTAGTGGTTTGGTCTCAATCACATTGTATAGATTTGGGATATCTATGATTTGCTCCGATTCCAAGTTTGGATCGATCCTATGATTGGGGTCTTTGGACGATGATGGCCCAGTGTCCATCAAGAAGAATTGGTACCACATGCATGAGCCTATGTCCTTGCACTACATCTTATGTGGCATTGCATGGTTCTTAAATTGATGATATTGTATTGCATTGTTGAATCTATGATTGTTAATGTACTTGGAATATAATAATGTTGAGGTCATGTTGCGATACTTTAGGCTTATTCTGCTATGTCTATTACTTACATCTTACATAATGACTGTGATAAACTCACCTTTTGTGCTTGAATGTTGCCTCTACGTGGGTAACGTACAGGTAATTTAGAGTAGTCCTTAAAGGCTTGGAAGAATAGCTTTGGAGTGTGATTTATTTCTGTTGAGTCTAGAAGGTTTTGCTCTAATATGTAACATCGGGGAGGGGAACGCTTTGTTTTGAAAACTATTCCGTTCTTGTTTTGTTATGACACTTAAATTATTTCCGTGGAGTTTAAATTGTATGGAATTGTGAACCATGAATCATGGGGCACTATGAAGTTTTTTTGATGAAACTTGTTTAAACTATGATTCCGCTACAAGTATATGAAACATTGATAATGCATATGTCATTAATAATTTTAAAAACCTGTCTTAAGGAGTGAGACTAGCACGTATGATTATTTCACGAATAAAATGTGACGCCCTTTTGTTGTATTACTCTGATATTATTTTAAATAATTATGAATATTCCGTTGGGTTTAGAAGGGTGTTACAGGGACTCCGGCTAACCTTGTAACACCCCAATTTTTAGAAGTAATTTATTTAATGAACTATTAGGAGTATTTGTGAATAATTGATGTTTTATATGATTATATGTTTGATGTGTTGTTATGAGGTTGTGCATGATGTGAATTACGATGATTAGAAGTATTAGAATGGTTAAATAATTATTTAGTAATTATTTGGACTATTATTGAGAATATAATAACAAGAATAATTATTTAAAGGGTTATTTTAATTAGAGTGGTGTGTTGGTAATAAGTAGGAAGAGTGAGGATGTGATGGTAAATAGAGGTTGACCAAGTGAGGGAAATTGAGGAAGATATTAGGGGTCCTTTGTGATAACAGAGAAGAGATAGTTGTAATTCTCACAATTAATCGTGAAGGTTGGAGAAGAGAGGCCAGGGCACGAAGGCTTTAGAGAGAATCATCGTAAGAGGCACGAAGAACATAATCAATCACTCGAAACAATAAGGTAAGGAGTGTTTATCTGATTATTATATTTGATTTAAGTGGTAGATAGAGGTAGGGTTTGCCTTAGGTTTCATAGATGGTGATTTGATGTTGTTTGATGGAGAATTGATAGATTAGAGATGAATAATGATGCCCATATCATGTATAATTGATGTAGAAACATAGGAATAGATGATGATTACCTATGTTTATATGATGTTTTAGGACCTATAAGGTAGTGAAATCGCAGAAAAATCGCAGGAAAGTTCAGCACAAAATAGCATGCGTCGACTCAAAGAGGTCATGCATTGACTCGTGCAGGTTCAAGACTCAGTATGCGTCGACTCATTGGGTCGACCTGAGCACACTCGAGAGAGACAAAATACCTATGTGTCGACTCAAAGGGGGCATGCATCGACTTAGCAATCCAATTTTTGACATATTTTTCTAAAGGTTGTAACTTGAGTTTCTGGACTCCGTTTGAGGTGTCGTTCGAAGAGTTGGATAGCTAACGCGATGAGCTATATTTATAAGGAGTAAAATGGATAATAAGAAGGATAATTATAGTACCCACGTTAGGATAGAATTAGTTTCCCCGTGTTGAATCGATATGATGTTTTATGGTAAAGAAGTATGATGATGATATGACGATCTTATGATAATGCTTAGTTCATAATGATGATATGTTGTTAATATGATGATTCTGTTTTATATGATGATATGATGATGATGCTCTACTTATATGAGTACATATTATGAGGTTTATATTATGATGTTGGTGAATACATGAATGATGATGAGTATGACTAGTTGTGGTCGTTTATATTATTGTTGCGCATCACACATTCATTGGACAACTTTGGTCTGTTTTGATGATTTAGGACGTTGGTCCAGTTATTTGATCTCCATCCCATTGTGTGGATTTGGGATGTCTATGATTTGCTCCAGTTCCAAGTGGGAATCAATCCTATGATTGGGGTCTTTGGAGGGTGATGGCCTAGTGTCCATCAAATGAATTGGTACCACATACATGAGTCTATGTCCTTGCACTACATATTATGTGGCATTGCATGGTTCTTAAATTGATGATGTTGTATTGTTTTGTTGAATTTGTATGATTGTTGAGGTACTTGAAATATAACAATGCTGAGTTTATGTTGTGATACTTTTGGTTTATTCTACTATGTCTATTACTTATATCTTATATAATGAGTGTGATGAACTCACCCATTCTGTTTGAATGTTGCCTCTACGTGGGTAACATACAGGTAATCAAGAGTATTCCCTAAAGCGTAGAAAAATAGCTTGGAGCGTGTGTTTTATTTTCGTTGAGTCTAGAAGGTCTTGCTCTGATATGTAACATTGGGGACGGGAATGATTTGTTTTGAAAACTATTTTGTTCTTGTTTTGTTATGAAATTTAAATTGTTTCCATGGAGTTTAAATGATGTTGAATTGTGAACCATGAATCACGGGGCACCATGAAGTGTTTTAATGAACTTGTTTGAACTATGATTCCGCTACAAGTATGTGAAACATTGATAATGGATATGTACATGAATGATTTTGAAAACCCGTGTTACGTAGTAAGACTAGCACGTATGATTATTTCACAAATAAAATGTGACGCCTTTTTGTTGTATTACTCTGATATTATTTTAAATAATTATGAATATTTTGTGGGGTTTAGAAGGGTGTTACATTAGTGGTATCAGAGCAAGTCGGTCTGTCCGACCAAGTTATCTAATGTTGTTTGTTCCTTAGTGTGCGACATGTGTGTGAAACACTGTCGTTGCTTGCTTGTTTTTCTAACTATTTACATGCATGAGTTGGTTTGAAACAAGTGGGGGAGAATTTTTTTCTTCTCTGAGATGTTTTAGTTGTGTGAGTTGGTGCAATATATTGCTGAATTGCAAGAGTGTAAGTGTTGTTGGAGCTATGTTGTTTCTCGAAACTGAAGAGAGTACAGATTCATGATTTATCTCTTCCGGTCAAGTTGGGATTATCTTTGAGGGAGAACAATCAGGTATTGTTGATGTCTTCTTCTTAAAGAATAGAGAACAATGTGACGGCTAATGATATGCCAGTGTTGTGTGATTCCTGAAGTTTTTCCTAAAGATATTCGTGACTTGCCTCCAAAGCATGGATTTGAGTTTGTTGACAATAGAGAACTAATGTTTTTATCTGCTAAGCAAATAGGATAACCCTTAGGATATGAGGCTTAGAGGTTTGCATGTTTGTGACAACAGTTGAATGGGGTCGTGTGTGGATTACTGACAATTGAGTAAGGTAATGGGTGAGATTAATTATCAACTTCAAAAGGGTTGATGATTTGATGGAGTAACTATTAGGCGAGTATGTCTACAGTATAATCGAATTAAGGAGGGTTACCTTCAGATTTTGATGAAGGGTTAGGATAGTTAGGGGACAAATTTTAGAACTTGTGTAGGCATTACACATATTTGGGTTAGTTTGTTGCGGTGTTTATTGAAGACATTCTGAGTTAATCTAAGTAAGAATAAGGGAATGTAGAACATTGTGATTTGAATTACAATGTTGGAAAGGAAGAGACTTTATGCTAAGTTGTCAAGGTGTAGATCATGGTTTGAGGATAGATTAATTGGACCATGGTGATTTAGGTAAATTTGAGCATAAGTTCAAAAGAAACACTATTCCAGTTTAGTAACGATGGTTTATGTGCCATCATGATTGTCGGTTACCTATTGACAAATTAAGGAACTGATCACCCTTAATCTCTTGTTGATAGTAGACGGGATCGTGTTGGATGTGATAGACTTGTCTTACTAGCTTAATGGTGTGTGAAGTGTTTAACGTTCCATCAAGGGAATATCCGCTCATCATTTTGGGTGAACCTAATGGATAAGTGACTGTGAAAGAGTTGAAACTTATTGAACTGGAGACTTGAGGTTGTATGCGAAATTGTCGTAGTGCGAATTTTTGTTGAAGGAAGTGAGTTCTCTTGGCCATGTGATTTCTATTGGTGGAATTGTGGTAGATACTTCTAAGGTTTATGCAGTGTTGCAGTGGGAGACACCGAAATATACAATTGAGATTCATAGATTTCTTGGGTTAGCAGGTTATTACCTAAGATTCATTGAGGGATTTTCTAAGTTGGCGTTAATAATGACTCAAATGACTCGGAAGGGCCAGGTTTACGTGTGGGATGTTGCATGCGAAGAATGTTTTGTAGAATAGAAAAAGAGATTGATGACTGCTTCGGTGTTGATTTTGTCGAATCCGAATGAATCCTTATTAGTTTTTTGTGATGATTCTAAGATGGGTCTTGGTGGTGTGCTAATGCAAGACATACAAGTTGTTGCTCATGCTTCTAGACAGTTAAAAGTTCATGAGAGGAATTATCCTACGCATGACTTAGAATTGGCGGTTGTGGTGTTCATGCTAAAAATTTGGAGACATTATCTTTTTGGTTCTAAATTTGAAGTGTTCAGTGATCATAAGAGTTTAAAATACTTATTCGATCAGAAGGAGTTAAACATGAGGCAGAGAAGATGGCTCGAATTTTTGAAGAGTTATTATTTTGATTTGAGTTACCATCCTGGTAAAGCAAATGTAGTAGTTAATGCTTTGAGTAAGAATATTTGCATATGTCAATGCTTATGGTTCGAGAGTTAGAGACGATCGAACAATTTAGAGATATGAGCTTGGTATGCAAAGAGACATCCAATAGTGTGAAGATGGGAATGTTGAAACTGACTAGTGGGATTATTAAAGATATCCGAGAAGGTTAAAAGTCTGATTTGAGTTTGGTGGATCGACTAACGTTGATTAACCAAGGCAACAAAGGTGAATTCCGAGTGGATGAGAATGGTGTGGTGAGACTTGGTGATAGAGTATGTGTTCCTGATATTCCAAAACTTAAGAAGAGCATTTTTTAGGAAGGTCATCGAAGCGATTTGAGTATTCATCCAGGTGCTACGAAATGTATCAGGATTTAAATAAAATGTTTTTGTGGTCAGGTATGAAGAAAGAAATTGCTAAGTTTGTGTATGCTTGCTTGACTTGCCAGAAGTAGAAGATTGAACATCAGAAGCCTACATGTCTTGTGCAACCTTTGAGTATTCCAGAATGGAAATGGGATAGTGTTTCTATGGATTTCGTGTCGGGGTTACCAAAGACTATTAGAGGTGATGATTCAATTTGGGTAATAGTGGATAGGTTGAATAAGTCGGATCATTTCTTACCGATGAAGATCAATCGTCCTATAGAAAAGTTGGCTAAGATGTATGTTGGTGATATTTCAAAGTTGCATGGGATACCTTCGAGTATCGTGTCGGATAGAGACCCGAGGTTTACATTGAAATTCTAGACAGGTTTGCAGAATGCTTTCGGCACCAAGTTGAAGTTAAGTTCCGCATATCATTCGTAGACGGGCGGTCAAACAGAGAGGACTATCCAGTTTTGGAGGATTTGCTGAGGGCTTGTGTGCTAGAACAAGGTGGATCTTGGGATAGTCACTTGTCGTTGATTGAATTTACATACAATAATAGTTTCCATTCAAGTATTGGAATGGCACCGTCATGTTTCGTTGGTCCATATAAGATATCTGAGAAGATAGGTGAGGTAGTCTATCGGATTACTTTACCTCTGTCACTTACGAATCTTCATGATGTGTTTCATGTATCTCAGTTGAGAAAGTACATTATGGATCCCTCACATGTAATTCAGATGGATGATGTATATGTGAGAGATAACCTGACTGTTGAAGCATTACCATTGAGAATAGAAGGTCGTGAAGTGAAGAAGTTGAGAGGTAATGATATTGCATTAGTAAAGGTGTTATGGGGTGGATCAGCTGGTGAAAGTTTGACTTGGGAGCCTTATGATCAAATGAAGGAGTCGTATCCGACTATGTTTTCCTCAGGTAATTTTCAAGGGTGAAAATTCTTTAAGTGGGGGAGAGTTGTAACACCCTAATTTTTAGAAGTTATATATTTAATGAATTATTAAGAGTATTTATAAACAATGGATGTTTTATATGATTATATGTGTGATGTGCTGGTATGAGGTTGTGCATGATGTGAATTATGATGATTAGAAGTATTAGAATGGTTAAATAATTATTTAGTAATTATTTGGATTATTATTGAGAATATAATAATAGGAATAATTATTTAAAGGGTTATTTTAATTAGAGTGGTGTGTTGGTAATTAGTAGGAAGAGTGAGGAATGATGGTAAATAGAGGTTGACTAAGTGCGGGAAATTGAGGAAGATATTAGGGGTCCTTTGTGATAACAGAGAAGAGATATTTGTTATTCTCACAATCAATCGTGAAAGTTGGGGAAGAGAGGCTAGGGAAAGAAGGCTTTGGAGAGAATCATCGTAAGAGGCACGAAGAACATAATCAATCACTTGAAACAATAAGGTAAGGGATGTTTATCTGATTATTATATTTGATTTAAGTGGTAGATGGAGGTAGGGTTAGTCTTAGGTTTCATAGATGGTGATTCGATGTTGTTTGATGGAGAATTGATAGAGTAGAGATGAATAATGATTCCAAAATGATTTATATTTGATTAGAAACATAGGATGATAATAGATGATAATTACCTATGATTAGATGATGTTTTAGGACCTATAAGGTAGTGAAATCACAGAAAAATCGCAGAAAAATTCAGCACAAAACAGCATGCGTCGACTCAAAGAGGTCAAGCGTTGAATCATGCAGGTTCAACACTCAACATGCATTGACTTATTGGGTCGACCTGAGCACGCCCAGGGCAGACAGAATACATATGCATCGACTCAAAGGGGGCATGCGTCGACTCAAACAATCCAATTTTTAACAGATTTTTCTAAAGGACGTAACTTGAGTTTCCGGACTCCGTTTGAGGTGCCAATCAAAGTGTTAGATAGCTAACGCGTTGAACTATATTTATAAGGAGTAAAATGAAGAATAAGAAGGATAATCCTAGTACCCAAGTTAGGATAAAATTAGTTTCCCCGTGTTGAATCGCTATGATGTTTTGTTGTAATGAAGTATGATGATGATATGACGATCTTATGATAATGCTTGGTTCATAATGATGATATGTTGTTAATGTGATGATTATGTTTTATATGATGATATGATGATGCTCTGCTTATATGATTACATATGATGAGGTTTATATGGTGATGTTGGTGAATACATGAATGATGATGCGTATGACTAGTTGTGGTCGTTTATATTGTTGTTGCACATGATGCATTCATTGGACAGCTTTGGTCCGTTTTGATGATTTAGGACGTTGGTCCAGTGATTTGGTCTCAATCCCATTATGTGGATTTATGATGTCTATGATGTGCTCCGGTTCCAAGTGGGAATCGATCCTATGATTGGGTTCTTTGGAGGGTGATGGCCTAGTGTCCACAAAATGAATTGGTACCACATGCATGAGTCTATATCCTTGCACTACATCTTATATGGCATTGCATGGTTCTTAAATTGATGATGTTGTACTGTGTTGTTGAATTTGTATGATTGTTGAGGTACTTGGAATATAACAATGTTGAGTTTATGTTGTGAAACTTTTGGTTTATTCTGCTATGTCTATTACTTATATCTTATATAATGATTGTGATGAACTTACCCTTTCTGCTTGAATATTGCCTCTACATGGGTAACATGCAGGTAATCAGGAGTAGTCCCTAAAGGCTTAGAAGAATAGCTTGGAACGTATGTTTTATCTCCGTTGAGACTATAAGGTCTTGCTCTGATATGTAACATTGGGGGCATGAATGCTTTGTTTTGAAAACTATTTTGTTCTTGTTTTGTTATGACATTTAAATTGTTTCCATGGATTTTAAATTATGTTGAATTGTGAACCATGAATCATGGGGCACTATGAAGTGTTTTAATTAACTTGTTTGAACTATGATTCCGCTGCAAGTATGTGAAACCTTGATAATGGATATGTACATGAATAATTTTGAAAACCCGTGTTACGGAGTAAGACTAACACGTATGATTATTTCACGAATAAAATGTGACGCCCTTTTATTGTATTACTCTGATATTATTTTAAATAAATATAAATATTATGTGGGGTTTAGAAAGGTGTTACAAACCTGCACAATTTATTAATAACACAAAAATGCCCACAAGTTATTTGCACAATGTCAGACATATATTTAATATTATGATCAATTAAAGATCCTACATATGTAGGGTCACCATTCAACAGAACTAGTAGTCCTAAACTTTTCTTAGCTATAAATTGGGACTGATTAGATGTTTCTTCTAAAGTTTGCACGAAGAATAAATCCCAAGCACTAGGTATTAGGCAAAATTCAGTGATTTTAAGACGTAACCTAAGGTTATTTCAAATCACCCATTATGTCACGGGCTTACAAAGAGCGTCAAGTATCTCTTGAGTCATGAGTTCATGCACAATATGGTGTTCGACCCTTTTTTCCTTGATTGCACAAAGCTCATGGGGATCAAGAAGAAGAAGAGAATTAGTAGGGGCAAGGGAGTAGTCAATGTACTTACCTTGCACATAAGACGTAAAAGAAGTAGAACTATGAAACACATTGTTGGCATAAAATTCTAAAGAGATAGATTTATTTGTTTCTTGGATTAAATTGTTAAATCTTACCCAATGCCTTTGTTGTAACATTTCCACCACTTCTCCAAAACTAATCAAGTCGTCCATATCGAATGACCCTCCCTCACAATGTGATAATCTACCAACTTAAGATATTTTTTAGAGTTGGACTTGGATAAAAACTGAAGGTTGGAAAAAAACGGAAGCGTCTGATTTAGGTTGAGGGTTTGAGGTGGAACCCCTTTGAACTCTACTTCTTTTGAAGGCCATCTACAATAAAATAATAACAAAAAAAAATGTCAAAAGTAAGAAAATAGATTGAAAATGATGTATCAGAGGCAAATCGAAGCAAAGAATAGTGGAAGAGAGAGTTTCGAGAAGAAATGGCCTGAAATTTGCCATCTATAGGAAGCTTTCAAGCCATCGTGCGCGTGATAGGTTGCATCGCGCGTGCGATGATAACGGAACGCCCCTAAAGGTCACTACCAACGGATAACCTCCTTACTATTATTATTGCGTGTGTGATACCTATCATCGCACGCGCGAAGCCGATGTATCACATTTATGATGCATTTGTGATAATTCCAACAGTTACTCTATTTTTCCTTATTTTTTCTTTTCTCCTCCCATTTCTAACTTCTACTCTTTCTTTTCTCTACAAATCCAATTTTCCTTTTACAACAATAAAAAAGAGCATGATTAATTCAAATAACATGGAATTAAATTTTTTTCTAAAATAAACTTACTGATGCATTTCCTCCCATCAAGCGCTTCTTTACTGTCATTAGCTTGACGTGTATTGCCTAATGTATGACAGGTGCAAGGGCTTCCCTTACATCGTACATAAGTCCTCCGGCCATTCCTTCGTACTATTTGTTTCCTTTAACTTCAACTTGATAATATGTTTTCAAGTCATTTGCATATTGCACCCACTCACAAGCATTAAAAATGACCTTCTCATTGTTAAACTGTAACATGAGCTCGCTTAATTCCACATCAATCAGTGCCTTTCCAGTTTCTAAGAATGGCTTTCCGAGAATTAAAGAATTCTCAATAACTTCTTTTATGTCCACCACCACAAAATCTGTAGGCAAAATTAAACCATCCACACATACCAAAACATCTTCTAATATTCCATAGGGGTGAGTAATATAACAATCAGTTAAGGTGAGAGTCATATCAATAGTATTTGCTCCCTTAAATTTAATACCTTATTTATTTTCAAGGGCATCAAGATGATGCCCGATCCTATATCACATAAAGCGTGTGGAAACTTAAATTCTGAAATATTACAAGGAATGATGAACTTACATGAATCCTTTATTTTATGAGAGATATTTTTGTGCAATATACAATTGCACTTGTATGGTGCATCCACCTGTTCATCTTATTTCTCTTTGTTTTTACCACATAGAAATTCCTTCATTAATTTATCATATTTGGAAATTAGTTCCAAAAATTCAGTAAAAGAAATACTTACATGAAGCTTAAAAATCATCTCTTTAAACTTTTTAAATAACCTTGTATCATCTTCCTCTTTTAGTTTCTTCTTTAGGATAGGATAAGGTGGTTTGATATAGTAGGACAGCTCGAGACTAGAATTGTTTAGAGTTTGTTTCTTAGTCCTTCTCAAGAGTGAATTTCTATCTACAAGTTGATCAATTGTGACCCCTCTCTAAGAGTGATCACTAGTATTTTTGCTCACCTCTTTCTCATTCGCGACTTCTACCTATTCCACTAATTAATCCTCTTTCAAACTAGTGTTCACTTTAAACCTTGACTCTAAAGTTTTACAAGTTTAATTTTTAGGATTATCAACTATGTTACCAATAAATCCTCCGCTAAAACCAGATTAAGAAGCTACTAGGAGGGATAGTTGGCCAATGTGCATCTCTAGATTTTTGATGGATGCAACATGGTTCTTACTCATGATTTCATGTTGTTTGCTTACAATCTTCAAAACTGCTTTGAGTTGCTTGAATTAACTTATTCAAAGTCTCTTCCAAGGGTGATGATTTCCTCTGAACTAGAGTCTGCTGAATCTGTTGAGCACCCTGATTTTTATTAGATGTTTGATTATTGCTCCACTTGAAGTTTGAATGATCTTTCCAACTTGGATTATAAGTGTTAGAATATGTATTATTCCTCTGAAAATTTACAAACTATGATTTTTCACTAGAGCCTTCTATTGAACTCATTCTGTTTGCAAGTCCTTCTCCGCAGAAATCACACTTTAGTGCTTGTACCTGACTCACTTTAGCTTGATTCAAGCTGCTTTCAACTAACCTTTTATTTAATAATTTAATTTGAACTAATAAAGCAGTATGAGCATCTAAAGTTATCATACCTTTCGGTGTACATGTAGCTCCATCCTTAATAGTTCCTTCACTCTTTGAGCGATATTCTTTCAAACATATTTTTTCATTAATCAACTCTCTTACCTGAGCTTCGATCAATGTCCTAATTGTGTCTCCTGCAGAAGCATCTAACAACATATGTGTTTGACTCCTAAGTCTTTTAATAAAGCTCTACATTTAATCCATGCTGCTAAGATTATGAGTTATACACCTTTATAATAGCAATTTAAATCTTTCTCATAAATCTTAAAGAGATTCAATCTTATGTTGCATAAAATTTGTGATTTTGACTTTTTTTTTTTTAATAAACTGTGTGATAGTGAATCTTGTTCAATTCAATTAAATAAAATATTAATTAACATTTCTTATCGTTTTCAAGAAAACTAAAAAGAAAGAAATTATTTATAAAATAAGTGAGAGATGATTTTATTTAAAAAATATTAATAAGATGATGTATTCTAAATCATTTGACTTCAGTTTTGAATTAGCTGAGAAAAAGTTTTGTTATACAATACATTATTTATACTAGTGAGTAGTCTTTAGATAAAATTCTATTTTTTTCTTTCTTTCTTTTCTGTACCTTCTAAGACCGGAGTGTGAATCTTGTTTTGAACCTCAATCAATAATAGGTTTTGAGATATTATAGTAAGTAGTTTTTAGATAACATTTTATATTTTTTTTTCTGTACCTTCTAAGACCGGAGTATGAATCTTGTTTTGAACCTCAATCAATAATAGGTTTTGAGATATTAAAGTCCTAAGTTATGATGGTAGGATCTTTATTGGAACGCTTGTAGATGATCTTTTGTTGAATCTTTAAATATATGTTTGTCATGTGATTATTTGTTCATCTCATAATGGGAATTTAATTTTTTGACTTTTTTCTGCTTTATTGTTTGGTTATTGTATGGGTAATCGCTTCTTTTGTTGTTTTGCTTGTGTAAGTGCTTTACTATTATATATATATATATATATATATATATATATATATATATATATATATATATATATATATATATATATATATATATATATATATATATATATATATATATATATATATATATATATATATTGTCATTAAAATAGTTTAAAATCATAAGAAAAATAAATTTAATTATAAAAATAATTTAATAACACAAGAAATTGTGTATATCTTATTGGTTAAAGTTGTTAAATCTCTTAAAAGACTTTTTGAAGTCAAAATTAAGATTAATTTAGTCATTGTTAATATTAATTAATTTATTATTTATTTATTTATTATTAATTAAAATCATTCATTTTCATAATTTAAGAATTTATTTTTTATTTTATTTATTTTATGTGGTTAGTTAGTTATTCATTTCTTAAAATTATAGATTTGAAAAACCATCATCTCAATAATAATTAATTAATTAAATTATTAAATTAACTTATTTATACTATAAACAAAATTAAAAAGGTAGAAAAAATAAATTGTTCCTAATACATTTAACCCACACATTCCAAATAAAATATACCCATTATTAATTAGATTTTATCAAATAATTAATTTATTAAAATTAATTTTATTAATTAAAATTGTTAAGTATCTTAAAGAAACTTTTTGAAGGCAAAATTAAAGTTAATTTAGTAATTATTAATATTTATTTATTTATTTATTATTAATTAAAACTACCCATTCTTATAATTTAGGGATTTATTTTTTATTTTATTTGTTTTGTGTGGCTAACTTATTTATTTATTTCCTAAAATATTGGATTTGAAAAACCATCATTTCAATAATAATTAATTCATTAAATTATAAAATTAACTTATTTACATTAAAAATAATATAAAAAATAGGTTTAAAAAAAATATTTTTAATAAACTTAACTCACACGTTCCAAATAAAAAATTCTCACTATCAATTATGTTTTATCAAATAGTTAGTTTATTAAAATTAATCTAAATAAATGAATATTATTTTTAATAAATTGCATATCTGCACTCCTAATTAAATGAAAATTATTCTTAATAAATTGCATACCTCCACTCCTAATTAAATGCACATGTTCTAAGTAAAAAATTGTTTTTCAATATTTAATAAGAAATTAACTTATTAAGATTAACCCTAATAAAAGAATATTGCTCCGTCCACTCCTAATAAAATATTTATAGTTAATGGACCATCAAATTCAATCTGCTCTTCAATATTTTTTCCTTCTTCTAATATTTCTGCTTTTATTCTATGCTTCCATTATCCTAAGATCTTCTTCCATATCATTTTTAAATTTTAAATTATTTATTTTATTGTTATTTTGTTGTACTAGTTTTTTCATTGTTATTACAATTGCAGGCAACATCTAAATTACAATGGTAGTTAAAAATATTTTTAGACGAATTTTATGGGTCTTCTTTCTTCTTTCTTATTTTCTCTATTTTAAATTATTTTATGTTGTCACAATTTTGTTGTGTTAATTTTTTTTCAATATTATTGTAATTGCAGGTAATATTTAAATTACAATGGTATCTAAAAATATTCATAGATAATCTTTATATTTCTTCTTTCTTCCTCCTTATTTTATCTATTTTAAATTAATTATTTTATTACAATTTTATTGTATTAATTTTTCTTAAGTTGTTATTGTAATTGCAACTAATATCTAAATACAAAGTATCTAGCTATATCTTAAAATATTTATAAATGGAGTGTGAATCGCATTATCATTATTGTGATTTGGCTTTATTATTATTATTTTTCTTATTTATTTATTTGTTTTAATTATATTATCAAAAAAATTAGTGTGAGAGTGGTGAATTAAAAGAAATGCCTTTTTTTACTTTATTTGTTAATTTTTTATTATATTTTTTAAATAATCAATAATATTATATTAATTAGTATTAAAAATATATTTTCGGAATAAAATATGATATGTGTTATAGAAGTTCACTTTACTAAAAAAACACTCTATTAATTATTAATTAGTGATAATGTAATTAAAAATAGTTATTAAATATTAATTTAAAATATGACTAAAATTAAGAAATTAATTTATGTAATTTTACTAAATAAAAAATCTAAAAATTGAGTAGGTTACATATTACATCCACTACTAATTAAAACCAACAAATAAAAACTAATCACTAACTATTAATGTTGATAACTAACCACTAACTATTAATGTAATCAACAGTAATACATAAAAGAAAAATCTCCCACTAGCACTAACCACATATCATAATTTTTTTTATTAATTAATAATAATATTTTGGATCCGCCAGACAGCTAGAGTGGACCCAGTCTAACCTCCTTCTTTGGTATAGTCCGTACGACCGCGATCAGGTTTTTCCACCCTCCATCGGGCACCATCATTCGTTTGCCCCCTTGGACCGACACTAACCTATGATGATCGACGAGCGCCTCTCAGTTTTCCCGACCTCAAGTCGGTCAGACAACCAGAAATCGACCAGACTGTTGCTCGTAACCTACCTCTTCCTCGGAACTAACAGCTAGTTACGGGCACACCTTCCCGGTATGACCAACTCCTGGCAGTTACCTATTTTTGCAAACCCGCATATCTAGGCCCATAAATAGGAACCAATGGCCATGCGCTAGGGGAATTATATAAACCCTCACTCATGAGAGGGCCAAGTATCGAATATTCACTATTCACCACAAAAACCCTAATACTTTACTTGTATCTCTTTGCTCCCAAACTTACTTAATCGTCAGAGTGCCTTACAGGTACAACCCCCTTTTTCCTCCTCGACATTCCAGCCTGATATAAGATCATCATTCAGCCACCTTGCAGGTTCTGATCAACCGGTAAGATCAGTGGCGTCGTTTGTGGGAATCTATGTTCCCCGTTTTTTTGCTCCCCATAATCTGAAAACCAAAGATCCTCCTCATTCAAAAATCATGGATGACCATGATGATCACCACCCCTCTGGAAGGGATGCACTTTCCCTAATGCATAAGACCAATGAAAGTCAAGAACATCCTTACCTCGAGGACAACCTCCGCTTTCGCGACTGTCAGAGTGTGTCCCCAGATTCAGTCGATGCCCAGCGTGACAACCGCCAGTTCTCGGATGAGCAGCGTCCCAAGAACCCCACCGAGGAACTGTTGGAGATTCTGAAAGCAGTTCCCATTCCTCACAACGCCAACCCGGCCATCGCACATTGCCCGCTGCTATCAACCAGACTAACGCCCTTATCCTGCAGCAAAAAAAGAAGATAGAGGCATGGGAGAAAAAGCCGTGAAATTCTGCTCTTCAGAGACCCCGACGACGATATTCCCTCAGTATATCTCCACTTAGACATGGCCATCCGCCAAGAAAGGAGAGGCACGACATTTCTTTCTTCAAGAAACGTAACTGCATACCTCCCACGAAGGACCAAAGCTCTCCATCCTCCAAGAAGAAGAAGAGTGACCGCCAAGTTGACTGCGGCCGATCACCGTTGCCCAAGCCACGATAGTAACGAAGGAGTCCTTCCCCCCATTTGGAACATATGATGGTACAACTGATCCTGATGAACACATAGAGAATATCGACTCCCTCCTCTACTACCGAGGGGTCAGGTGCGCGATCAAGTGCAGATTATTCCCATCCACCCTTATAAAAGGAGCAATGTCTTGGTATAAAATTCTTCCAGACGAGTTTATTACCTTCTGGAAACAGCTAGGGAGGATGTTCTTAAGGCACTTCACCGCCTCCCATCGACATTCAAAATCGGAGGCTTCACTTGAAGCAATCATCCAGGGTAGATACGAGTCTCTGCGAGTATACATCGAACGCTTCAACAAAGAAGTTGCACATGTCTCCACGACCTACACCATGAAGAAATACCTTCTTGAACGTGGGCTCCGTCCCTGCAGCGACTTTGAAAAATAAGTGGGCATCGAATCACCGACCACGCTCAACTCCCTCCTCCTCAAAGCTCAAGCATACATATAATACAAGGAGAAAGAAGCCGCCAACAGTGCCAAGGAGTCAAGGCACAGAGAAAGTACTATGTCCTCAAGAATTGACGAGCCCTTAACATCCCATCAAGAAGAACAGAAGCAAGAAGACAGATCCTGAGACTCGAAAGACTACAAGGGTCCCGCTGGTTGATTTCACGACTACACTCCTCTGACCACTTCGAGGGAACATATTCTATATGAATGCGCCAATTCCGAATTCAAACAGGTTGGAGTGCACTTTCCCCGACAGACTCCTTCTAAACCCGAAACCAACAAGAGAAAATACTATAGGTTTCATAAAAGCCACGAGCATAACACCGACGATTACATCCATCTCAAGGATGCAATCGAGATACTAATTACATACGGGAACCTCAAGAAATACAAGAAGGAAGAGGGTTCTCGTGAAGAGGCTCCAGAAACTAAGAGCGTCGAAGAGGGGAAGGAATCCTCCGAAATCAGCATAATATCGGTCGCCATGAGCATATCGCAATCAGAATATTCTTGCTTCCTGGGCATGGAGAACGTCCCACTGTACTTCTCCTCTCAACGTCCTTGGGAATCATTCCCCGCTCCTATGGTTATCTCCGGAGGGGGATTCAACAAGCATACAGTGGGATCCGTGAAAAGAATATTCGAGCAACTCGTCAAATCCAACACTAACATGGATGCCACGTTGGACAAGTTCCGAGGAGGTTCTCATCCCCTCGCTTTCTACAGGGAGGAACTGTCGGGTGGAGCCCCCAACTCGACCATCCCACTGCTCGTAAAGGCTCGCATGGTGAACTTTAATGTTCGGCGCATCCTGGTCGATCAAGGTAACTCGGTAGACATCATGTACACCCAGTTGTTCGCTACTGTGATACGGTGGCAGAACTGACTGTTATACTGGTTTTGCATTTGTGTTTGCAAATGTTGCGGTAAGCAAGAGTCGCCACCAAATTTTCTTTTATCCAAATTAAGGAAAGGGTGAAAAGAACAAAAAAAGACCTTTTCGAGAGTTTTCAGGAGTTCATACCACTTGGTCGTGTAGATAGTTTCCCCGTCTGGTTTCGGGCATTAATCTTTGACCTGCTGTGTAAGTTGATAGTATTTATCTGTCTTCTAATTTAACCTGAAAAGGTAAAATCAGTTTCATGCAATGTCATAATGTATGAACCGCATGATGCTCTCAAAATAAATGAGATTGTGATATATGTATTTGTGCTGCATATGCTTATGATGTTTGTAAAATGATGTATGAATGCAATGTATGAATGTATCGGTTGTTCTATTGCAGTGTTGTTGAATTAGGGAAAATAAATCCTTGACTGTAGCTGGGGGTGAAGAATTTATGTCTTCAGATATGTTGAAGTTAAATGATGGGGGATGAACTTTCGTTGTTAGAGAAATAAACTTTTTTGGGGGAAGGTAAACTCCGTAATCTGCTAGGGGATTTTGTTGAAATCCTGCTGGGGAATCCTGAAAAGCTTGTGAGCCTTCACTGGGGAACTTTTTTTTATTGTTGGAGAAGTAATTGGAGATTCTTGCTCCGCCGGGGATATAAGAACACCTGACACGATTAGGCTGCATACTGAGAATATGGAAGTAACCTTGTAGTAGGATATCTTTGCCTCTGTACCTGCTGGAGAAGGTATCTGTTGGAGGAAATATATGCGGGGATTTTGTGGATGGCCCTTAGATATTGTCTCGTTTCTTAAAGCCATTAGTAAGTATCTTTCTGATTTTTATGCGTATATTTTTAAGAAGTAATCACATTTAAATGCATATGTTTAAAAATAATAACTAGACTTTTTGCAAACAAAACAGAAAAATAAAAACAGAAGTTTTGCACTTTCAAAGGAATAGCTTTGTATTAACTTTGAATAAGCGTTTTCATACAAGGAGACGAACATCCTAGTAAGAGAATGTCGTAGTAATAATGAAACTAATACAAAATAGTGTACAAAGAAAACAGCTATGTAAAATAATCCCATTGGGTTCCCATTCTGCTATTGCCTTTATGCCTTTGAGCGTCTCATCTCTTTGCTGCTTGTCTGAAGCTGACTGGATTGAGTAGTACCACATGATCTTGATAGTTGATAATGAAGATTGGTTGTAAGGTGATCCAACGGAATATAGTTATACACTTTAAATCCCTAACTTTTTCCTGGACCACCCTTTCAGGTTTTCAGTCCAACGGGATACCCTTTTTTGCCCAAGCCGCTTTTTCAGGTTTTCGACTTGTCGGGTGTACATATTTTTTCATGTGCATATCCCTAATTTTTCCCAAACCCTTTTGGTTCGCTGGGATGCCCTTATTTTTTCCTAGGCCAGTCGACCTAGCGGGTCCTTGTTCATGCGTAGTATCTTTTAACTATGTTCGCGTTTACAGGGTGCGGAAGATCGTTACCATCCATGCTGGTCAAGATCATGGCTCCACCAGAAAATATGTTCTTGATCACAAATGGACCTTCGTACGTGGGAGTCCATTTACCCCTGGGATCATCTTGTGGCTGTATGATGCGCTTGATTACTAGGTCACCGGCCTGATATACATGGCGTCTGATCTTCTTGTTAAAAGCCTTGATCATACATTTTTGGTACATCTGAGAGTGATAGACAGTCGCAAGCCTCTTCTCGTCAATCATGTTTAATTGGTCAAGTCGAGTATGAACCCATTCATCTTCATTCAAACTTTCATCCTTGATGATTCTCAAGGAAGGGATCTGGATTTCAATGGGTAGGACAGCTTCCATCCCGTATACCAAAGAGAAAGGAGTTTCCCCTGTTGATGTGAGCATTATGGTACGGTAACCATGAAGAGAAAATGGTAACATGTTGAACCAGTCTTTTTATTTCACTGTCATCTTCTGGATAATCTTTTTGATATTTTTGTTAGCAGCTTCTACAGCGCCATTCATCTTCCACCAGTAAGGAGAAGAGTTATGATGCTGGATCTTGAATTGCGTGCAAAGCTCGGTGATCATAGTATTATTGAGATTGGTGTCATTATCTGTAACGATTCTCTATGGAATACCATACCGACATATAAGGTTATGTCTGATGAATCGGGCCACAACATTCTTGGTAACATAAAACAAATAAGGCCGCCTCGACCCATTTTGTGAAGTAATCAATGGCAACCAGGATGAAGCGGTGCCCATTAGAAGCCATAGGTCTAATCTATCCAATCATTTCGATTCCCCATGTTGTACCCTAAATTTTCCCTCTCATTTTATCAAGATTTCCCCTCACAAGACTCTTTGGACTCAAGACCAAATTAGGGTTTTGCTCTGCTCAAGACATCTCCTTGCACTGTTGACCTAAGATTAGGGTTTAAGTTTGCACAGAGATTTTTGGACTTCCAATGCTTAAAGTGACTTTCATACTTCATTTTGGACCTATAAGATTGCCCATACCAAGTTTCAAGCTTTGAATCAAATTTTTGCCCAGGCAATTGGACAGTTGACCTATAAATCAGCTGTATTGGGGAAAAAAGTCAATTGTGGCCAATTTACAGTCAAACCTCATAATTTTTATCCACATCAACATCATAGACTCATATGAACCATTTGATCAAGTTTGGAACCACAACTCCTCAAGAAATTTGATCAGATCATCAAAAGGGCAAAATGGTCATTTTTAGGGTTTTGACTACAGAAGGGCAATTTCTGATTTTTAACCTAGCCAATAGAAAATTGGGTTCAAGCATGGATTCAAGGACTCAATGGCATCATCTTGACCTAATCCCAAGGTTCAAAAGATCTCAAATGCATTGGATTGACAGATGAATTTTTCAGTCAACTGATCAAAATTTGACTGTAACACTGAAAAAGTCAAACTTTGACTTTTTGGTCAAAATCAAGTGCCAAGGGTCATTTTTCATCAAAATGAGTCAAAACATGAAACTTTTTCATCAAGAAACTAATTTTGCAAATTAGGGTTTAAGATTGAAAAATTTCATCTTAGAATTTTTCTAAGTTATGAAATTTTCTTATTTTTTCCCAATTTTGCCCAACATTTTCACCAT